>OY759161.1:3529093-3936071 GCA_963662125.1 Diplazon laetatorius
GCCATGAAGTTCTTAGTGAGTGTTTTTTTTTCAAGTTTTTTTAGTTTTTTTTTTAATAATTTTTGTTAGTTTTTGTTAGTTTTGGATATTTGTCTTTTGTCCATGTAACTCAATGTGCAACGACAATTTTTTGACGTTGTTGCATCTTCGGTGTGAATTTTTTTTTTTTGGTATTTATTTATTTTTTTTTTCTAATGAAAACGTTTTTTTTGGGGGATTTTTCACAGATCGTGATAGTTGCGTTGTTCGGTTGCGCATACGCGCAATTCGGCAACTACCGGGGATTCCAGAATCAGAAGCCGTTCACGCAGACGGCGAGACCTCAGTATCAGCCACAGACTCAACCGCCTCAGTATCAACCTCAACAGCCTCAGTACAAGTGTGTTGACAAAATTATTTATCTGTTTCTTTATTTTATTCATTAAATTATTCCATGATTTTTTGTTGGTTTTAGAATTTATTGTTTATCGAAAGAACCTTTTTTTTCGTTTTTTTTTTTTTTTTTTGCTTATTCTAGAATTATTTTTTTCGTATCGTTCCATCATTTTTTTTTTTTTAGAATTTATTGTTTATCGAAAGAACCTTTTTTTGTATTATTTTTCGCCCATTCTAGAATGATTTTTGTTTTTGGTATCATCTATCATTTTTTTTCTTTGTTTTAGGATTTATTGTTTATCGAAAGAACCTTTTTTTTGTTTGCTCATTCTAGAATAATATTTGGTTTCGATATAATTTATTTCGAGTTTTTTTTTCATTGATCATTGGCGATACATAGTTTTGGAATGAAAAAAATGCATAATTTCGTATTTTCGTTGTGATTCAGTCCCAGCGGGCCCCAAATCGAGATTCGCAGCCAGCAACAGGACGCCTCGCCCGACGGTTCCTACAACTGGAGCTACGAGACCGCAAATGGAATTTCCGCGTCCGAGAGCGGATCTCCCAAATCCACT
The DNA here is from genome assembly GCA_963662125.1 of Diplazon laetatorius. Classification (NCBI taxonomy): domain Eukaryota; kingdom Metazoa; phylum Arthropoda; class Insecta; order Hymenoptera; family Ichneumonidae; genus Diplazon; species Diplazon laetatorius. The sequence goes on from OY759161.1 coordinate 3,530,044, forward strand.
CCCGAGGGACAATCCGAGGTCAGGATATCCCCAATAACTTTCTTTCGATATGCACGTTGAACGTTGCTACGAAAATGCATCACCCAAAAAAAAATTACCATAACCATATTCAAATTTTCCATTTCAAACGCGTCTTCGAAATTCGTCTCACTTTCATTTTTTTTTTTTTTTGGACCAGCTCTCGACACGAAAAAGAAAAAGAACGAGGAAAAATAATTTTTACGTTTCTTCTAGAATAACATATTTATTTATTTATTTATTTATTTATTTATTTATTTATTTATTTATTTATTTATTTATTTATTTATTTATTTATTTATTTATTTATTTATTTATTTATTTATTTATTTATTTATTTATTTATTTATTTATTTATTTATTTATTTTTATATTTTTTAAATTTCATAAAATTGAAATATTTGTTTTTTTTTTCTTCATTTTTATGAATTAGGTTGTGAGGGGACGTTACTCGTACACAGCTCCGGACGGTACACCGATAACGGTCGAGTACTACGCCGACGAGAACGGTTTCCACGCCGAGGGTGCACATTTGCCAACCCCACCCCCAGTGCCGGAAGCAATTCAACGTGCCCTGGCCGTTCTTCCGCAGACTCGCGAGGAACCGAATTATCAGCAACCCCAACAGCCCCAGTACAATCCACGACCCACGTACACTCAAGCACCGAATTATCGCAGATTTTAAGTCGACGTATCTAAAATGAACAAATTAGTCTGGAATCGTTTCTTTCTTTTTTTTCGGCACCTTTAGTCTGGAAACGTGGATCGTTTACTTACTGACATTTTTTTTTTTCAAACTGTCAGAGTGCTGCGAAAAATCTGAAAAAAAATTCACGAAGGTTCTTCGAGCCTTGAATTTTAAGTTTTCAATTATAAAATTGTAAAAATTACTCAAAATATATTTTTTGTACAAAGTTTGTGGCAATTTGTGAGTACATTTGATTTTTGGTCGGACGAAAACGATCCAGGCTTTCCAGACTAAAGGTTTGAAACGAAAGAAAAATATTGAACAAATTTATAAATATCTGAACCTATTAAGATGATAGCTTCCTCCTTCCCCCTCCCCTAAATTTGACTGCTTCTCGATTTTGCGAGGACTGAAAAAATTAGAATTATGTGCCTCAGTATCGACGAATAACGACAGCTTTTGTGTAAAATAACGAGATGGAAATACGCTTCGAAATACGCGCCGACACACACATATATATATAAATATATGTATATATATACAGCTTTGTTATCCTGTGATGATATTAATTTTTACCGACGTTCATTATTTCCGTAATTTTTAACTGTTTTAAAAATATTTTTTGTATTTCAACGACGAATCGAATGACCGACGAGAGCCTGAGGTGTCGTGTGCAATATATCGATTGTCTCGCAATTTACGTTTTTACTTTATTTATTTATTTACGTCACACATTTCCCAACTCCTGTCACAATTTTTTTTTCTTTTCTTTCGTTTTATCTAATTGTTAGTTTGTTTATTTTTTTGTTTTTTTTTTTTTGTTTTTCACTTTCGACAATTATTGACGGGCTGTGGGTGGGTCGGTGATGCTTTGATTTATGGACTTTGCTTGTGTGAAGATTCACAGTCGGGTTCTGGGCAGTATGTCGAAGCATCGGTAGCGTGCAAAAAAGTTTGACCGTGCGAATTTACAGCGTTTTCGTAACTCGATGTTTCTTTTGCGGACGAGGCAATCATCCCGCTAATAACGATTGAACCGACGATCGGGATGATTAAAATGAAAAAAAAAATTATTCAATTGTAATACAAAAAAAAAAAAGAAATTCAAATATGAAAATTTAAAGAAATATATTAAAATCAAAAATACACATAAAATTTATATAATTGAAAAATTGTAAAATTTTATAAAATAAAAAAAAGTTCCCACCTAGAGGGACGATTTTGAGTCTCGTTAAGGATTGGATTCAACGAAAATCCTAACCATCTGTTTGGCTCATGGTCGAACACGGTTCGTAACTCATTCCAGGTCTTCACCTCAACAACAAAACCCAACATTATTTTTTATTTATTTTTCCAATATTATGCGTCTCTTGAGTTTCTCTTGGAATTCCCAGTCGCCTGCAATATCGCACGTGGCATTTTCCACTTGTAAGTGGAACAATTTCATTCCAATTTAACCCTTCGACTGCACACTTCCGCCACCGATCTAGAACTGCATACAGGGTCAAAACGACCCTACGCGATTTTCAAACCGTCATATCTCGGTAAATATGCATTTTTTCGTTTTTTTGTAGTCTTTTTTAGTAGCCAATGATGTATACTTTATGGCCCAAAACTTGATTTTGGCCGAAAACGATCATTAAATGCGAAAAAATGATGAAACTTGGTGGGTCATAATGACCCCATATGCAGTCTAAGGGTTAATATAAAATTTATTTTGTTTCATTTTCTCATATTTTTTAGACATTCAAAAAAAAGATAAAAACAATCTGTTAGACAATTCTAAAACTTTCTTCAATAAAAAAACCTCTTGCTAATTATAACCAGCCAAATAACTCGCCATCAGTAACGAAAAATTATAAAATTATAAAAATTTCATATTCAAATATGTAATAATCGAATAATTATCTAAAATCATTTTTATTTCAATAAACAACCGACGTTGTTTTTTTATTTTCCACCATATTATCACTGCAACTCACGACAAAAATTGACAACACAATTTTTCACGAATAAATTGAAAAAAAAAAGAAGCAACGATTTCCGAACGACCATACATTTTTTATGATAATCGTTTCAATCGATATTTGTGAAAAAAATGAAAAAATGATGATTGGCTGTATCGACAGCAGCGAGGAATTATCACGTAGTCGAGTAATCACCGTGCCCGTCCCAAATTACATGCTGTCGACGCGCCTCCGATACGTACACGAGGAAACGAGAAGATGAATACGATCTTCATTCCGTCATAAAAAGAAAAAAAAATTGAAAAAAAAAAAATTGAAAAAAAAATTGAAAAAAAATCGGAATTGCGCAACGTTCGGCCGGTATTACCACCACCGTCGTAATGGTATAACGAAGCCGCGCGTAAGATTATTCGTCGGGAGCGTGTGCTGGATCGCATTAAAGGTTACACTGAAAACTGAGGGCTTGTCTCGAAAGTGTCACGGTGGAACTCGTCATCTCATTCATCGGATTACGCCGACGCTCGTGGGCCCCCAAAGGCCCACCACGAGGATGAAACGTATTTTGACATCGCCCATAAACACACGTCCCACGCACACACACACACACACACACACACACACACACACACACACACACACACACACACACACACACACACACACACACACACACACAAACACAAAAAAAAGCATCCACGACTTTTTTTTCAAAAAATCAAATTGCATCTTCATTGCAGAAAATTTCTATTGGAGGGAAAAGTTTTGTAAAATTCTGATAATCAATTTAAGGTAAAAAAAACAACTTTATGATTCACTTATTTGCTATATTACTAAACTGAATTTATTAAGATGAGATTATCCAACAAAATTATTTATTATTTATTATTAATTATTTATTATTTATTATTTATTATTTATTATTTATTATTTATTATTTATTATTTATTATTTATTATTTATTATTTATTATTTATTATTTATTATTTATTATTCAGTATTTATTAAGAACAAGTTAATTCGTCGTTTTAATAAATTTGTTTTCTTTTTTTTCGGAAAAAAATAAATTGATAAATCAACGCGCATGTATCAATTATTGCGCAACCATGTTCCGCGGGGTTATCGGGGTTGTTGAATCGATGGTCGATGAGGTGTAATCTTGTAATTGCCGATTGAAAGACAGTTAAAACGTTTGGCAGTGATGTGATTCAATGAGACGCGAAACGTTACGACGTTACAAAAAAATAATTAAGTAGGAATAAAAAAAAAAAAAAAAAAAAAAAATAGACTTGAAAGAAAGTTGAACCGTTTATCAATGCTCATAATTGTGGCCGATCCATAGGGAATCCGGCGCATTCGGGAAAGCTTCGTAAGATGCATAACAGCCAGAGGATACTATTTAGAAACGATATTACACGGTTGACAGAAGAATCATCGCTTGCAATAACGTGACTGCATGTGTGTGTATGCATATTTCTGCTTCATAACGTCAGTTATGTCACGGGAATCTGAAATGAATTGCAAACGAGTCGGTGAGACGGTTTAGCCGTGTGCGCTCACCGCTTGCGCAAAACTCTCCGTCTGCGTCGAGAGATTTTCTACTCCTCTCGATGTATTTCGTCGGATGACCCACAGTGAATCCGATCGGTCAGCAACGAACCAAACGTATATCTATTTGATATTTACGAAGTGAAAAAATTTGAAGCATCATTTTTCATTGGCTGGTTACTAGTAACTACTACAATTAAGGGGGCTGAGTCACCTTAAAAATTGGACATTTTTTTTATCGGCACATGATCGATCCGAATTTAAAATCGATTTTACCCTTATGAAATGACTATACTCAGCTATCATTTCAAAATTTTTCATAGGGATATTAAGCATCTGAACGCTGTAAGATTTATCACAACATTTTTCACTCGTCGCAGCTTTTGGACCATACGACTCAACGGATTTTCAATTCTGACGTCTCATTCTCTTCGTAACAGACTACATTCTTGAATGAAAGTGGGAATTTGGGATGCGAGGTGAAACGAATATATGGTAACCTATTGTTCAACTGTTTGTCCGAAAAAAATACAGAAAACTTGTTTGGAGAGTGTAGAAATGTCCGGAGAGCGTAGAAAAAAAAATTCTCGCACTCATCTGAGAATGAGGTCTGTTACGAAGAAAATGAGACGTCGGAATTGAAAATCCGTTGAGTCGTATGGTCCAAAAGTTACGACGAGAGAAAAATTTTGTGATAAATCTTACAGCGTTCAGATGCTCTATATACCTATGAAAAAATTTGAAATGATAGCTGAGTATAGCTATTTCACAAGGGTAAAATCGATTTTCAATTCGGATCGATATATGTCACGAAAAAAAAAAAAATTCCAATTCTTAAGGTGACTCCGCCCCCTTAAGGCGATAAACTACATTTCCAAGTTCTACATTTCTCTCTCTCCGCAGTGTAGTCCCAATGTAGTCCATCACTTCGATTCTTCCCCTCACCGAAGAAATGTCACGTTCTGCCCTCTGGCCATCGAAAGACGAACTATTCGAAAATTCAACGAGACCCGATGGAATGCGACATTTATCAAAATGAGCTTTTCAACACGGTAATCATCACGGTAACTCTTAGTTATCACAATGAACAAACGATCCACGACAAAACGTCGTAAATAAATTCCACCCAAAGATTTTATCCGAACGACAAAAAAAAAATTATAATGCGTGAGAAAAGCGAAATAAACAAAGGGGCTGTCGATCCTTTGTCTCGTATAACGGGCGTTGTTCTCGTTTGAACGATCGGGGCGTCGAAGATCGTTCGAAGCTGCGCGCGCAGTCTTTGTTGGTAACAGCGGAATCTACGCGGGGATGTGCCACTGGCATTTGCACTTTTTCGGGATCTCAGACCGTTTGTAACACCTAAGCAATGTACATACACAGAGAACATGATATTATGTTCCTTGGAGGTGCCTCGAAGCCGTCCACTTTAAGGTGATAGACTACATTTATGAGTGCCAGAGAAATAGCGAAGTGGGACTCGAAATTCAGAACGAGCAAAGTTCAGAAGGGTCGAAATTCCGAACGCGCAATGTTTCGAACGACAATGTTCACGAACGGTCGCGGCGTTGAATGACATTGCAGCGAATCGTCAAAATTCCGAATGACATTGCAGCGAACGTTAAAATATTCCGAACGCCTAACAGTCGCCGCGGTTTTCAACATTTCCCGACTTTCGAGCTTTCCCCACGCGTTAGATATCAAAGTAAGATATACGCCGTCCGGGACTTTTTTATAGGAAATTCAATTCTCTGCAACATTGTTTATGTGAACTTTTGGTCTATGTATCGTTGTTTGTCCGGCGTTTGGACGGGAAGGTAAAAATTCAGTGATTTTCTCTCAAATTACACGAAACCACTGTTCAATGTATATATATTTCATAGTCTTCGTATTTTTTTTTTGGCTACACACTCACATTCTTACAAACACCATTTTACATCCGGCTTGTGGCAACTTCGTGACCGTATTTATTTCAACGTTTATGCGTGAAAAAAATGTCTCGTTGAAAATGTCGAAAATTCATGTTTCTCGAATATTTGTGGTCTTAATTCCTCGCTACGGCCGATCGAGTAATTAATTTACAAAATTTAACAACGTTCGACTATATCGCCTGAATTGCGAATTTACGTTGAAACATCGGCAAACCAAATGTTTCATCGATCGATCGAATTACAAATGTCAGGACTCGAGAAAATAAATCCACTAAAATGGAATCGATTAAAATTACTCTACGCATCTTCGTCTCATTCTAATCCACAAATTTTGTCATTTTTCGTTATTACAACACCAAGCAGGTACAAACCCTTAACAAATTACTTGAACTTTTTCGTTTTCGATTTTTCGACTTCAACATTGTCGTTATATAAATTTTGTTTGATCAAATTTTGCCGATCGTTTACCGTCAACGAATGATATAACAATCGTTTTTGTTCTGTTTGATGTATTGTTAAAAAACGTCGATAGCTATTAACGAAATTTTAGGAGCAATAACGGGATTACAAAATTGCAATAGTTTCGTCTGATTGATAGTCCGTATCATGTAGTTTGTTATTTTCACAAGTTTTTGCGGAAAATAATGATTGTTCGAAATTCACGAAACCATCGAGCGATTGGAGACACGACGGATAATTTTTTTTTTAATTTTTTTAAATTTCTTTATTTTTTTTATTTTTTTTTTCGAGGCATTCGTAGCATGCGACGTACGTGTAAAATCTGTAGACATACATTTAATTCAGATTCTTCAATCCGATCAGCACACATTGGAACAAACCTTAGGCGATCCGAAATCACGCGAAACAATTTTATTTTATTTTATATTTTAATTTTTTTTTTAATTTCACTAACACTGACAAATTATTGTCGAATTGTACGAAAAGAAAAAAAATCATTTTCTCGATTCTCATAATTTTTCAGCGAAAACATCACCAACGACAAGTCCAAGAAACATAAAAAAATTAACGAAGGACGGTTTTTTTTCGTGAACGTGAATTTATTTCCGTCGATTGTCGCGTTCGAATTAATTCGAATAAAAAATGGTTAAAATCAGACACACTGAATCCGACAAGCTCGTAACTTATTCAAATTCGAGTAACCCATCGTGCGAACGTTCGACCAGAGTGTCCCGCAATGATTCACATCTCGAACGTTAACGAGATGGAGATTTACGGAAAATAATTCACAATCGTGTTTCGATCACACGCGTTTCAAGCACCACGGACCAATTCATAAACACTTATGCTCGGTTTCATTGCAATAAACTCAAAAATGTTTGTTTCGGGAAATAATAATTCTGAAACGGCCCGAATAACAGGCAACTCTTTTGTTGAGCCACCGTTTGAAGAGGGCTGCAAAATTAGTTGGAAAAAATGGTAATTTCAAAAGTCTCGGAATGGACCAAAGTTTCATGGCTCTCTCTCTCTCTCTCTCTCTCTCTCACGAACATTCGTAAGCGTTATAATACTGTAGCCGCAATAATACCAAAAGTGCAGAAACGGGTGCGAATAAAAGTTCCAAACGTTCGATAAAAGGTCCGACGGTTCGAAATTTCAAAATTTTCTTTTAATTCGAATTGAATTTTCTCGAAAATCAAAATCTCCGATTTTTTAACTTCTTGATTATAGGGAAGTTATTGTGATGACACCGAAAATCGTTTTTTTTTTTTTTTTTTTGCAAATTTTCACGTTTCAAGGTCATTGGGTTCATTTGAGTTAATTTTGTTTCGACTGGATAATTCACCGAAATTAAAAAACCCCGAACGTTTGATAATGTCCGACAGGTCAAGAAATCGAATCAAAATGTTTCGAGACGACGAGATTTCGAATGCCAATGATCCGAACGATCATAATGCTGAAAATGTGTATACATAGGTATAGTGGCGTAGCAACTCATTCACTGTATTTATATAAAAACGTCAGTCGAAACATAAAACATTAAACATTATTTTGGGCCTTCGGAGCATTGAACAATCGAAACTTCGATCCGCACCCTCAGAAACTAAAAACTCCGAGACCTCGCTCAAAGCCCTCAAACTTTTCTCTCTCGAAAAACTTGAAACTCAACAAACAACAGTCTCGCAACTGTTCGACAACATAAGTACGGGGAAACTTGTTATTCCGCCCAACGAAGGACCAAAGAATATCGAGGAAATAATTATAATCATAATAAACAAAGTATCGTTATATATATATGTATATTTTTTTTCGAACATTCAAGATTGAAAATGATACACAGGTTGTTCCTCATCTAACGTGTGTGACCTTGTCTATTATCTCGCTTGTTTTTTAATGATCAAAAGTCAAAAATGTCACAGACGAAAATTAATTTTTTTGAATTTTGACGTCAGGGCTAACTTTTTCGATTATCGTTAAAAATAAGCGAGATATTTAAGGTTGTCCACGTTAAATGGGAGGGCCTGTATAGCGCTCAAAGTAGTTCAAACGTTTATCGGGGCAAAGTATCTCCGGCGCACCAAGCGTTTGTTTTTTTTTTTTTTTTTTTTTTTGCGAGCAACAAAATTGTCGACGCGACAATCTACCAATTACGCAATATTTACAACGTTCGATACAATGATTTTCGTTTTATTCGTTTTGCCCATCGCCCGATACGATCAAACGGGTTTTTATTATCTTATTTTATTTTTTTAGATTTTATTTTTTCGGATTAAATAAGTTTCGTTTCTCTGCTCTTCTCACCTCTTCTTCAATGGAAAAGTAGACCTACATTAATTTGTTGTTTTTTTTTTGTCTTTCTTCTTCTTCTTCGTTTTTTTTTCACAAAATATCAATCGTGTCGATTATTTTACAGTCGATTGGTAATTTACAAATTCGTATTATCGTCGAGCTATGCGAATTCACCCTCACGTGTGCATCAACTCGTGCGATCGTAAATTTTTCGGAAGCCTAATGTTCTTTTTTTCTTTCAATTTTTAATTTTTAGGTTTTTCACAATTTTTTTTTATTTCGATTTTTCATGTTAATTTTTTTTTTTTTTTTGCATCACGTAAATATTTAGACGAAAATAAAGATGCTCGAATCAAACAATAACATCCGTATTTCCTATCAGCATTCGAATTTTCGTAGCATTTACGCTTCTGTCAATAAATTAGATTTTCAAATTTAATGTTTTTTTTCAAATATTTTTCGACTTTTAAAAAAAATTTTAGCGGCAGCCAATATTGCCTGTCGACACCGTTTCACAACATCGAACGAATTAATCAACCATCTAGCTATTATTTTTTTATTTTTTTCGTTTTTTTTTTTCAATTTTTTTGTTTTTGGATTAAAATAATTACTGCCACAAGTTGGTCGAGAGAGTTTGACCGGGTAGCGCGGTCGTGGCGGGTTTTCCCAGTGCCCCCAGAGACATTTGAGACATTTGCTGCGGCAACTGCGATGAAAAGAAGAAATTAAAAAAAAAACGATAATTAGCTCATAAGCGAGGAATTTTTTTCCTGGTGCATAATGATGCAAGAGGGATGTGAGTTGGGGATTGGAGAGAGTCGCGAATCGTGTTTACCTGCGTGGCGAAGGCCGTGTTCAGCTGGGGCTGAGCCGGCAGATTGAAAAAGGGGTTGTTTCCGGGTGCGGGTTGAAGACTTTGAGCGGCTATCATCCCGCTCCATCCGTTGTTCGTGCTCATGTTCGTTTGGCCCTGCATCTGCATCATCTGCGAATTAAGCTGGTTCACGCCCTGCACGTGTCCCCGCAATTTTCATACTTATCGTTTAACCGCATCCTAAACTCATCGATCGAAAAAAAAAATCCAGTCTCACTGAAGATGACTCGAAATTGTCGATATTTAAAAAAATCTAAATTAAGCTCAACCATTCGTTCGGGAATGGTTTCAAAAATGTGTTTGATTCGAGGATAAGATGGGCAGGGTAGTTGAATCGCCAGCAGGTAAGATAACCATTCGAGGTTCATATCTGAACAAATTAACATGACGAGTAGTCGTTAATGAAACAAGTGATCGATAATCCGCAATTTTATCTATTTGGTTGGACTGTCGCATCTGCATTTTGACAATTTTTACAGTGGCCCAACCACTCTGAGCCCCGTGAAAAAAAAAAACTTCTGTCTTTCGACGATCGGTCAAAGTTGTAAAAATTGGGCTTGAAAAAAAAATTCGATAATTGTTTTTTTCGAAACAGCGATTCGTGATCAAACCGAATTCTGAAAATAATTTTTCCGGTATTTGCATTTGTTTTCGAATCACGTGGGTTTCGTGAAAAGAAGAGTGTGTGTGTGTGGGGTTGAATAACCAGGCAACCTCGTGGGGTAAAAAAAACATACCACTTGATTCTGCATAACCATCACGTTATTCGCCAATCCGTTTATCTGACCGACCGGTCCCATGTGCAACCCATTGCCCATCGTGTTAACGGAATGGCCCATCTGACTGGCGTTCAGACCCATCGAACCCGACCCCAGATTCATCTGCGTCGATCCCGTCATGCCCATTTGTCCGTGAATCTGGCCCAATTGTCCCATCACGTTCGGTTGACTCGTGAAATTGTTCTGCTGTCCGAAACCACCGATGTTTTGCACGGTTTGTCCCATTGCGTTCGTTTGACTCGTAAAATTATTTTGCTGACCGAAACCCACGACATTTTGCACGGATTGCGGGAATTGCTGTGTCGAAGGTTGTTGCGCGTAAATACCGCTACCTTCGATCATCGAAAAACGAAACGATATTTCAGTAGCTGAATTCGGACGCGGATGCAAGTTCCGAATGATCAAACGTCCGAGAAGCCAAATTGAAATATCTCAAAAATCCAAATTTCCGATTTTTTTTATTTTTTTATTTTGAATTTTTTTTCGGAACCATGACCGTTCAGTACTTTGCCCGTTCGAACGCATGGATAGTCGGTACACCGAATCTCCGAAATTTTGAACCGTCGGATCATAAAACATTCGAAACTTTTATCCGCACCCCTTAAACGAATTTATGATTTTTTTTGTTCTTTCTTTTGAGAAAAAATATATTTTTATTAAATATAATCCTTACCTGCAACTCCGAAAGGCGACGATTGGTGGCTCGAATTTCCGTAAAGAGCGAGAATACGATCTTTCGTCATTTTGCTTTTTTCCTGAGGCGTCGGAGCCGGTTGATTGAAAAAATTTTCCTCGTCGGTTCTGCTCGCAACCCCGGACGACGCGTCGCCCGACGCCGAACCGTTCGTCGTGCCGGTCGGTGCCGGAGAGACGCTCGCCGGCGGTGCGGATAGAAAGGAAGAGAATATGTCGTCGCCGGTCGTCGAACCGTTCGCGTTTGTCTGATTAACCGGAGCGTCTGCGTTTAAAGAAAGAAAAAAAAGTCTCCATCATCGTTGGTTCCAATTGATTCGAATCTCAATCCAATGTTCCATAAAATAGCTGATGTATAAATGATATTTCATGAGTTTGTTTCCTTACCGAGACCCAGAAGATCCAGCGTAGCCGAATTGTTCGACCTGGCGGGTTTTGGACTGACCGAGCTTCGAGGTTTTGGTATTTGCGGAACGACTTCAGGTTTCTTCACAGGCGGAAGTGAATTTTGACTGGCGCTGGACTTTGTGCCTTCCTTCTTTCGTCTGCGCTGACGTTCGGCCTCCTCGTCGAGTTCTTTGTCCCAATTTACCTGACGAGTTTGTCGATTAGATCGAAAATTATTTGAAAAAAAATCAAAGAACGGAACAATTTGTCCCTTTTACGCTCTTTCTAACCTAACAATCGGTTCGAACAAGTAGCTAACTAATTACCTTCGGCAAAGGGGGCGGCACCCACTCTCTGGCAATGTATTTTTTGTGCTCGTACTTTGCTCTGATGAAGCTCTCGAGGCTGCAATCGGTTTGCGGTCGTCTGAAGCTGTCCGGCAGGTTCGCTTCGTACACTGCTCTGGCCCTCGAATTGCCCATTTGTTGCAGACTCTGTCGCACAAACAGACCAAAACAAATGGATAGACGATATTAACGCGACGATGTTAGCCTCGTCGGAGAGACACTTACGACCACTTGCTCCGGCGTCCAAGTGTCCAAGTTGACCGACTTGACCTTGCTTATGTGAACTCCAAGATTTCTGTGTATACCCGCGCAACGAATGCACAGAAATATGCCCAGGTTCCAACTCGCCCATCTCGGTCCTATAAAAAAAATTTTTTGTTCTAACCTTCAAATTCCAACATTATTTCCAGCAATCCTTTTCAATTTCGGTAACATCATTTTGGACAAGGCACGGGTGACCCAGCGTTCCAATTAAAGGGTTAAAATCATTTGAAAAAAAATTTTAAAAAAACAAATAAATAAATGAATAATTTAAAACACAATTAAACCGAAAAATAGAATATATGCATATATATATATTTTAAAATATCAACTTCATTTGCATGTAAAAACATTCGAAACGGAAATAAACGATCGTTCTTAACGATTTATCAGTTACAAACAATTATTCCGTATTGTCGGGTCAAAACAATCATAAATCGTTAATCGGTCGGCGTCGTCGATTTGTCCTTGAGAGGTTATAGTCGCGTGAGTAGTCCCCCGAACCGATGCGATGAAATACCGATGACGTTAGCACGTCGTCCGAGACAATTATCGCTGTCAGTCCGGCTGTCACGATGAAATTACTCAGTGAAAAAAATAAAAAAAATAAAAAAAATAATAATCTATAGACTCGACTCGGTATGGAAAACTAGGTCGGGCGAATTAGGTCCGAAATCGATATATGTCCGAGACTCCGACTGTCGGACCATTCATCATTTTGCAAAAGTTTCGCATTATCAAATGTTCGATAATTCATAAAAAATTAACAAACAAACAAAGTAAGCAATTGGTTTTGTCATGTGCATAGGCGTCTGTGGCATGCACTTGGCGCACGGCGATGGAGGAGGAGGGGGGCGGGGAGGGAGGGGAGGGGAGGGGGCGTGTGAACTTGGAGAGGTGGATTCGTGGACGTACATACCTTTGGCATCGCAATCGACACAATATTTGTTATCCTCGTCACGCAACATCTGCGTGAGAAGATCCTGACACTTGTCCTGTATCTGTTTGGCCCGTTCCTTCTCGAACCGAGACGTCATTTTTGTGGGTGATGGTGTTAATTTGTTTCGTTGGAGGAAAATGATGTAAAAATGAAAAAAAATAACAAATTAATGATCGAAGCGAATCGGGGAAACGGATGAGTCGCCGAACAATAGGCAGACTGGAGGACGCTCCGCGCACGACGGGAAACGTTTAGCCGCTTTCCTTTTGCCGAGGTGTATCGACTGTAGTCAGTGCTGCCCCAGCTTCCCCTCCGGCCATGTTTTTCACAGGTCCCCCACTCCGTGGCTGCACCGAACGGCGTTTGAGGGGAAGAGCTTCGACGCGACACGCCCGACATCTGCGCGTCGATCACGGAACTACACATTGTGAAACAAAAGACGATCCGCCGTGCGGATAAATGACATTTGTTGACTGATTTTATTGCCAAATGCAAGGAAAATCGAAGTTTGGCTGCAGTTATGGCTAAAGTGAAGAATATTCATCAATATAGCTGTCTATTTATTCGTCAGTGATCGACGAAATTGTTATAATAACTGCTTGGGGATGTTGGCGAAATTTTTATTTTGAACGTTGGCGCGGAAATAGATCACGCGTGAAAACTCATCTGATTGGTTGAGCGTCAGAACGACGCGCTATTGGTTGCCTCGAGCTTGCGCCTGGTACAAGAGGACCCGTCTATCTACCCGACGCTGTGTGAAAGAGTGGAGTGGAAGGGTAACGGACACGCCTACTGTCAGGATTAAAATACCGACACCTGGCAGCACTGTGCGATGCACTGCGAGGGAGGTTTGGACGATCACCGACGGTGGCGCTTCAATGTAGTCGATGTTACCACCCAACCTAACCTGGTCGTTACTCGGTTGCCGAATGGTCCGTTTTCGTTCGCTGCCGAGCCAATAGAAATTCGGTCTGAGTAGCGGGAATGTTTAAAAATGAATTTGAAGTTATCGAATTTTAGTTATTTATTTTAGTTATCATTTTAGAATTTTAGTTATTTATTTTAGTTATCTACGCAAGTTCACTGATGGAAGAAAAAAAAAATTGCATCCAAATCGATTATTAGCCGTGGATGACCTCATAAGTGAATTTTGTATGAAAACATTCCGTATCGAATCATAGCGTCGCAAATTAGTTTACTCAGTTATCACTGTTGATCGACCGAATTATCGGTTAATCATGAGTCTCTCAACAGGTCTACTTCTCTCGCTGATTTGCGTATAACGTAATATTTGTTCGTAAATAACGTCGTAGCTGTTTCTGCTCGATCTATTTGATCAGAACATATTGCAAGATGTCAATGAACTGCTAGAAATAGAGGCAATCAGTTAATTAATTTTATAATTGAGCGGTCGGGTGAAATAACTTACCCGACGCTCGAAATCACGAATAATAAGCGTAATTATAATAAACGAAATTTATTATAATTTTAGTAATATTATAGAGAATAACTAAATTTTTTCTTCCTGCAAGTTACTTGACCCTGATTATTTATATAAAAATGAAAAATTATATCAATATTAAACATTAACACAAGAATAAAAAATTATCCGAAGATAAATCAAAAGTCACGTATTTCTCGTTATTTCACAATTCGTTTACCACCGAGTACCTCATTAATAATCCATCCATCCAATCCACCGCTTATGTTTGAATTAATTGGATTGATTTGTTGCCAATGTTTAACTTTTTGTTTGAACATCACGGAGCCTATACCGTAAAATTCTATTTCCACTCGAATTCTTTAATAATTAATTCAAATTGCAAACTGGAGCGAATGATCCATCGACATAAAAAGCCTGGATCTGCGACTTCGAATTAGCATAAATACCGAACCGCCGACATTGTCGGTCGTGGACAATTTCGTGATCACCTCAATCGCAACCACCAAAATGCGCCTGCGTGAGTAAAATATTACGATGATGATCGAATTATCCGATTTTTTCGCAAATATATTTTAAACGTAAAGACATTTTTTTTTTCAGACTTTGCGGTACCGTTGATGACGCTTTTGCCTTTGGTAATTGGAAAAACGTGGGTGCCATCTGGAGACCAGGCGGTTGATGCGGAATCTAGGCAGACCGCCCCAAGAGTTCATGTGCGTATAAGAGTTTCACGTTGAACATTTTTTTGATTTTTAAAAAAATATTTTCAACTGTCGTGTGTAATTCTAGACAAGTTTGTTTTTAATATTTACGTCGAAACTCTATTTATTTCACACAAGTTGATCATACATCTTATCTGATTTCTGAGAATTCAACTTCTGCTGATTCTTAATATAAAAATGAAAAAAAAAAAATTATTAAAATTTATTTTCAACCAGATGTGGGTGTCACTGATGGATTCCGGATTAAATCGTACTTTGTGCGGTGCTAGCATACTCGATCAGACAAAAGTGTTGACTCTGTCGCGTTGCGTATTCAACAGAAAACCCAAGAATTTCAAGGTCGTCATCTATCCATATTCAGGTAATAATTTGATTTCATTCCCATCGTCGTTTCTTCTCCCAACTCTTTTCAACGTGTAACCAATGACTCATTTCAACCTAACGTTGGAATGAGTCTAAAGAGAATTCTGCCAATATTTTAAAACGAGTTTTCAAAACATCCACACTGATCAATTTTATTTGCCACGGATAATTCCAGGTCAAGTCGAATCGGTATACGAAGTGAAATCAGTGATATTCCGTACCGATCACACAAACAGCGAAAATGACGTGGCTATCGTCGTCATTGAAGGAACATTTCGTTTCACCCGAAAAATTTTTCCCGTTTGTCTTCCCTGTCAACACGCGACCGATACGTTTGTCGGATCAACAGTCACGAGTTTGGGTAAGTTTATGAACGCTAGGACTTTCGTTATAATTTTCCCGATAAAGTTCAAACGAGGCGTTATATTTCCTTATGTTTTTTTTATCGACATACGAAACCCTAAAAATTACTTTTGTGTACGAATTACTTTTTTTTTTACGTCCACATCACCAGCCTGGAAACGTGCGACACTGCCAACTGGTTTTTCCGAAGATCTTTATTATCATGGACATCCGATCGTAACGTCTAATATCGAGTGTGAGAGCGAGCTCCATGATGTGACGACTAATATTCTGTGCAACGATATAACTCAACGAGGCGCAGCCTATGTATGATATTTTGTCGATTATTCATGATTACTCCATTTTTTCGGTACTACAATATTTCATTCACCTTCATCACGATCGATATTGATGTATTTACAACAAGTATCTGAAATAACGCGTAACATCGGTTTTTGTCATCCTGTTAATCATATTTTCGAATCAGATATCGCGCAGTTCGTGTTTTTAATCTCGATTTATCGTCTCATTTAGTTCTACGGCGGTGAACCCATTTATTGGATGTGCCCGAAGACCAAAATAGCCGTACAAATCGGAGTTGTATGTCGATTGTCTTCCAACGACGATCAATCGATATCCATGCTTCGAGTCGGTGGTTTTGTCGATTGGCTCGAATCTTACGTTGACATGAGTAAGTTTTTTTGTCCGCCAACAAATCACAGATGCGAAGTTTTCTTATTTTTTGGTTTTTGACGAAAATATGATTTGTTGTTTACAAAAAAAGCAAGCTGCAAGTTGAAATTTCCAATTCGATCGGAAATTTCATTCATAACGATCGTAGCTCAAACCGTTGTCATGTCAAGTTTGAATTTCGCGGGCTCGTTGCGCGCGCACACCCACACAGCCGCTCTTCCCTCCCACTCCTTACTTTGGCACCTTTGAAATATGGCGACATGCCGATCGCAAAATTGAATATCACACAAATAACAAAGCTTCCTCTATGAAATAAGCAAAAAGAGAATAAAAGTCATAGTTCGATTATTGTGTTTGTAGTAACGATCGAAAAAATTGTTTTATGTCGACTTTGCAGAATCTTCGTGGTGCGAAACCGTCTAGAATGCGGCACTCAAAATCTACATATGTCGGATGGTCGGCGTGGGCATGAATTTTCCGGGATTTTTCTGGCCAGGCTCATCGTCGCATCCCAAATGATCATCCTTACCTACTTACCTAACTTGGCAGTCGGTAAAAAAGGAACTACCTCCCTTACCGATCGGCGCGTCGCGGACTCAGATTGTCACGACATACACGATCCTACCATTTGTTCTATCAGCGATGATTTTCAACAATAAATCGATTTACAAAAATTTACCGTCTAAAATCCCTCGTGCCCTGCCTGCATGCTTTCGCCACTTTATTAATAATATGGGGCCGTCCGCCCGATGTCGCGACCCGTCAGTGCGAAGAAGAGACCGGCCTTACTGGCAATCTTTTCCTATCTATCTATATCGTTTGGTCTTTCCCCACGGCATACAAAAGATGTAGAAAGGCAACTTTCAACGCGGGTAATCGTCATGGAGCCTAACGAGCATAACTACGATAACCTCAAATACGTGTCGACCGTCCTATCGAGTTACGTGTCACGTATCTACGTACGATTGAACACGATCGAGAATTCGACAGTCAGACGCAGTGTCTGCTGCTGTTTCTACTAGACTGTTTACCGAAGGCCACGGTATAGAATAAGCAACCACAAACACAGCCGGGCTGCAAGATTTCGCAGCTAAACAGTCTTTGCCCGTGAATGCAATCCACAAACCTTGTTTCTCGGAATTGCCACGTCGATGTGTCGTGAATATGATCATGTCGACGAAAATGTGGAAAGACAAATTTTTTACGTGCACGATATTGTTGACGATAAATTATCTCGGGCCTGTAAATCATGTCGTGGCAGTGGACGACAGCGAAATTGTATTCAACATAAAATGGCCCGGAAAATCCGATCCAGAGTTCTTGGTAATTACATTTGTTTTTGTTTTTCAATCGCGAGCGAATTTTCGTGGTTAGTCCGGGGCGAAATGAAACATTATGTTG
Organism: Diplazon laetatorius; assembly: GCA_963662125.1. Lineage (NCBI taxonomy): Eukaryota > Metazoa > Arthropoda > Insecta > Hymenoptera > Ichneumonidae > Diplazon > Diplazon laetatorius. The sequence goes on from OY759161.1 coordinate 3,548,187, forward strand.
TAACCTATTTTCTCAAACACGGATTCATTTGGAATTCAATGAAATGCCGGATATTATGCGAAATTCTAATTAACAGAATGTAGGACGCTCGAAAAGATTTCCAAATTTAAAATAGGGAAGAGTAATTATAGGTGTTTATATCATTCTTGATATTGCTGCTCGGTCGGTAATAAATCTGCACGTTTTTACCTTTTTTTCATTTTTCGGTTGAATTATTGAAGTTGTAGAGTGTCGTAGACTCTTTGAACACTTGTTGTCAATCGATGCACTAAATTTTGATGGATCATCGAAGATATATATACTTTCTTTTTGTTGGTTATCAGGAGAGTCACAAGAACGCCGAATCTTATACGATAACGACGGCAAATAACGAAAAGTACCAATGTCTCATTCCGGAAACCAAACGAGAGAGCAACGATTACATCGAACAATTCAAGGACGTGGATCCTATGGAAATGTTACAGCCGCTTTTCGATCGCAACACCTGTTCCTTCAGGGTAAGTCGACACCCTCGTCGACATTCGGTATTTGTTAGAACGAATTTTTTTCACGGAAAAGCTTTTTTTTTGTTTCGTTGGGATTCTTCAATCGTCGATTCGTCGTTTTGACACAGATGGAGACTTACTGGACGTACGAAGTGTGTCACGGACGTCACGTTCGTCAGTATCACGAAGAGCGTGAGGGAAAAAAAGTGAAGATACAAGAATATTATCTGGGAACGATGGACAAGGACAAGCACAAGGTCAAACACGAGAAGGAAAAATGGTTCAATCGCGACGGACAAACAGGTCCGCCTGTGAAGAAGGTCGACGGCATACAGATGCCCTACGTCGAAGTGGAAATGACGGACGGAACTGTTTGCGATTTGAACAACAAACCCAGATCGATAAAATTGTTGTACGTGTGTTACGAACACGGAAGGCACGAAATTACGTCGTTGGAAGAGACGTCGAGCTGCGAGTACGAAGCGATCGTTTTGTCGCCGTTGATATGCGGACATCCGGACTACAGAGCTCGAGGAATGGATCAGAATGATATTTATTGCATGCCCGTGGATAATGCGCCGAAGAAACCGCGATCTCTTCTTGCCCTCGAAGTCGAGAGTTTCAAACTCAAACATCAAAAAGTCACGGTAATGATTTTCGTGCAATTGGCAAAATAAAATACGAAACTTTGTCGATTCATTGGCTCTCGATCATGAGCAGAAATTTTTCAAGGGGTTAATTGAAGGGTTTAATAAAAAAAATTAAGTTTTTAAATTATTTTAAATTATATATTTAAGAAATTATCGAATTTTTATTTTTAAATTAAATTATAATTTAAAAATAAAAATTCGATAAAAAAAAGCATATTTTCGATAATTTCTTTTGACGACACAGTTAATACCATAAATGATGCACAATCTTGTAACCTTTAAACGCATTATCATTGATAATTCGTCTGATTAGAAAAAAAATGATCCAAAACGATAATTCGAATAATTTTTCAATGAATTTTAATTTACGATTTTCAGGACGGCGATTCCCGAGTCCGAGTCGAAATTCATCCGATCGACGTTCTCGATAAGCACAGTTCCGATATAACCGGAAGTTCGTTGCTCAATCAAGGCACCACACCGTCGGATCTAAGTCCCGTTCAGAGTTTTCTCAGTGGTAAAAATTGTCTCAATGGAGTAAGTCCCAATGAAATCACGATTTTATACCGATTATCAAAGATGCATTATTTTCGTGGACATTCATCGATCTTTATTCCACACACTGACATTTTTTCAAAATTTTTTTCGATGCTAGTTTTTGAATTTTTCCATGTTGTTTCGAAATTATCAAAGCTACTGTGAAAATTTCCGAATTTTTTTGGATACTTTGACACATTAAACGTTTGTTCGTCAGGGCAACGGCTGGTGGAAGTACGAATTTTGTTACGGTATATCGGTGTCGCAATATCACGAGAGCGGAGGCAAGAGAACGACTCTGAATCTGGGCGTGTTCGACGAGATGAAACACATCGAGTGGATCGAACAACATTCGTCGGAACGTCCGAAACCGCTGCCAGATAGAACCCAATTGACGCATTTTTACAGTGGAGGTAGCATATGTGAGAAAACGGGAAAGCACAGGGAAACTAGGGTAATTTTTCCAATTTTTTTCAATTTTTTTTTATTTCTCGCGACTTTTTTTTTTTTTTTGTAAGATTGTGAAGATTTTACGAAAGTAACATTTGACTTTGTTTCAGGTGATTCTCAAGTGCGTGGACGATCCAAAAACAAGCCCGTCGAGCGTGTCTCTGATTTTGGAGGAACCGTTTACGTGTCAATACGTTTTGACGGTCGAATCGCCGCTCATCTGTGAAATTCTCAAGTACGCGGATGCTAACGGTCTGACGAGCCAAGACGCGTTTCCCAATTTCACAACGACAAAGTCCGCGATAGACGAGGAAACGCCAACGAAAAAGGACAACGATCTCGACGAGAGAATAGCAAACGACGATGAATAAATTTTCGTTCCATCGTTCGTTCTTTTGTCGCTTGAATTCCTTTCTTTAACTTCTTCTTCTTCTTCTTCTGTCGTTTCTCTTCGTTTTTCGATCGAGTCCGCCCCAAAGTTGCGATCGTAAAAATGTCGCACTTGGAAAAAACAAATTTTACACGATTTCCGTTTTTTTTTTTCGTTCATCTAATTTCTATTTACAAAAATATGAAAAAAAAATTATAAATATATATATGTATAAAGATAAAACTATGGTGGATTGTCGTTGGTGTTTGGTCGCGTACAATCGGCGTAAAAAAACTTGTAATTGTGATAAAAAAAAAAAAATAGAGAGCAAAAAAAAACGTGAATATCGAATCTATTTTTTTTCTTCATTCGTAGGCGGCATGAATTTTTTTTTTCCGTCACATTTTCATCCAACGTTGAGACCGATACCCACGCGAAATTGTTCTTTCTTGTGATTCAAAGTTCCGCTGACGATCAACGTTGATTCCCAAATCCGTGAAAGTTTTTTTTCGAGAACTCCGGAAACCGTGTGTTCGGAATCGATCATACCGCGAAAAACAAAATTTCCGGGTGGAAAATCGAGTCGATAGACCAGAGTGCCGTGCGATTCGCGCGTGCGCAGATTGATTTCCATTTCGGCGCCAATTTGAAGCTGTTTGCTGGCGCGTCGATGACAACAAACGTGAAAACCGGCTTCGCCGATGGTCGTGGAAAGTGTGAAAGGTCCGGTGCTGTATCTCGCGGCTCCGGAGAATATCGTTCGACGTCCGAGAACTTTGTCCCGCATGCAGGCCATTTCGACCCCGAGAGCCAGACCCGAAGATATCGATTGAAGATAATGCAGAGCCAAAGTGCCATTCAGATCGAACAAACTCGGATTGTCCAGACTCAACGACAATGTACAATTGTCCGAACGATATTCCATCGTGCTCGTGCAATTTTTGTAATCGTTTTCCGATACTTGAGCGGAAAATTTGATTCTGCAACGACAACCGATCGTGTGAATAAAACTCATCGTTTGATTGCCATTTGGCATCAGTGTGCAATCCAACGATGGATAACGTTCGCGATCGCCGATCGTCGTTGTGCCTTCGTAAGACGCGCCAAATTTGTAACCCGATGGCGTTATCGGGCTCAAGGTCATCGTGTGATTTACGCGGAAATTTTTGCTCAGCTTGTTTTCCAGAAACAATATCGCACCCTCGAAACTTCGGGGATACAAATTTTTCACTTTTTCGTGAATCTGTTGAAACGTTCCGGGGTTTCCGGGCTCGCTGTTACCACGGTCGGTACATCGGGGACACGAGTTTGACACTTCGACCAACGTCGGACAATTCCGGTCATCGGATTTCTTGGCGTTTACGATTCCCATTGATGTGTTTTAGGTTATGCGATTACCGATATTCTTGGTTTTTGCTTTTTTTCTGTTGATTTCGTTGAGTTTTCGTTAATTTGGGATTTTTTTAATATGTTTATTGGTTGATGAATTGATTTTAACATTGACTTAGTCTCGAAATTGCGTTGTCGAGATTTTATTTCGAGGTTTTGATGCTGTTTGACGTTCGGCGAGGGTTCAGATCAGGAACGATCAGATTTTTTTACGATCGCACGATTTTAAATTGTCGGTAACTACGTTACCGACTGTTTTTTTATTTTTTTTTCAACCTTTGAGGTCAGAAGGGTTTGTCGTTTTGAATGACTCGTAAAAATTACAAGGATATTAGTTTTTTACACTTTAAAATGATGATTACACTTTAAAATGATGATATCACGGAATTTTTTTTTTTTATCGAATTTTCTAAATGGCGAAAAATAAAAGAGTTATTAACGGGTCAATACGTGAGAAACTCCATTTTTCACTAAAAAAATCATTTAAAAAAAATTTTTTCAATACTAACAGTTTTTCATTTTTTATATTGAAAAAAAATGGTTTGGCTTGAAGTTGCGCCTGGGGTCATTCCGACCCTCAATGACCTCGAACGGTTCAGTCTTTGTTCTGATCCTAATTTCAATTGTGAATCCCATAAAAAGGAATTTTTCTTGACTAACCAGTTTCACGAAAAGTGCTTCACGTTGAAAAGTGATCAGGAATCAGGATGAGGTTCAATGACAACAAAAATTCTCGATGTTAAAATTCTAAGTATTTATTTACAGGCATCATTTAATTGTCAGTCCTGCGGCCAGAGTGCATTAATCAATCTTCTTCGTCTAATTCATAAATAAAAAAAAATTAAAAACAAAAAAACGAAATTTAAAAAAAGTATAATTATTTATATCGACATTAGCAATGCACTTTGATCAGCAGGACAGAACGAACGCACCGACCTACATTACATTGTTATCATCGTCAAAGATATTATTAGCCAAAGCTTGGAAAATTAGCTTTTAAATTATTCAATCAACAAAATTATCGTAAAATTATTTAGATCGTAAAAATTACCGAAAATTAATCGAACAACCGATTATTATACGATCGAACATTTATTCTCACACTCATCCAATCATTCTCACTCCAAAAAAAACTAACTAACTTAATTGTTAATACTGCTCGTTGCGTTTAGTTTTTTTTTCTGTGTTCTCGTTTATAATAATTAAATATTTATGTATATAGATTGCTGACGAGGGATCGAAATATAAATTATGAGAAAGCCCGGAGCCACTGTAATTTGTTATACACGCCCGGGCTTTTGGGTTAATAGCAACTTTCACATACCGATATATCCGACCATTATTGTAACGGTCCATCGGTATAATGACTCGTACTCGAACGTTTTGTCGATTACATTGAAATTGTTTGTTTTCGAACACGCGTGACGATTGTTCGGTGTGAATTCGAATTCGTGATATACCGAACGTTGGATTCTGTTTGTTCGACGATTTTCAAAAGGGTTACCCCCCCTCCTCCCGCCCCTTTCGAACGTGACCCGAATGTCAGTCGACAAATCGTTACACATTTTGTTTATCCCTTTTTTCTTTCTCCAAATCCGTCTTGCAGTCGGATTTAAAGATCTGACCGCGAGGAAAACTGACCACAGTGAACGTCATTTAAGGGGACAACCGGTTTTGATGCAACGTCAACGAATGTTGTATTCCTTGGCATTAGTTGGAATCACAACCGATCGAATTTTCAATTTGTTTTTTTCGAATCTTTTTATTTTTTATTATTTTATTTTTTATTTTTTTCATTTTTTATTTTTTATTTTTGAACTGTCTTGTTTGTCGTGTTACATTTGATTTACCGGCCGAGCTCGAAGATAACGAACGACGAAAGATAAACGGAGAAGATAAAAAAAAATGTTAAGAAAATAAAATAAAAAAATAAAAAACAAATGAAAATAAGTTTCCTAACGCTACGTAAGACAAGACGTAGGCTGGAATCCGGTTACCCTGACCTGGCACCTCCCACACGCGTCCAGCAACCGATATATGTTTATGTGTATATATATATATATAGATATACGAAGAAGGGGATACCGATTTTTTTTTAGAAATCGGCTTTGTGTCAGTTGGCGTGTCAGCAGCTAAGAAATAAATCATCCCCGATCCGCGAGATTTAGTTTGGATTTCTTTCAACGAGTTTGACGATGTCCAGCGTCTAAATCGCGAAGATGAGAACGTGATAAATAAGTCGATGATGAATTCAGCATTTCGCTGGAGACGGATAATGACAGACATTCGCGAATCCCAAATCTCTTGGATCTCCCGTGCTCGTTTATCAGAATTGCGACGAATTAGTTTCCCAAGGGTTCTTCGTTACTAATTTTTCCTAATTTTTTTTCAATTATAATATCCAATCGATATCCATTTGATCTTTTTTTGATTGAGATTTAAATAATTCTGCAATGGCATTGAGAGTAGAAATTTTTAATTCCGATTTTGAAATATCAATTATTCGAAATATTGATATTTTTAGTTTAAATTTGTATTATTGTTTAAATTAAAAAAAAAATTTCAAAACAAAATTCAAAAATAAATTTGAAATGATAATCAAAATATTTTCTAGTAAAGAATCAAATTTCAATTGAATAAATAATAGAAATGTAAAAATTCTGGCCTCGAAAAAAAAAAGTTTTAAAAACGTAATTCAAGAATACGACTCCACTATTGTATTTCATGCCCAAATCATAATTGAACACCCACCCACATTTCGATCACATTCGTACAATTTTTTCAGACTGCAGCATAAATATATATATATATCTATCGACTGGCCCGTCGAGTACCTACCTAACCTCCAAAATTAGTACAATAACGCGAGTCAATCGATAATAGGCAAACGAAGAAAAAAAATGCTAACCGACTGAAGATTCGAGTCTGCGTATGTGATAAATTCGTCTTTATCGCTTTACGATAATCTATAAAGCGCAAAGACGCTCGTAATCGACAATAAAATCGTGTCAATGAAACACAAACACCTCGAAGTACATTACAGCCCAAAGCGCATCGATCGTCGCGGTGATTGGCTCGCCGCTTTCCTAACTTCGGGTCGAAGAAAGCGGCGAGCCAATCACCGAGCGCGGCGGCTCTCTCTCGCGTGCTGTGATTGGCTCGCCGCTTTCTTCAGCAGCCACGAGCCAAGATTCTCGCGACGCAGACGCTCAACCGATCCTCCTGGTCCCACAAAAATCGGACTCGTCTTATCGACAATTAAAAATCACTGTTTACCGATGGGCACCGGATCGTAAGGCGTCGCCTCGAAACCCACAAAACGATTGTTCTTTTTGTGAACAAAACCGTTTTGCGGATCGGATTTGTAATAAACGACTCTTCTTATTCCAAAAGGATCGACGTAACCGAACGATCCCACGCTCTTGTCGCTCTCCGTTTTTTCCTCCTCGTGATAATGAGTTTTCAGATAATACTGAAACCCATCGGCATTAGTATGATGACCGTCGTAACTCGGAAATTCGTATTCCGAAGTTTCGTCGTTTCGTCGAGTCGTTCGATCGTTCGCGTACGAAGATCGGCTTCGCGATCGACCGGAAGCAGCAACAACGTTCGACAACGTTTGTCCGCGCGAGCTGGAAACATCGTTACGACCTTGATAAGTCGTGGATCCTCGATAAGGACGTTTCAAGGTCGCGTTGTGAGAATTTTCACGAACGATCGGTACGACCGCATTGCCGGTCGATCTTCGATCGTGTCTCCACAGCCCGTTCGTCGATTCCGGAATCACCCGAACCCCTGACGATGGAATCGGTTGACCATCACCGACGATCGGCGGCAGTATCGCAAAAGCCGGCTGGTAAGAATTTTTCGAGTCGTAAGACGGCCGCTGCAAATAATTCGTCGTTGGTTTCGTATAATCGTTTTCCGGCAATATCGGTCGTGGATCGAAGGTCGTCGTCGGTTGATAATTCGTTCGTGGAATCGTCGTCGTCGTGGGCAATCGGTATCTTCGAGTTACCGGCGAATAAAGTCTGTATGGCTTCACCGTGTTCGATTCTATGCTGTTGCTCGATAAATCTTGCAGAGCCGGTTGTCTGTGGACAAATATTGTTTTAATTAATAATTCAACTTTATTTGTTTTATTTTTTTTAAATTCTCCTTTTATGATCCTCCTTTGAATTGATAAATTGGTTTGAATAAAATCCTTTGAATTAATAATTCGATATTATATCGAATGTCGAAAAACAAAAAATTATAAATCGTTGTTCGTGAATTATTGATAATTTATCACCTGAACGGATTAGGTGGCCTTCGAGGCTTCGACAATATTCCCGACTGTGCTGGTACTCGTTTGCTCACAGCAAGAGCGTCCTCTATGGGACGATCCACGCCGACAAACACCTTTTTGGATCTGAAAACGTGAAAAACAATGTAAATTATTACGAAAAAAAAGAAACGATAAATCATGCAACGAGAATATAATATATATATATATATATACATATATATTTGTATAATGTGACTGGGAGTACTTTACTCGAGCCGAGGTCAACTCTCACGGTGCGTCGAGTTGCGGCAACGGCGGATGCAGCTTTACAGCATCAAAAAAAAAAAAAAAAAAAAAAAAAAAAAAAAAAAAGGAGCTCGGTGCGGTGCATCGGTTACCCGCCACCGTGGCTATTTCAACTATAACTTTTATAACTTTAATGGCCATAGCGACAAGCGATTCCCGAGCGGAGATGAGACAAAGAGAATGGACCGCGTGAGAGATGAAACCGCGTGTACTTTAATGCGCTCGAGCATTAATGTTAGTCTACTGCGAAAGCACGAAAGCCACAAGTCCTGTATAACATAAAAGACGGAATTTCGTGATTTGCGGGTTGCGCGGGGCAAAACTCGGGGGATGACTTCAGCGAGAAGACTGTGCAGTTAGTTGAGGGTATTTTTGTTTTTATTTTTATTTTTATTTTTATTTTTATTTTTATTTTTATTTTTATTTTTATTTTTATTTTTATTTTTATTTTTATTTTTATTTTTATTTTTATTTTTATTTTTATTTTTATTTTTATTTTTATTTTTATTTTTATTTTTATTTTTATTTTATTTACTTTAATATTCGAAATCCATTGTGATCGGCAATGTAGTCCTTGACACGAAAGTAACCGAGTGGATCGAGCCACCCTTCGGTGCCGATGACCGTGCCGTCCTCGAGTCTCTTCTCCTTGCGATACTGTCCGTTGAGGGTTTGGAACCGGAAGTAACGCTCCGGACCCTCGTCCGTCTGTATGTGATACTGGGTGTTAGGTGTCGCGCTCCATCCGCTTCTCTCCGCTTCGATCTCGTCCGCCGTCAGACAAAAAACCGAAACCTTGACGAAAGAAAACAAAAAAAAAAATAACAAATTTAATTAGAGTCTTCCAAAGAATTACGATGATCCTGTATAAAATGTAAATCGCGAGTATAAAATGTTAAGTCTTCGTTCTAGATTTCCGAGTATGCTGCATTGCCACTCAATCTTTTGTTATATAAATTGCACAGAAATAAAAAAAAAACCAAGATAATTCAATCATCAGTGTTTCCACGTTAACGATGGGTTGAGCCTCCGGTGATTATTCAAGTTCAAAAAGTTTCTCGACTGATGCTTATTAACCGCAAAACTCGTATTATTAAACATTATTCAACAACGTCGATAAATTAATTCAATAATTTGCAGATCCATTTAATAAACGAATAATAATCAGAGTCAAGGGTTTCTTTGTGTTTAATTCGTCGATTTGTCATCGTTATTGACACAATTTGGCCCTATTTTTCGTGCATCTCAACGAGGGAGAATGAGAAGAAAAAAAAAAATCAAATACGAGGCCAGAGAAACGACGAAGAACAATGACGAGACTTCCACGTGTGTGTAGACGGTGCAAACGCACGTTCGTTATTCTCTTCCGTTTGTCGTGGTCACAAAAACGTGGGTGGAATGAGCCTCGAAAATTATAACGTCCAACCTTGACGCACGATCCGTTTATGAGATCGCCGATTGCGTCGTGTGCGAGACCGAGTCTCGTAATAGATATATCGATATATGGCTAACGCAATAATCTGCGGCTATTGAATAACTTTTTTTTTTCTTTTTTCATCCTTCTTATCGAATGCGGGTGATTTTTTTTGTGAGCGAAAATCACGAGTGGGCAGTGCCCTCGATGCTCCAAACATGATGGAATGAACAATCAGCCCTCAGCGGGGTCCGAATGACCCCGAGCCAAACCAACCGAAGGGACAATTGCAGTGATCTGCAATTTATGCAGATCACTAGATTTTAAAGTCGTGAGGTATCCCCCGTCGAAATTTTCACCCTACATTTCAACCTATTTCACTTTGTGGTCAAATGGAAAGTTGAAGTAACATTGCAATATTTTTTCACCCTCGTTTCAACCTCAATGTCGTGTCGATAGTTTTTTTTTCATCACCTTCATTTCACCACTCCGAGTGAGGGTTAAATTTTCTGTGGGTGATATTTTTTTTTAGGGTGAAAAGAAGTTGAAACGCACATGAGAATTGCTTCAAACTTCGTCCTACTTTTGACCTCCTTTAGCCTGAAAGTGATGTCGAAATGAGTTGAAATAAAGGTGAAAATTTTATTTTTTTCACTTTATGAGTGAAAAACGTTTTGTCCGAGACATCGGACATCATCGGACATCGAAAGACTTGCTCAACAGTGCACAGAGACACGATCAACACTATTCATGTGCTTCTTCTTCTTCTTCTTCGTCGTCGGTTAATTCTGCTCGGCCTGAGCGTCTCGAACCGCGTGGCTGAGGTCGTCGAGGACCAGCGGCTCGCGCGTGCGTGGGATTGGGAAAGTCTCGTGTGGTCGGCGCCGATCTCTGCCGTCATCGGTCCATATTAAGAGATATCCCATATCGGACGAGGTTCGCACACATGCCTAGCGCGCACGAATTCACAACCTCGATGCAGCAACTCGAAATATAATTCACAAAGTTTACAGCCAAACTTATATATATATATAAATATGTATATATATATTTGTCGTCGAGCGATTCTCGGTTCTTGCTCCGCGTCGACTCGGCAAACCGATTATCCTAGTCCATGACCGCCGATCTCACGATCTCTCCTTCCCTACCGACTACCCGTTTCTCTCTCCTCGCTCTTGCCTTATAAATTTTACCTCAACGCGCACCGAGATCGCCCGAGCAAAACGTATTTTAGAAATAGTGTCACTGTTTTGATAATTTTTTTTTTTTTTTCAAATAATCAATCCTGGTTTGGACGATAGCGAATCATCTTCCAGATATAAATGTGTCTGGGTTTTGTTTTTCAGACTATCAGAAAAAGCGGACTGGAAAAATTGTCCCGCAAAAGCTACGACGAGTGAAAAATGTTGTGATAAATCTCCCACCGTTCGGATGCTCTATATGGCTATGAAAAAATTTGAAATCATAGCTGACTCTAGGCATTTCATAACGGTAAAATCTATTTCAAATTTGGATCGACCATGTCGCGAAAAAGAACCCAATCATTTAGGTGACTCAGCCCCTTAAGCATCCGTTTGCGATGGCGAACAAGACTATCATTCGGGAAACCTTTCCAGGACGGAATCCCCCACAGATATCACCTACGGAGAAACGAACGTTGCTCCCCGATGGCCTGTTGATCCTGTCGGGTTGTCCTGCCCACACATTTTGTCCCCTCGCTATGAAATCCATTATCTCTTCGAAGTACCGGTGTGATGTACGGTTATACCCGGACCAAACGCTATCCGTGTACCGCCCACTCATATATTTTATGACGATTCAACAATTCTCGTGGTTCGACGGTATCCCAATAAGTTACACGTTCGGAGACAACTAGATAACCCGGAAAATAGTCGCCATAACGGCGTCAGGCCTTAACAGACCGTTGCCAGGACGTCCTTAGTGATTCTGAGGACTCCGAAATATTTTGTGGACTCGGAAGAAGTCGTCAAACATCTTAAGTTGGCTCCCAACTGTTTGACACTTTCCACTAGATTGTTTAGAAAGAACGCACTTCACCAGTAAAGTCCACATTAGATTTTTTCATACTCTGGAAAGTTCCAGATTTGTCATAACACATTGCTGACAATTTGGCAAGCTCTAGGGTTCATTTTAGGAGTGAAGAGTAGACGGTAGTCCAAAAAATTGTCACTTTCACGTTTCCGAAAGTCCGCAGACACTTGTGGACTGCAGTTCGTAACTTTTTGAAGTAGTTAAGTGTTTTAAGATGGCTCCGAAAGTGTCATCGAACTCTTTTTCCATTCTTTTCCTCTTCCAATTATTTCCTGTCGACTATTTGGCAGCATTAAGATGACTCCGTACAGATTAACTTAACTCATAACGAAACCTAGTTTGTTGGCTTGGACGTCTACTGATCAGGATCACCATTTGCGTAATCCTCGACTCCTTCACAGCATGCCAAATGTCTGGCAAGAAGGCATTGCCCCCGGCCGAATTAATGCCATTCGCACAACGTTTATTGAATATCGCCATTTATCTTGTTTCACGAATATGGCGAAACGTGGGCGGACCGAACGTTACAAATTGAGTCCCACAGTAAATTGTCCGTTGTTTTGTCGTGGAAAATGCAAATTTCTTCCGACAGTTTGGTAATCCGATGATCGTTTGATTATTTCTTTCGATCGGATGGTAGTTTTTTTTTCATTTTTGCCATTTTGCAATTGCGGAAGATTAATTAAATTTCGATGTGTCAATCCAGTCGGAATTGACAGGATTTGATATCGTATTTTTCTGGAGAACGATCCAGTTTCGGAAGTTGGAAAGTTGAAATTGGAAAACGTCGTGAGAATAATTTGGAACTTTGTATTTATCAGACAATATATAATTTTTGTGTACATGAGCTGTGGCTATTGCGATATGAGAATTTGAATGGAAGTAGCCTCGGACGTGTGGTCGGTTGTGTTGTGCGAAACTATATGAGATTGTAATAATGGTGAGAGGCTCTGGGAGACTCAACCTATCCAACGAGGATACGATATCACGTAAATCCATCGTCTTTATGATCGTATTATTTCGCACGATCATAAGCCATGAGGCTATTGCTATAAAGTCGTTTGTAAAGTTTTGCTTTGGCTCATTCAGAGATTGTTGCGTGAGCGTTGCCATTGACCGTGGGATCGGATACCCTCTATATCCTTCCATCTCTCTCTCTCTCTCTCTCTCTCTCGCACTTCCTCTCTCTCTCTGACTTCCTCTCTCTCGATATCAATCGACCTGAACCCTCGGAAATCCATCGATCATGCATTTTATCGATTGCACGTGGTTTATTAATGATCACGAGCTTCACGAATGTGTAGCTTTACCCTGGGAACTGACAATTGAAGCAGGGACGAAGGTCTCGTTGCAGGAAGAGTTTTGCCTTTTGTTCGGACACTTTTTGTTATTTTTTAATTTATTTAATTTCAGGTTTATTGCAATTAAACTTAATGACTACTTTCATCACTGAATGATTCAGGAATTCTGAATTCTAATTTTTGAAACTTTCAAGTTTTTTTTCGTATTTCGAACTATAGCTAAATGCGGTCTGAAATAACGCTTCTAAATTAAGAGTCCAAATTACAAAGATACTTTCGAATATTGCTGGCAGACATTACAAAAGAATATTTATTGTCGGTTAAAATTTTGAATAATTAAACTCGTGATGAATTTTCAGATTAAACAAAAGCAGATCACGTCAGCTTGTCAGAAAAAGACAAAAAAAGAAGATGAGTCAGCCTGGTTTGAAATAAAATTTAAAAAAAATGAAAACTAGGTTTCAAGTCGATCCAATAAATTTCGTAGAACACTTTTTAATGACGTCATTGACGAACAACGAAATTGCGATGCCACCTCGAATCGTGTCCAATTTGTACCGAAGAATGGTAAACAAATGGCTCGAACAGTGATGCTGGTGTGTTCATTGTTCACCGGTGCGCTAAATAGCTCGAGGGCCACTTCTGCAACGTCGCCATCGGCAACGCGATTGTTACGACGATAATGATGATGATGATGATGATGATGACGATGATTAGGACGAGGTCTTCACTTTCACGGACCGGCGGAAGCACATTTCCTCCGTTCAACAGTTTCTCAGGTCGTTGGACGTGTATATATCGGTCGTTCACGAACCCAACGCGATCTCGATTCGGTCTTATTGTTCGGGGGACTCGGGTGAAAAAGCGAAAGGACAGGAAGGACAGGACGAGAGAAAACGAAAAAGAAAGATGAATGTGCCAATATTGTTTTGGTAGCCCAAGTAAAAAAAATTTCATGTAATATATATATCTATAATCTATAAACTATTATATTAATTAAATATATAATATTTGATAGTTTATATAATAGTTTATACAAACTCTATAAACCATTAAGTTAATAAAATAAAATTGAATTAAAATAATTAATATAAACGATTATATTGATTATTTTAATTGAATTTTATTTTATTATATTAATAGTTTATATAGATTGTATACATTATTATATAAACTATTAAAGATTATATATATTTTTTTCACTTGTAATATAAAATCCGATAACTGGAAAGAAATAACGAGATAAGAAACAAGAATAAGTCAGTAAAATCTTACAACGAAGACAGAATTCGTGGATCATATATCGCTGCTTCCAAAACAAAAACGTAAAAACTGCAAGTTTTTTCTGCAAGACTCGAAAAATGTTGTAATTGTTATCACGAATTTAAAAATTTGTTGAATAAATTTTAGCAACGAAATTGTACATTTCCATAACAAAGAAGCATTCGTCTTACGATAAAAAATTTGGGACATTTATGTCAAAGTTCAGACTTTCGATCGGATGAGACTAGTGGATGGAACAGTTCCGGTCCTCTTCCTGCTGTTGCTCCACCTATCTTGGTCGTGAACGTATTTATATAAATATATGAAAGAAACGAAAGTCGACCCCAAAATTTATACAGCTAGATTCTTCGATGAACCTTTTTTCTTTTTTTTTTCTCGAATATTTTTTGATTCGTCGGTATTACCGAACAACTTTTTCTTATTCGACGTGTCGAGTGGTTTATGTCATTTGAATACTCTCTCCTCAAGTGAGGCCCGATCCACGTGATTGCGTAAGAAAGTTACCAAGAGCCATCGACCGTGTTTCGTAATTACAAATTTCAATTCAGCTGGCCATTGGGTTCGGAAGCCTGGGGCCTCGAAATTCCGAACGCGCAATTTTTCGAACGACAATGTTTGGACGGGAAGGTAAAAATGCATCCATTCTCTTATTGTTTCAACCTTCCCGTCCAAAAGCTGGACAAACAACGCTAAATAGACCAAAAGTTTACACAAAAAATGTTAGGAACTCGGTATGAAAGCGAAATAATTGACCGGAAGCTTCATTAAAATTGTTCGAATATTTATGGCACGATAACAATGAAAATATTTCAATTAAAGTGTCCTAGCAACGATTCCTCATTAAAATTCCATCGTTGTAATGGCATTACGATAGTTTTTTTTATTCAAACAACGACTCAGCGGGCTCAAGGTCAGTCCGACAGACGGACAGCCCGGTGATTCGCGATAGAACGATATAATTGATTTTCAATCGATGATTCGGACGGTTTCTGTGCAATTGCGATTTATCATTATTGACGCATCGCGCATTCAGCTACATCATGACCTTGATAATGAGATCGCAATTAAATGGTACCAAGGTCCTTGGGTGTGGCAAAACGTAAATGGAAAATACATTTCCACGTATATTTTCTCATGTGTGTGTTTGTGTGTTTGCCATATTGTTGGGATGACTCGAACGACTGTCAAAGCCGAACGATGAAAGAGAATCGATGAATGAAGAATGAAGATAATACGTGACGAAGACTGGTGAAGTAGATTCCAAGTGAATTCACAGATCACACTGAAAAATCAGCAGTCCACGAAGCTTCCAGCAAGACAATGAAATACTTCACGACAAAACGTAAACAAAACTCCAAGAATATTCTACAGAAATTCACACAAGAATATTCCACAGAAGGTACTCTCTGTTATAATTAAAAATTGTGATTTCTTTTTTGTGATTCCAATAGGTGCAAGAATATGGTTCAAGGATATGCAAAAATTCCATACTTGTACTTAAATGATAAAAAAATAATATCAAAATAACAAATTTGCATTCGTATTTGATCCGAAAAGAAGTTTTTTTTTTTTTTTTTTTTTTTTTTTTCAAATGGAGGTGCTCAGTAATAAGTAAAAGTTGCATGAAAATTTTTCAGATAAATTTTGTAGCTAAAGGTTCATACTTTCAGAAAAAAAAATAGTGTTTGAAAATATTTTGATAAATGCAGCTTTCACATCGTGAAAATAAATAAAAAATGGCGATTTAACCTCATCTTACCCTAAAAACAATTTTTTTTTTGTTATGTCCAAGTACGCTTTTTCTTTTTTTTTTGAGCAGAAGGGAGGGTTTTCATTTTTCTAAGGGTTTTCAGAGGAATCAGAAAATTCTGAATAAAATCAAGAAAGCTTTTTTCGGATGAAACGAAAGCCAAAAAAGAAAAATTCGTCCGAATTAATGTGGAACAGGCATCACATATATATATATATCTACAAAAAATGGCAAACTGCAATTAATTCGACGAATGAATAACGATCGATCGACCAAGCGTTGCGAGTTATCGTGCTTATTGTCACTAGTACTTGACACTGAAAACTTTCCCGTCACTTTCGTCACTTCTCACGAGTTTCCGTAATCGTCTCGGTCACACGATAACCACTCCATCACCGTCTCGCTGTACACGCGACAGTCCCCCGGAACTGATAACTCGTTATTGCAAACATTTGAAATTCACGTACGAGCCGCGAACGAGCCGCAAGCGTGCGGCGTATCTCACTCTCACCCGTCGAATTTTCCATTCGAGTTTCCGCGCTGTATATATATATATATAATCCGACAATCCGCGAGACTCACGACAGGGATACGTAAAAATTGTGAGTCCCGGTTATTACGTAGTCCCGTGGTGCGGGGGGTTACAACCGCAACGCGGGCCTTTCAGGTTAAGGTGAATGCCGAGGTAAAGTACCTCGCGGGGCTTGCACAATTATTTTACCGCTTGCGCGATTTCGCCGAATGACTTTTCGTTCATGTTTTGACAGTTCGACGTTGAATCAATTTTTTTTTATTTCATAGCTATAGATTTTTGAGACTTCTATGTTAGACTTTTGGTTTGAATTATGGTTTTTGGATATTTTATTTTATTTTGATATTCAATAGTGATTAATATTCTTTAAAATTTTTATGTTACTAATAATTATTATTTTATTTTTATCTTGATATTAATAATGATTGATATTTTATTTTATTTTAATATTAACAATGATTAATGATAAATTTTGTTTCCAATTTCTTTTCTTCCTTTTATTTATTTTGAAAATATTTTTGCATGTTGGAAATTGTTCTATCCTTGCACTAAAAATATTGATATAAACAAATTCAACTTCTCGTGAATTTTCGTAATTAAAGAAATTCCATCTGCGTAATAATCTGTTTTTACGTAACAAACTCTCAATCATTGTCGTTGTGAATGAGAATGTAATATTACACCTATTTCAATTTATTCTAACGTGAGAATGTTATAATCGATTTTTACTCGCGTGCATGAGCGAATAATATTCCATCGTAATTACTAAAAATAATTTTTGCTGTATCATCGTTACTGTCAAAATTGGTTTCCATAATTCACACAATTTTTTTCGTACGGTTTGTTCGTCGTGTTATATTTCGTTTATATTCGTTTTTTAAATAAAAATTCCATTTCAATTAAATCTGAACGAACGATAAAAATAATATTCAATCATCTCATGCTTCAATCAAATCAAATAATCAATGCATTCCACATGTCTGAAAAATTTGTAAAAATTGTAGTTGGAACCATTCTCAAAATATACAATTTTCAATTTTGCATAGTACACGAGCCACACCCACACAAACACACATTTTTCTCCAAATGAATCGGCTCGACGTTATTTCCACATTCTAAAAATGGTAATAAACGAAGATGTCGAGAAAAAAATGTTCCACCATCGAATATATAGCTTCCTTCGCGAAGCAAAATTATGTTCTATTCAATTTCAGCATAACCGAGAAATTTGAAAAAAAAAAAAAAAAAAAAATTATGTATAGATATATAAATATATGTGTATAGATAAGTACGTATATTTGTTGTTATTCGTTTCACGAATATATATATACATTAGTTGGGTCGAGCAAAATGAAGTAACGTAAATAAATTCTGAGTCAGTCGAACCTACTGGGAAACGTGCGTATGCATATAAGTATTTCTCCAACCCACTTGCTTGCGTGATCTAACCGTAATAGGAGGTGCGTGAGCGGCTTTTATATACAATATATACGTATATACATACATATATATATATTGTACAACGTAGTTGCTGATTTCAAACTCAAGCGATCACGTTCGTATTTCAATCTGAATGTTCATAAGTGAGCAATTCAAGTATTGAGGTGCTATGTTGCCTATATAATCTCCCCCATATGATCTCCCCACTCCCCGTAGCCGTAAGAATATCAACCCTCGACGGGCGCGGTGGGGTCCAAATGACCCCAGGCAAAAGCAACCCTGAGAAAAATTATACAGGCTTTTTAAAATTTTTAAAATAAATTTTATAAATTTTTTTATTGTCACAAGACTTCTCTTCTAGAAAATCAATACCGTTACATACTTTTTAATTAATTTCATGAGTTATATATGCAATGCCCAGTTTAAAATATAAATAAATAGAAAAATTGAAAATTGTCATTTCAAATCGTTGGGATGGACATTTTTTGAAATTTTGTTTTTTCATTTATTTTTTTGGATGAACGTAAGAGTGATAAAATCCAAGCGTTTTTTCGGGAGGGTCGAACAAGCAAAGATGGCAAACTCGATTGACCAAAGAGAATGCATTTTCGAGAGACCCAGAGTCGAGCGTGCGTTCTTATACGAATGGGAATGAGAAGGGGTCAAGGGTTGCGAGACGAAGATGCACGTTTCGTTGCGACAACGGACAGTCCGGCTGTTTCCGCAATCCGCGGTCGGACTTTCCGCACGAGACAGAGTCACACGCTTGAAGCGGTAAATCTCGTGAATTCTTTTAATTCAGAGGTTTTTAAATTTTTATTTAAAAACAAAAAAAAAGAATTTAAAAAAAAAAACCGCAGAGAATGGAACCGTTAGAGCCTTGACAAATGACCCACGGGTTAATGTAGATTGCGACATTGTGCGCACCGGACAATTTCACGACCCCGTGATCTCGAACGGACCGTCGGACTACGTGTTCGACGATGCAACGGTTATTCCGGTCTCATAACGACGATAAACATTTTTTTTAGGACAATTTTCCGAAAAGGATAATTTTAATAAGATTGCAGCTTCTGCGAACTTAACGACACTATACTTATATATATAAAAACGTATATATATATATATATACGTTTTCTGGATTACGATCCAGAAATTGGGGAAATTGTACTAAAAAAAAAAAATAAATCGCATACAATGCATTTCGAATTTTTTTATTTTGCATAAGTTTTTTTGAAATTTATTCTGCGCGAATTTTTTTTTCGTGCAGAGTCGAAGCAACGGCGGTCTGAACATGGATTTTCGGGATTATTTAAAATCGGGCCATTTGAAATCGGCATTCCAGTCCGCACCCGAAAATTTCAACTCTGAATTTTGGAATAAAATAAGTGCAAATTGCAATTTGCTTTTCCACGACGAATGTCAAGCAGTTTATCGTGTCCCTCAAGGTGAAATTGTGAAAATCACGAAGAAATAACCGACATAACGTTGACGAAAAGTCGATCGAACACGTTCGCATTACATCGCCACAGCGCATAACATTGCGACACAAAAATCTGGTCGATCCTTAACGAGACTCGTAATTCCGGGATCCGTTATAGCGGCAGAAAAGAAAGATCGGGTCCATGGTGTCTCGTTTGAGAGATAATCACATCGCCATTACGAGAGGACAACATTTATGTGTGCGTGTGTGGCAATAACATATTTTTTTTTAAATAAGAAAATAAATAAATAAGAAATGACAAGAAGGTTTTTTTTACGTAACTGAGGAGACCGGTAAGCGAACACCCAGAGTGAGCTCTCACGTGTTTGCGTGTCGATAAAGAGAGAGAAAGAACGATTTTATCGAATGTGAGAAGATCCATTGAAAAAGGTAAAAATAGTGAAATTCATCAATAGTCAATTGTAAAAATTGAAAAAAATATATATATATATATATATATATATTCAATTGGCCATCGACTGGCTACCGAAAGATATGCCCCAATGAAATATATCGACGTTCGAATATCCGCCGATTCCGATGGTTCGCCTCGACGAAACTTTCGCCGACTTCGGACGAACGTTCCCCGTAGGCGCGATTAATGCGCGGGAGCGAGATCAGCGATATTATCGGTCTTGAATTCTTTATACGGATTATATATATATATATATATATATATATATATATATATATATATATACATGTATATATATATTTATATACGTATGCGAATTATACGGGGCGCGACTCGCGATGGAACGATCTGCGAATCTCGAGTAAAATTTTACTCCGGTGTTTAATACAAACATTTCGCACGATTCCGATTTTTTTTTTTTTCATGTTAGTACAATTTTCTTTAAATTCAATTCAATTCAATTAATTATTTTATTTTGCAAGTGGAAATTCCGGGTTTTAATACAAACGGTTCGCACGATCCCGATTTTTTCATATTAATTCAATTTTTTAAAATTCCATTCAATTAAATTTGAATAATCTAAAATTAATTCGATTAATTTTTTTTTATTTTTTTTTTTTGCAAGTGTAAATGTTAAAGTGAATCTTTCTTTGCTCCAAATACTACAAGACGAAAGACTTGCTTCGAATAAGAACATGAAACTCGTTGCAAATGAATCTCGACTCATTAAATCAATTTGTCGCAGTATCAAAAAAATAATAATAATAACTCCTCGATTAAAATTCGAACATATTTGCATTTTTGTTGTATAAACACGCGTTCCAGTGAAAACGCGATTGCCATTATCCGTGATAAACTTGAAATTAAATCGAAGTATTTTCACCCTCGTTACAAACGAAGCGAATCGGTCGGATTTACAAGCGCGCGCACCGGTATTTTGCTCTCGGAAAGTGCAGCTACATATACACATATATATGAGCGATTCCACGTGACTTCAGCCACTCAAAAAAAAATTTTTCCACAAATAATTTTAAAAAATTGAGCTATTTTTTTGCAATATGTTCACCAAGTGCCGATTTTTAAAAATTTTTTTTGACGGTTTTATCGTTAATTAACGTTTTTTTGTATTTTTCCATTCAAATGGCTGTATCTTTGGCAGGATTTGACGTATTTACATTTGTAAAAAACGAAAATGTGCGTGTTTTTAAGGCCTTCCAGAAAAAAATTACTTTAGATTCTATTGAGCAAGTTGCACGTCCGTTTTAGGGCAAAATATGCAGAAATATTTTTTTTCTCAAAAAATGCATTTTTAATTTTTTTTTTCAAAATTTTCCCAAATTCTGAATAGGAAAAAAGAATTTTTGGTATTTTTTATATCGTGGGACCGGCAATCGGTAATGCGTAATTTTACCGATTTCATTAATAAATTTTTTTCAGTTTGATTTTTTTTTTTTTCATGTGCTCCAGTCGCTTTACGCGAGTTCAGAAGCCTTCTTGAAAGAGAAATTAATGATAATCAATGCTTGTTGAATCGCGTAAAGCGAAAAAAATCAAACTGTAGAAAATTTATTAATGGAATCGGTAAAATTACGCATTACCGATCGCCGGTCCCACGATATAAAAAATACCAAAAATTCTTTTTTTGTATTCAGAATTTGGGGAAATTTTGAAAAAAAAAATTAAAAATGCATTTTTTGAGAAAAAAAATATTTTTGCATATTTTGCCCTAAAACGGACGTGCAACTTTCTCAATAGAATCTAAAGTAATTTTTTTCTGGAAGGCCTTAAAAACACGCACATTTTCGTTTTTTACAAATGTAAATACGTCAAATCCTGCCAAAGATACAGCCATTTGAATGGAAAAATACAAAAAAACGTTAATTAACGATAAAACCGTCAAAAAAATTTTTTAAAAATCGGCACTTGGTGAACATATTGCAAAAAAATAGCTCAATTTTTTAAAATTATTTGTGGAAAAATTTTTTTTTGAGTGGCTGAAGTCACGTGGAATCGCTCATATATATATATATAAATATGATATATATGTATAGAACACATTGCACACAGCCGCACGACGAGAGATCCTGTGGCCGGTTCTGGGGGGCTTTCGGCGTGACTAATTGTTCGCGAGACACACACACACACACACACTGCCTTCCCTTGGCCACATAAAATCGTATCACCATCTCATTGTTGTTAATCCACGCGTGTCCAAAATTTTCACTCAAACTCTACAAACATTTCGTGAACGTTCGTCCTCCAAAAAAAAAACAAACTAAAAAAAAAACACCAAACATACATAAAAAAACAATTTACCAATAAATTCCATTAGAATGTTGAAATTATAATAATCAAAACATGTATCGTACCACGGTGACGATGAAAACGACGAATATCCTAGCGGTCCACAACATGATTTCGAATCAAACCACACAGATTCACACGAAGTCGAAAAAAATTTCTCAAATTCTTTGATAACCAAAAAAATTCAAAGATATAAATAATTCGAAAAAAAAAAAAATTCGATAAAACAAATAAAACCAAAAAAATATTCACAAACGAGAGCAAAAAAGAAAATAAAAAATTATAAACAATGACGAAATTCCATTAAACAAATAAAACAAACAATTTTCACAAACAAAAAGCATGAAAAATAAAAATTAATAATCCAACAAAATTTTTAATCCACGAGAATAAAAAATAATAATAAAAAAAAATAAAAAAATAAAAAAATTTCACTCGTTGAGATTTCGCGTATTGTCGTGTATAGTCAGCGCCGTGAAACGCCGACTGGAACTGTCGCGGTGTGCGTGTGACACACGTGGGAAAAGCCCTCGTCGGTGGGAAAATTGCGTACGCGAGGCGCGAGAGTGAAAAAAAAAAACAAAAAAAATAATAATAATAATAATCGTAAAAGAATTGCGCGGGCGGGCGTGCGCGCGAGTGTAAGAGAGTAATAATGAAAAACCGCGAGTGTGTGGCGGATAACAAACGTTTTGCGAGAGTACCGCGGATGCGGATCGTTCGTTGTTTTACCGCGAGCGGAGAGGATGCGATACCGAGACTGCGAGAAATGACACGAGAGCGTTTCCTCGGCACGGTCGAAAAGAAGGGAAGGGGGTGGGGGAGGGGGGCGCGGGTTCCTATCGCTCGTTGAGAGAGTCGCGGGGGCCGCGCGCCTCCACCTCCGCGAGTCGCTCTCGTTCGGCTTGCGTTCATATCGCTCGCACGTTTGCACCTCTTTGGCCTCTATCCATCGCTTCGACACAGTTGAACGGAACTATCCCCATCAATAAGCCACTTCCTTTATCTCACCCCCTCGACCTTTCCTCTTAACCCATAATGGCCACACTGGGTCCAGCGGACCCGAGGCAATTTTTTATTCATTGACGTATAACTCCCAAAATATAGTCCCAAATGGAATGTGTGTGACGTATTTTTCGTTCGGATTCGTTCGTTATTGTAATGATTTTTTTCCTTAATAGCATACTATTTCGAGATTATAATCCAAGATTTTTCGATTCATGTGAAAAATCGAAAATTCGGCCATTTTTTTAGTAAGAAAAGGGTAATTAAAAAAAAATAATATTCTCGAGGTTTGTTTGTAAAAAAACGAATTGTTTAAAAATTTAAAAAAAAAAAAACAATTGGATTATAAAGAGAATAAGAAGTCTCATCTTCATGAATAAAATAAATAAGATCAATAAAATGAAATGAAATAAAATAAAATAAAATAAAATAAAATAAAATAAAATAAAATAAAATAAAATAAAATAAAATAAAATGTGAACTTTTGCGATGCACTCAATCTCGAAAACCCTTTTCCCTTTCGCGTATCTCAACGCAATCTCCAGAAACGATCTTAAGCCTATTTCACATGCCAGACGAGGGTTGAAGAGAATGAGAAAGGGAGTAATAACGAGAAGGGTATAAACCGTTCTTGGTTTTACGGGGGGGGGGGAAGGTTTTACGACTTTTGTCTACCGGTCTGAGAGTATGATGCACGTGCGTATAATAGTATATGTATATATATATATATATACACATATGTATAACTGAGCATAGGTGCACATCGAAGAGTGAATATAGAAGAGGACACACGGACGCCAAGCTAGCGAAAGAGAGAGAGAGAGAGAGAGAGAGAGAGAGAGAGAGAGAGAGAAAGAATGAGACGAGAACAGACCGAGAGGAACGTTCGCGTCACCGCAAAAGAGATTCATGCATATCCGACAAGCACGTGCCCCATGCAGCCACGTGTACGGATAGTATGCTGCACTTTTGCATGGACTCGCGGTGAAAATTATAGCCAACAGTCGTGAACCCCGAGAAACACAAAGGGATGTCGTTAGCCAACGTGATTTATGCAACGACGCGTTCGGATATGATATGCTTTGTGATATTGCGCGAATGCAATACACACGCGTTTACCCGAAATTTTACGTGCAACAGACTCAAAGTGCAATCAAACAGCGCACTCGAGAAGTCGGTACATTGATTATTTTTACTTTTAATAGAATTTTTTTCAATTTTTTACAGCACTTGGAAGTTGAAAAAAAAAAACTTGCAAAAAATGTTTGATGAAGAATCAGTATTTTGACTTGATTTTTCAATTTTTTAAAACACATAGAAGTCGGAAAAATAAGTTGCAATAAATGTTTGATGAAAAATCATTATTTTGACTTGATTTTTCAATTTTTCACAGCGGTTAGAAATTAAAAAAAATACTGGCAAAGAATGTTTGATAAAAAATCAGTATTTTGACTGGAAGTCAAGATAAATCAGATTTTGACTGGAAGTCAAGATAAATCAGATATTGACTAGAAGTCAAGATAAATAAAAATCAGTATTTTGACTAGAATTTTCAGTGCTGTAAAAAATTGACGAAAAAAGAAATAACTATGAGCCAGAAATAAAAATAGTTCACGGATGAATAGTTGACTCATATATATATATATATATATATATATATATATATATATATATATATATATATATATCTGTCGTAAATGCATACGTGTTTGTGTGGGAAACACCCGTACACGCAATTTCCACTCCTCGAACACTCAGAATGGTGAGCGTCTCCGCTCGTTTTACCAAGTAGCATCAGGTACGGCAATTCGTTTCAGTATGTCAATCGTCGGACTTGCGCGCATTCCGGGACTCGTCCACCATCGTCAATTTTTACGAGACCGACGTGTGAACGTTTTGAATAATCGATTTTTTTTCTTCTTTTTTTCTCGACCGTTTATATAATATTTTTTGTATACTTTTTATATATTTGTATGTACTCTTTATATATTTTTGTACACTATTTTTTATATATACGTTTATGTATACTCGGCGATACATATCATCCGACGTGAGAGTTATTTTTATTTATTTACGGATCATACACGACCATCAGTTGCTGTTGCAAAAAAGTTGCATCGAAATAAATGTCAGTCCGGATTTTGAAGGCAGGGTGCAATGGCAAAATGCAATACGTGCAAACGAAAAAAAAAAAAAAAAAAAAAAACGGTTGCGTCTGTGAACACAAGGACAAAATAGCTCGAGTAATGACTATCGTCGTCGAACGAGCTTGAGCGAACGAAACTTGGGACCGGAAACTCGGCGGTCCACACCCTTTTTCATTGCGCAGACCGCATATGAAAATTATATTAGCGAGCGATCTTACATTGTCCACAAGTGATTTCACCATTAACGTCAGTTGCACATATATATACATATATAAGCCATTCTTCCGAATGTGGACGTTGTTTTGGACAAGCATACATTTTTTTTCTTTAAATATTCTTATCGGAAAGCTGAGAAAATTTCACGTTTCGTTGAGAAAATGAGAAACGACCGAGGAAAATGGAGAAAAAAAAAAAAAAAAACGTTGGGAAGTTTGATGTGAGGAGGAGAGCTCGAAGATCGTATCGGTGAGATTAATCTCGATTTGCAAAACCGCGCGTGGGATCGTGTGCTCGATTGCAAACTTCGGGCCGAAAGCCGTCGTCGTACAATCGGTGCTGCATCGTAGCAGACAGTGTCTCTCCGAGTCTTATCGAGAGACATGTGATGGCGGCATATCTTGATGCCGCGTATGTGCGTACATACGTTTATGCGACGTGTATTTTTTGAAAAAAAAAAAAAGAAAATAACAAACAAACAAACAAACAATCTCACCGGAAGAAAAAAAAATACTGTGTTTAAATAATTGCAGAGCCACGAGTAGGAATACAATACCAACAGTCAAATACATTATAGTCCCAACAATTTTCGCATATTCTTTTTTTTTTTTTTGTTTTGTCAACTTTATACTATCGTTAAATTTAATTTTGCCGAAAAACAAACAAAAAAATCCACCAGTCCTTCGTGGTCCTTTGACTCGAATTTTCTCCATCGTTCACGCGACGATGTACCATCGTATCTCTACGAATCCATCCACACACACACACACACACACGTCACACGTATATACAAGTTGCACGTGGGGCTTAGCACGTCGTCGTATACACGAAATTGCTTTCACTTTTACGAGTCGAGAACTCTCCTCGATGCCTCCGGAGACCGACCGAACGGTGTAACCGAGAAACAGTCTGCGGAAGGTGTGCTCTTGCTCCTCACTCCTACTATACATATATATATATATATCTCACGCGTGCTCGGTCCCAAGAATTCATTTCTTCGCTTATGCTCCAATCTCTGGACCATTTCTCACTTAAACGCACCCGCACGATAATTTATTGTCAATACTATTATTATTATTATTATTATTATTATTATAAGTTGGATGCTTTGGTAGTATTATTCTTATCTTAAAACATATAACGAAAATATTACTATTACTATTATTATTATCATTATTATCATTATTATTATTGTATTTTTTTCTCCGAGGAGTTGCAGAATCCTTGTAGCGGACTACACTAGCCATACGGACTAGTGCACTATTATAACTATCGTTAGTATTTTGTTATAACTGAAGTCTCATTATCGAAAGTTTGAACAATAAACCTAATGAACAAAATATCGCTTAATATTTGTTCACAATTTTTAATCGTTTCTTTTAACGTTTAATTTATATATGTATAAACATATTTGATTCGAATCAAAGAACTTGTACTAAGGGTTGGTCGTTGACGATAGATGACGAATATATAGTTATTATTTAGATACATATATATAGTTATCGACAGGCTTTATAGCGTATGGAAGTTCGACTGAAATCCGCGGTGCTATTGCCATAGCGTGTACGATAATACACGTGTATATATGGCGTGTGCCACTTTTGTGCGATTTTTCGCGTGTTCGCGAAAGAGACTCTTGCGTCTTGGCGGGTACAGCGAGCGGCCGTCGCAGCAATAACGTTCAATCCTTGTTCTTCGCGGAGGGTGTGTCACTTTCCGTTTGTGCAAGGATAAAGCGTCGTCGTCGTCGTCGTCTATGAGTCTCGTCGCGTGGGTTACGGTAGGTTACAAGTCTCGTTTGCGCCGAAGACGCGTTCATACGGACAGACGGACGGACTGACCGAAGAAATGAGGGTTTTCGTAGATTTCTACGGAACGCTAAAAATTCACAGGTTTATAAAAAGACTCATAGATAACTCGCCGTAATTATCCGTGTGAATCCAAATAAAATAATGGCGAGAAACGTCAAAACAGGACGGTAAATCGATGCAGAGGTAGTTTCCCACAAACGCGAAATTCCTGTCCCGTGACGATAATCGTATTTTTACCCCTTTCACTATCAACCGCTCGCAGTGCGTTGTGAAAAATGCAAATTCGTTGAAACGTCTTTCAAGATGTTCGATATATTGTTGTCTCCCGAAAAATCTTCGGGAGGCAGACTTGTTTTCACATTTTTGTATTTTTTTTTTTTTTGTTCTTTTTGGCAAACTACTATCCACATTTCGGAACAAGCGTGAAAAATTATTGTTTTTAGTTTATTTTCCCCAGGCCCAGGTTTCTGATGCGGGATAAAATATAATCAGGTCCTTATTCGCGTGGAATTTACGTGAGTTGAGAATAAGGAATTTATTAGCCATTCGTTTTGAGAATTAAAACATTTTCAATTCTTTCATTTTGGAAATGAAAAAAATTGATTCATTTGGCTTGGGAAATATTGTACAAAACGTGTGAAATCTAGCAGACACAATTAATTCGACTTTCAGGGATATCTTGAAGTTCTATCGAGAAGATTGAGAGATAAAAATTGAGTCAAACTAAATTTGATGTTGAAATAAGTCGAAACAAAGGTGAAAATAAAAAAAAAAAGCAGAGCTCAATAAAATAATCTTCGAACGATTGTGGTTACAATTAAACTCCGGATTTCGACTTGAAGAATCACAAAAGAGTATTTCTCGTTTCGTTTGGCATTGGTCACTTCCGAATCCCATGTAGTAGTCTTTGCGTTCCACCTTGCGATGATTATTATTTCCGACTCCCGCTCATCCGACACTCCGACGGCCGTTGCAGCCAATTATTTCACACATGCCAGCTCACCGCAATCAATTCAATTCAACTTCATTATTGCATAATCCATAAAAAAATAAAATCGTAAGTCGATTGCCTCGTCAATTAAAATCGCCACGTCTCACACATTCCGTTGATCCGATATTTTCAAATTGGATCAATGTCGAATCAACAATCAGTTACCAATCATTTTTAAAACCGACCTTTGCGACAATCGAATTAATTTTCAATTACCCGCAACGAATAATTTATTGATTCTCACTTACCGCAATAAATAAAATACCGTAACCCATATTTCCGATTGTCGTCGTTCAACTTTTGTACAATTCGTCAAACATTGAAAAAAATCATATATATATATGTTTTTCCTTTTATGCTGACAACTTAAAAAACTTTTTTTCAATTTTAGAATTGAATTTTTTTATTTAAATTAAAAAATTTTGATAAAATTATTATTAATTATTTTTTTTTTCACTTGATATAAGTTAAACACGCGCGTTAAACAAGATTGACAAGTACTGACGGAGGTATTTACGTGACTGTCTTAAACCGTACGATTGTGAAGCTCGATTGAAACTGATGGAGAGAGATTTTGTTGAGCAATGAGCAGAGCGATGGTGTGTTTAATCGTACCACACACACGCACACGACTCGAAGTTAATCCACACGAAAACGCGTGGACCCCATATGAGACACGATCTCCGGGCGGCTCTGTTACGGGGGCCGATAAGTCGCCGGGGCGAGCGATCGGAGTGGCGCAAAACCCGGGCGCAAGGCTTCGGACTTCGTCGCGGCCTCAACGCCTTCGCAACTCTGTTTCAAAGTCGAATTCCCCCCGCAGCCGTGTAAATGGGTCTCGGATCTTGTTTTCGCTTTGCTCTGAGCTCCAAGTCGAAATTTTCACCTTTGTTTCGACTTATACCAGCATTACTTTCAGGGCGAGGAAGGTTGAAAGTGTAGGACGAAGTTATAAGCAATTATTAAGCGCGTCTTAAGGTCCCTCCATAAGAGAGTTCCTCGTCAGATTTTCATGAAACTTGGCATACTTATAGGTATTGATAAGAAAAAGGTTCAGTTAAATTTTCATGGCTTTCCGGAGCGCGAGATAAAAGATATCGACACTTTTATTTTCACACGTTTGACACGGAGCCTTATGGAGAATCACGCTCAATTTGATATAACACAAAAAGTCCTCGTCAGATTTTAATGAAAACACTTGAGCTGCAAGTTGAATATTCGGATAACATTTTGGGCACTTGACAGTAGAGATCAGGAGATTGTGATGATAATGATAAGCAAATAAACATCGGGAAAGTACAGTTTATATCAGGAGTTGGTCGTGATCCAGTAGACATGGCAACGTTGCGCGTTTGTTTCCCATCTTCTCTCTCTCTCTCACTAATCGACATCATAACACGCGACGTTGTCACATCAAAGTACTACGTACTACAATCAGGAGATGGTATATCTTAGGCTTGCTTTGACTCTTACAGTTTGTGGGATACTTAAGGGGTTGGTCGCAGTCGGAATTTTCAGAAAATCGATTTTTGAGTTTTTCTCAACAAAAAAAAAATTCCCATACGATCTTTTCCCTTCTCTGACTGCGACTTAACCTATCAACTCAATTTCGCCCTAATAAACCGCAGTTATTCTTTATAACTGTTACAATGTCATTCCACGAATTGTCTATTCTATAATATCATTCTGCATCGGTAGTCAGATCGTGTATTGTAAATTATAGTTCCAAGACGTAGGCAGTGATCCCCATTAACATAGAATCGAATCATGTCGGAACGGCATGCAAGACGCTTGCGTAATGGATCTGCGCGGATCAACAACGGAGACGAGCCAATGCGCAAGCAAGCGTCCAGTCATCCGTCGCTTCGCCTTCAACATCACTTTGGACAAATCGCTCTTGCCACACGACCTTGCTCGCTTTTTACAACGTCGAATGGCCGTGAAAAATCATCGATATCTCATAAATTATTCAATACGAGTGGTACAGATTGGAAAAACAAGCGTTATAACGCCCGAAAAAGGTAACACGACAAACGGTCGATTGAGACGTTTCTGCTAACAGAGATACAGAGATCACCCACAAAATGGCCGACGTTTGGCCCAACTAAGCTCATGTCAGAGTCCTGCTGAACTAAAGTTACGTCCTACGCAAATGGCTATTTGGAAAATACATTGATGAACTATAAAATAAACAATTGCTGATGGTTTTAACACAATATCTGCATTAAAGGCACTTAACTCGTATCTCTTCGATGAGAATGCAGTTTCTGTAGAACCCGGAGAGGTAGCTTCGCGGTCAGCGTGACGGTCATTCCGTTCTGTCCTGCAAAAAGTCGAGACATGCCGAGATCGAGTTATTATCTGGTCACTTTTGCTTACCGTTCCTGAATTCAGCAGAGCCGGACCGCCATTAGTCTTGTGATCGCAACACGTCGGTTGCATCTCCTGTACTGTATATAATACTCTTATGTTACGCTGTCCGTAAAAGTGCGGTTTTACGGACCTTGTGACATAAAAATTCGTACGACACTCGTACGAAAAACGTTTTCTGGACTCGTGTGATTGCAATACTCGCCTTCGGCTCGTTCTGCAAACTCACACTCGTCAGAAAAAAAATTTTCGTACTAGTGTCATAATATACTATTTTTTTCGAAGCAAATCATCATAACGTAAATAAAAAACGTAGGCACGTGAAGACCGAACCACTGACCTTCCGAACGTGGGACCACGAGTGTTGTTCATTAAATGTTATGGTCGTTATTAAGACGATGGTCGGCAAAAACTCTCTCCTTCTCTCTCGTTCCGTAGCAAGCGCCGATAGCGCTGTCTCTCTCGCACTCGAAGATGTAGTCCATCGCCTTTCAAGATTTGAATGAAGTTTAGTCATAATATTTATCTCAACCAAATATTGGCAGAAAGATGGGCAGACAAGTCTGTCGCCTCTCCGGACTAGTACCACGCGACATCTAGCGGAGGCGCTTGGAATCACGTAGCCACCTAGGAATGCTCTACCTCGAGTAATATATATATATAGTAATACTCGCGTGTCCAATGCGTGGCGGACACGTTACGAATATATATAGTAATAGTTCACGTGAATTTCGTTATCTTCGATCGTATACCGGGTGGCACTCGTCTCTCATACTTCCACCAACCTCTGTTCGTACTTTCCCAATTGATTACACAAAAAAAAATAATGCATTTCGCGTTCGACTATCGGGAGTTTTTACTGTAGTCGCCAAAAGTGCCCGATCGGTAAGATCGTTGAAGAACGATTAGCGAGAGACACGCAGCCGCCGTTGCCCACCGACAGATGTCGCCTACCCACGCTTCCCCCAAGCGTAACATATTATTGTGCCTCGCTCGCTTGTGTGGTAGTTGCATGTACAACGATAGACCGAGGAGCGAAAAAACATCGGACAGATGGCGAGGATCATGTTATGATTGATATTTCGAATTAAAAATTAATGAATTTGCCGGGCCGAGTACGGTAACCTTTCGAATCAAGTGCACAATCCGTGACTTTCGATAAAATGAAATTTATTACGTTCTTTTGTAATCTGAAAATCGTTATAATTTCATGTTGATTAGTGCATCGGACGAAGAGCGAGCGAGAGAGACGGAGAGAGAAAATTTAACATGGCGTTTGTTGCCTTCGTACGTTCCGAAATATATATTTAACTAATTAGTCGTCGTCGTACGTGAGATTTTATTGATGCTACGTTACCTTCGTAACTCATGGAATAACGTAATTTTCGATAATTGACCGAGGCGGATAAAGACGGGGAGAAAGAGAGAGAGAGAGAGAGAGAGGGAGAAAAAGATAGAGATAAGAGAGTCGCGTACGGTAGCACACGTACGACGTCGATAGGTGGAGATACACAAGCGTGTTAATAACTGCGTTTGATGATAACGAAATTTTTTCAAGCATGAGGAGATTCAACGTTGCTCGTGATTTTTGAGACGAAAAAAAAAAAAAAAGACAAAAACCAAAACAGCAACAATGACGTCACGCGGTTGCACAAAATCGTACAGTCGTAAGGTGAACAGCGTGTCGCCCGGAAGCATACAGTTTGACAAACTGTTCAGAGAAAACAGCAACAGACCGTCAGCCGCCAAGTCAGCGGGCACCGTTGGCAAATGGGGAATAACGTCGTTCACGTCCATCCGCAGTACCAGCATCAACGGTATTATACAATTTTTCATACGATATTAATACGGTAGCGATGTGTTAAGCTGCGCGTTGCACGAGAATGCATTGTTGTCGAGTTTGTTTGGGCGACGGGTGAACTGGGCCGAGTCGAATTTCAATTTTGGTGATGTCATCGGAGATGCGTCGATGCGTCGAGCCTTTCGAAGCATTCCGAGACTCATTTTTGTCTAAAGTATTCCAAAAATCAAAATGCTTTCTACCTTTCTTTCCAATTGTTTTTCAAAATGTCACAATTCTTTTTTCTTTTTGTTACAATATCGATTCGCGATTGTTTCAACACTTCGAATTTCATTATAGCGACTTCCGTTCGATATCATCGACCATGCAACAATTTCCACACGATACAAAGATCGTTATTGCACGATACGTCTGTTTCAGGTCGAAGGGACGACATAGTCAAGACGTTCGGTCCCAAACGAGCAAAGTTGGACTACGCCAACCAAAACGCTCGCGTCAATCCGGTGAAAGATCCTTTCTCGTTCGACGCCGATCCGGAAACCAAAGCGGAAGCCCCTGCTGCGCCCTCTGCGCCGAAACCCAAAAAATTCTTCAAGAGTCGCAACGCGCCCGTGGCCCCCGCTGCTCCCGTGGAACCTCTGTCTCTGGACGCGGGGGCATACAAACACGTGGCCGAACCGCAGTACGCGCGAAGTAGAACCCAAAAGCATCAGCAACCAACGCCAAAGCACCAGCCGCCTCACCAACAGCACCAACAACAGTCGCAGCATCATTCGCAGCAGGACATAACCTCCCAACCGCGTCAGCCGTCGCCCATTCCCAAAGTTTCTTACCACGTGCCCGCCAAAAGAACCACCAGCGACAGTCTCGACGCAAACCCAACGGAAACCCCAAATCGCGACGACGGCAAGCCGCCGATAGTTCTCAGAATATGCAAAGGCACAGCGAGACTGTTGAGCGGCGACTCCCAAGACAGTCCGGATTCCGAGCCCGAAACCTATCGCATAACAACGCCACAATCCAGTCCGACCAAAATCGAATTGGATCGCAAAAGGTTCAGTCCCGAATCATCCATGAAACAAGATTTGAAGATAAACATCTCTCGCAATTCTCACAATCATCATAACCTACAAAATCATCAACAACCGATGATAACCACGGTATCGATACCATTGGACAATTCGGACATGAGACGAACCACGCGAAGCCGAGCGAAAAATTTACAGACCGATCAAACTCCCCCGTCGCCCATGATCACATCGCCGTCAGCTTCGAACGCCCAAAATTCACAGAGTTCCGGATTGTCGTTGACGCTGCGAAAATCCGTCACGGATTCCAACAACACTCTTATATCGCACTACGACATCGTAAAGACTGATTGCAACACGATGTACGCGAGCAAACCGACGATAGAACCGCTTATAGGTCGTGATCAACCACTGCCAACGACCACCCAAGAACTCATCGATATATTGTCCAGCGACGCTGACAACGCATTATCCCGAACGGATTCCGTCGCGGCGATGACAATTTCGCAATCTTCGGACGAACCTTCGGACAGCACTTGCGACGATGCTGTGCAACATTGTTCAATTGATTTGCCAACGAGCGAAGTTGGTTCGGAGATGGATCACGAACCCGAAGTAGAACCGGAAATCGAGACCCAATCGGAAACACCGTCGACCAGCAAAATCGAAGAAACAACGACCACCGTTGACATGGAATTGGAATCGACCGTTGTTACTGTTGCGGAAACGGAAGTAGCCGCTGCGAAGACTCTCGTTGATCAGGATTGGGACTCCGGAAGCGAGGACAGCGAGGGAACAAGCGGCAACGCCGAAACACCGACAAATGCACCGAGTCCCGTTTCCGAGATGCAAACTGTCGTACCCGCGGCTATGAATCTCGTTACCAAACCCCCGACGAAAAAAGGAAGCATATTCAAAAGTCGTTCCACAGGAGCGACGAATAATAACAAAAGACGAGCGCTTTACAAACACAAATGGTGCGACAGCGATAAGGAATGCAACACGCCGGAAAGCACGAGCGTGGGCGATGCCACGCCGACCACCGCGTCAGGTTCTCACAGCAATGCGGGGTCCGTGGCTTACGAGGAGGAATTCGAGGCTGAGGAACTCACCAGAGTCGTGACTTATCCGGAAACCGATATGGATTTTACCGATGAGACCGAAGCTATCACTAGCATACGTTGCGGCAAAAAAGTCAAAGGCGTACGTGCATATCGATATAATATTTTTTTTTCTTTCAAGTCAAGTTGACAAATTGTGTGGGTCTCGAAGTTTGGAATTTTCAATGTTTCGAAAGCTCATTCGAAGAGTTCGAATTCTTTTTTATTTGAATTCTAATTTTGGTCCGTCGAATAATTGCAGATTCCGATAGATTGCATTTCAATTTTTTTTTTCTTTTTCGAAACTATGATCGTTCGAAACTTTGCCCGTTCGGACTGATGGACTTTCAAAACCGTGCGAGGTCGAAACATTGAAAATCGATTGAAAAAATTTCGAACTTATGAGCCTTCGAAACATTGAAATTTCGAAACTTCGAGACCTAAACGACAAATTATATGACGTATGTTTTTTGTACAAAAGTCGTGAATTTTCAATGTTATTTATCTGACAATTCAGTTGTTTATCCAATAATATGATCGTCCTTCCCCAAAGCTTACAATAATTCGATCAATAACTTGATCTTTGACACAGCAATTTTCAACGATCCTGATCGATTTTCTTCGCCTCCCGAATATTTCAAGTCTCGGAAAAAAATGTTGTCATCGTATTTTTTGCAAAAAGGCTATGAAGTCTTCACTGATAATAAGTTTTGATTATCCGATGAGAAATTATTCACGACAATTGTAAACTTTATTTCGTCGAACGTTGATTCACAATCGTGAATGATTAAATTTTCACAGTTTTACACGGTCGTGAAGAACGTGAAGAAAGCTCATCAGATACAGGAGAGCGGTGAATTTCAAGAGTTCAACGACGACGTAGAATACATACTCGACACATTGCGAGAAAACAATCCAAACGCCACGCGTTGCCTTTCAGCCATAAGGCTAGCCAGTAAGTGCATGGCACCGGCTTTTCGCATGCACGTGCGTGCACACGGCACGGTTGCGAAATTTTTCAAGGCCCTGCACGACGCGACCAAGGATCAGGTGAGCAATCGTCCACGCTTCAATCTTCTTTACCTCGTTTTGCCTATTTTACAACAATGAATATTTTTTTTTTTCATTTTTTTTTTTTTTAGAGTCTTGGATTGTGTACGGCAACGGTCATGTTCGTGTTGAGCCAAGATCGTCTGGCCATGGATTTGGATCGCGACTGTCTCGAACTCATGCTGAGCCTGTTGGAATCCGACGCGAGTCACAAAGACGCTCTCGACGATTGCGGTTTGTCACGCGCCGAATTGTTGAAGAACAAGGAAAAGGTTCGTCAATTGTGCGCCGATATACAGGCTCAGGGACACGCGAAGCATCTTAATCTCGACAACATAACCGTCGGTCAATTGGCCATGGAGACTCTTCTGAGTCTGACTTCGAGACGCGCCGGCGAATGGTTCAAGGAAGAATTGCGAGAACTCGGCGGGCTCGAACACATCGTCAAAACCATCAAGGACTGTCATCGTCATATCAACGCGAGCGATGTAACCAGATCTGGGTGGTCGGAACCTATGTTGGACAAACTTCGCAAAGTCGACAGATGTTTACGCGTTCTCGAAAATGTAAGTGTTATGATTTTTTAACGAAATGCAAGTTCACGATTTTTTTTTTTTTTTTTTTTTTTTTTTTTTTTTTTTGTCGAATTGTCTGTGAGGTGTTTCGTAACAAATCGACTGGGTTTCAAGGCCGGAACATTTTTTATTTCGCTGATTATTTTATGTGTTTTTTTACTGACCAAAAGAATTAGTCATGATTTTTTTCAATTTCTTTTTCAAACGGTTCAAAAGTTGTGAATTTTTTTTCGAAATCTCCCCCCTCTTTCAAATGCTCGTGACTCAGGCAATAATAGCTCGATATGAACGTTTTTTTTTCTTGACAATGTTAGGTTTTTGTCCAAATTTTTCGAACAAAAAAAAAAAGACTCGAAAATTATAAGAACCATTTTTTATCCTAATTTTTCCATTTTTGTGATTTACAAATTTTTGTTCGGACTCTATGTCCCGATTTATTTTATCTGGAAAATTTATACGTTAAAGTACATCTAATTTAACGTATTTCCTAAATTTTTAACGATGGCTATCTTCCGCGTTCTATTTTTTTTCAATTTTAAATATTGAAAAACCAAATTTTATGAGATTTCAAAATTTTAGGGGCCTATGCCATTTCGTAATTCATCCGAAACATTTTTTTTCCTATAATTTTATTTGAAATTATTGTGTTCACGGTATTGTTTGAATAATTTCAAATGAAATTGTGTGTTTTTTTTTTTTTATTTATTTATTTTTTTTTAGGTAACTCACATGAACGAGGAAAATCAAGTTTATCTGCTCAAGTACGGTAATGGAATTTTGGTCAGTACCCTGGCCAGTCTTTACGATCTCTGCGGTCAGGAAATTCCCATTTATCCGACATTCGATTCCGGCGACAAGAGTTCGACCGGTGCGGTTGTTCGCGAATGTCTTTTCGCTATCATCAAAGTTCTCATTAATCTTACGCATCGCTTCAATGGACAATGTACGTAAAATAACATACTTCCCACAGCTCGTCGATTGACTGAAAAAATTAGACGTTCGCGTGTCGTAATTATTTTTATGTGAAAAACATAATAATTTATATTTTCATACGCGTTTGCAGCTTTCGGTAGCAAATCCGTGGGCGCGCAGATGGGCGTCGTCGATTGCAGTCTAAATTTGTTGCTGCGATTGCCCGATTCGCTTCCGGACGAAAAACGATTCGATCTGATGATGCTCGCTTTGATACTTCTCATCAATTTGGTCGAACAGTGCGAGGACAACAAAAAACTTCTCATAGATTCAAAATCACCGCCGTATCCGGAAAATTTGTTCGACAGTAAGCAAAAAAAAAAAAAAAATAACAACAAGAAGTTAACCAGTTATTTATTTATTCATTCATTTATTTATTTATGTATTCATTTATTTTTTTCAGCCGACGAAAGTGGGGTCGAGGCCCTCATCGAACTATTTTACAAACAGGAAGAACTCGCGCGTCTCGAGGAACAAAAAACCGATGCGATACTTGATGGAAAAAAAGATTCGGAACAGACGGAAACAGTTTCCACGACCACGAAGACGCAGGAAGAATTTATCGAGGAGACCGTTACAAAATGTAAGAATCCGAAAAGTCCGAAAAATTAATCCTTAGTCTGAAATCGTTTTTTTTTTTTTTTTTTTTTTTTTTTTTTTTTTTTTTTTCGGCACCTTTAAAAAATTCACGAATGTTTTTCGAGTCTTGAATTTAAAGTCTCAATTCTGAAATTGTGAAAAAATACATTTTTTTAAATATATTTTTTTTATATCAACCGGTCGGTCGTGATTTTTGCAGTGTTACAGAAAGCCGGTCGTCATATGGAACACACGCTGATCGGCGCGTACGTCGTTCTTCTCCTCGGATATTTAGTTATGGATAACAAGGTTTGTTCGACAATCATAAATTTGTATTTATTAAAAAACAAAAAATTATGACTTCGTTTGAAACAGTCGCGTAAATAAATCTTAATTTTTTTTCTTCAATTTTCAGGAATACGAATCGATTGTCCGCAACAAATTACCGGAAAACAAATTCGCGACGATGGTCACGGTACTACAGAAATTTTTCAATTTCATGAATTTAACGGCATCGGTAAGTTTACGAATTAATTGGCCACGTATATACATTTTTTATTATTATGATAATTATGCAGCAGATGCAACAATGTAGAAAATTCAATCATTTTTTTTTATTTCGAAAAAACGTAAAAAAAAAAATATTTCCGATGACATTTTCCGACCTCCACCGCCTGATTCTTCATCTACAAGACCTTACACACAGCCTCGAAAAGGAAAATTTTGAAAAACTGTGAAATTCGGAAAAACCACGATACTGCATAATTATCATTATTATTATTATTATTATTATTTTTTTTTTAATCTTTATGCTGATCAAAAATGTTTATTTCCTCGAAAAATCGCAGAACGAAGTGAGCAGCTGCGGTATAGCGGCCACGGACAAAGTCATCAAGTTCCTAAAATTGTCCGATGCCAGAGCGGAGGAGGAGCGAAACGAGTTGCCGTTGCCGGCGTTGGAGGAATCGAGCACGATGCTCGACATATCCTCGTCCTGATTGGACGTAACAATTACAACATCATGATAACGGTATCGCGATGATAAACCCGCGCCGACAGAGCCAAAGCTTACAAGTGTCCAACAAGAGATATTTCTTTCACAAATTTGTGAACGGACCCTGTTTCATAATGACCACATATTTTGATATATATATATATATATATATTTATTCATTTACATAATTTATTGCTGTATGTTTCATTATTATTATTATTATTATTATTATTATTATTATTAATTATTATTATCATCATTGGCTCGATGTATTCTCCCGATTGCAGCAGAACTTTAATTTCAGTCTAAGATTTTTAATTTTTAAGCAACGATTACACGTAGGATTAGAAAAAAAACAACAAAAAAAAAGAATACAAGGGACAGAATTATAGACTTAATTTCGTAGGTACGAATGAAAGACGACTTATCGATTATTTCGAACGATAGTCACAAGTTTTACACACAATTCCGTTATTAACTTGATCACACGAAAGACGTACGTTTTTATTTACGCTTTTTTTGTTTTTTTTTTAAATATATATATATTTTTTTTTCATTAAGATCTTGCCAAAACCTGAATTGTTCATGCCTCTCCATATTTTACGTTCCGTCGTGACACGATGAATTAAAATGTTCGGAAAAGAAAGAAAAAGAAAATCTCGACGGGGTTTGGTCATAAACAGAGACAAGACTCAACGAGAAATGTTCTACTCGCGACGCAACACGAATATACATATAAATATATGATAAATTGGAAATGCAAGGATAACGAGTGTAGCATTGGTTGATTCGAAAATAGTGGGGAGGGGTTACGCTGTGCAAGTTTATTTTAATATTAAAAACAAAAATTTAACGACTACCACCCTTGTAAAACCTTGTAAATGTAAATTTATAAATTATAATTGTAAACTTACGTATGAAAAACAAAAAAAAGTTCACATGTGTGTGTGTGGATATTACCTTGTCCTTTGAAACGATGTAACAACCGTGTGGATAATGAGGTTTTTTTTCGTCGTTACGATTCAATCGGTTGATCAGAGCAACGCGCTCGAATGTAAATACTTTCGAATCGCTGCGATTGACAATTTTTGTTATCATCAAATAAAAATTAAAAAAAAAAATTTTTTAAAAATCTTCAACGAAATATTTGGCAAAAAAAAACAACAAACAATAAAGTTTTACAATCCAAGTGTCGAAAAAAAATGTTGCGATACGAAATGAAAGGCACGTTTCGATAAAAATAGAACATATCTCTTTTTGTTATTATTTTCTTCTTCTTTTTTTTTTCATTCGTTACAATCTGAACGTCCATACAAACTAGAATCTCGTCAAAACTTACAGAAAATCAGGAACTCGATGGATGATCGCGTCAACGCAAATTATTCGAATTGAGTGACATTTTTTTGAACTGCGTCACATCCTTTTCGATGATTTTGTTCAAAATTTTCGTGACCGTGGTCGATATGGGCCATCGCGAGTTGTAAGGACACGTGACCGTCATTGTCTGCAATTCGTCCTTGGGGGTCATGTGATAGATCGATTGTAGACTGACGATCGGTGCATCTTTGGGAAAACCCGGTGGCAGATGAAAGTGCACGAGAAAGTAAAAGTCTTCGTGTTCCAGCAGAATGGTTATTCGGTTGAAGTCGATGGCGTCGTATTCGATGACGTTTCGTCGTTGAAGGATCAGAACGGCTGCGATGAAGTTGTTTCTCGTCGTGAAGCAATGCGACACCTCTTCGATCTTGAAAAAACACACGAATTTTAATCAACCATAAATTTTTCTACGCGGATTCAAAAAAAAAAAAAACTCAACAAAAAAGAACAAAGCGAATTAATGTATTTCACCTTTCCCTCGATGACTTTCTTGACGTCGGGTAGATAATCTGAGAGGCATCTGTCTTGCGGAAAAGGCGGAATGTGAAGCTTGCCGGGTCCGCCGAAGGTGGCTTCGAGCGCAATCGACAGAAACAGTTGAGGCACGATGCGACTCCAGTTGGCGTTCTGAAAGCTGACGACCAGCATGGCTCCGTCTTCGGTGGCTTTGTTGCTTCGTCCGGGCAAGCTCGAAAAATCCATATCGAGACGAATGAAGAATTTGGCTTCGGTGGGCGAAGGTCCGTTGGGTATGAGAACGACTTCCATGTCCTCCGGTCGTACGCCACCTTCGTTGACGATCAATTCGTATTCCATGAGCAGTCGCTGCTCCTGCTTGCGAATCAGGTCCACCTGCGGCACACAAGCGATTCGATCGAGTTTATAACCTACGTCGCGACGGTACTCAGGTGCGACGGCGCCTGCCTACTTGGTACTGCTTGTACAAGACAACGAGCTCGGTCAGAACGTTGAGCAAACAAGACGGATCCATCGGTCGCCAATTGGCCAGACTGGGAATGTGATTCTCTATCGTATGCGCATCGGGATCGGCCAGAAATTCGTCGTCGTGAAATTCAAAGTCGGGACCCAAGTCCGGACAGTTCGAATTGAATATTACGGTCCAACCGAGCATCTGTCCGGCGTAAGGAACTGACAGGGTGAATGTGTCAGCTTTTGATTTGCCAGTTTTTGCGACATTGTTCAATTCCACATGTCCACGACTAACGCCTGAAAAAAAAAAAAACAAAAATCATCGTATAACCTAAAAATTGAAAACGATTCTTTTGTTTTGCGAGGGGGGTTTTTGTTTACCGAAAGCACGAGTTTCGAGAACACGTTTTATGAACGGTTTGAAATGCTCATCCAAACCATTCGGATGATTTTGATTCAACATTTTGGGTTAGAGGTGCTCGATCAATCTTCACTTGTAGTCGTAACGAATAATCAAAGGTTTCGGTGATCGAATGCCAGTTTTTGAAACTTTGTTTGGGTCTTTGTTTTCACCGTTCGCCGACAATCAGCTGCTGAACAAACGATTTCGGCGATTTCGGCAATTTCAGAATCGCAGATTGAATGGACCAATCGACTGCAATCGACGACAGTTCTACCGTATAGAATAGACATAAAAGAGTTCAAACTGAGAGGATTTTTTTCGAAGTCGGATGATTAGTTCACAACAGTTCACGGAACACGTTGGGGGCGCTTGCATCC
This sequence comes from Diplazon laetatorius, assembly GCA_963662125.1. Taxonomy (NCBI): domain Eukaryota; kingdom Metazoa; phylum Arthropoda; class Insecta; order Hymenoptera; family Ichneumonidae; genus Diplazon; species Diplazon laetatorius. The sequence continues at coordinate 3,590,342 of OY759161.1, forward strand.
AAGTCGAATACAATTTTTCTGCGACATGGCAATGCAGCACTGCTGCAGCAACTGAAGAGATGACGTCATGACAATGAATGACAGAATGACAATGATAATAATTGTTTCCAAAATGGCTGCCATTCAAAACAATATTTTCACATTTAGAATTTTGGAGCGTGTTATCCGCGTAGGATGCAACATTTGCGAGACGAAGTTTTCCCCTTTGTATACGATAAAAGAAGCGTCTGGATTCAAACTTCGAGGTTATGTTACAGATTCGCACGTCCAATGTCAAACGAAATGTGCAAACAGCCCTACTGACGTTCATAAAAAAAACATTCAGCATATTGAAAGTAAAGACACTTCAACATTTACTTCGAACCATGTTTTATTGTTACTTCGGCTTTGGAATTTATGTCAAATATGGCGTTGTGTTGTCGACTGATCTTCTCGATGATTCTGAACATATTTTTGGTATCGCAGAGGCCGGAATGAAGTCGTCCTTGCATGGGAATATCGGATCTAACGAGCATGTCTCTCAAGCTTCTGGGATAATAATTCGTCGTGTCGCAATAACTTTTCTTGAGATCGATCCATCTGCGATAATACGGCGGCAGGGTCAAGCCTTCCAGAGCGCATTGGCTCGGCAGCATCACTCTCAGATCCCAATCGCCGCAAGTGACGAAAGCGCTGGTATCGTCTCCCCTCAGAAAACCTTTTTCCTCTAGCCAATCGTTGAATTTAGCAAAAATTTTGGGAAAATGCAGCCTGTCGTCCACGGTCTCCTGCATTATTCCCGTCAGATCCGTGCAGAAAGGCGTGAGAATGGGATTCACACGTGGCTTGACGTATTCGTGAAAAACATCCTTCACCTGCCAATCTTCGGTGCTGACAGCCAAACACGGAAATTCAATTATTTCCTGTGGTTTCAGAGGAATGTCTTTTTCGCACGTAGCCTCGAAATCTATTAACAATAGATAATTGAACTTTTGTCCGAACTTCGTTGGCGCGTTTGGCAAACCTCTTCTCAACAAACGATGCGCCATTTCCGTTATTGTTATTGTTTTTCGTGTCACGATTAAACTTTCGTGATTATCGGTTTTTCGGCGATGAGGTTATCGACGATTTATTCTTGCGGCAACGATCCATTATCGGTGATAAGTAGGAACCGACAATTGCCCACCACAAATCGTCATAGATCACAGTAGAACCACAGTCAGGAGACTCAATATGCGTTCATGAATATACTCCACTTAGCAGCCGCCTCCACTACCACCTCAGTTTGCCGGGGCTCTCCGCTAGGTGTCGCGTCGCACGATCTCACACAAAAAACATGCCTCTCTGCCAATCTCTCTACTCATCTCCACAGCCCATCACTGCGCCACCGAAACCGGGAAAAACAATCCAACTCATCTTCACTTTTTCCAAAAACCAAAAAAAAAAAAACCTTAAACATAATAATATACCAACAATGCCCTTGGCTCATCTTCCTCCCACTCCTAACCTCTCACAAAATTATACAACGCTACACAACAATACACCCAAAACAATCACCATCCATCCAAATATTTGTACAATTGGCTCATCCACCTCCAGTCCCTGAAAAAACTCTTCTCCCATAGACTCGCTCCTAAAGCCCACCGCAACAATAACTTGTAAAAAAACATGAAAGAAATCAACAATCGTGCCACATGTCAGTCAGCTGTTCCAACGTCCTCTGCCCGCCCCTCTCGGCGGCCATAAACAAAATCGAGCGGCGTTACCTGGCGAACGCTCAGGTGCGAGTGGGCTTCTGGTAGCGTCGTCGAACTCCAAACGTGTTCTTTGGCGTACGCGCGCATACCATCCAACGCCCTCCCTCGCGTCCATCAGCCTTCTCCCTCCCCTCCCCTCCCTCCCGCCCCCCTCTTCTTTCCCCGCGGCCGCGCAACTTCACCTGTTTCACAACCTGCGTGACGTACGTCGGTCACGTGACCCGCCACAGCCTGTACACATTTATTTCGAAAGGCAAAGAGTGAACAACGAACTATAGTAAGTATATAACGTTGGGGGGATATTCGATTGCCGGTGGTTCCCGGTCGTTGGCTATAGCTATAGGTGGACGCGCGTTGCGAGCCTGCGAGAGACCAGAGCCATCAGGGGGAAACCTTATAGCCGGGGGACCAGTAAAACCGCACCCAATGTAACGCCAGGAGGTCGTAACGAGCGCCGCAGCGAAAGCCTCCCTCCCTCTCTCTCTCTCTCTCACTCTCTTACACTCCTCTCATTGCCACACACACGCAATCTTCTCCACTCTTCTCATCGGACGGCGATTCCTCAGTTCTCGCTCGAACATCTACGAGGCGTGTACATCCTCGAGCTCCGTTGTTACCAAATAGTCAAATAAAAAAAAAGGAAAACTGAATAAAAGCTATAACGTTAAAAAAAAGAGAGAGAACGCTATGGATGCGTCCAAGTTTTTTGTTACAACGCGTCGGACAATATGTGACTAAAATTTGTTGTGTTTTGTTGTTTTTTTCGTTTGTTTTTGTGTGATGAGATACGGATTACGAAATGAAGGAGAACGAGACAAAGGATACGTTTGAAATGTCGTGAGTGTGTGTGTGTGTGTGTGTGTGTGTGTGTGTGTGTTGGAGGGAGAGAGAAGAGTGGTTGCGAGTTATATACAGGGTGGACATAATCGAAGGACGTTTGCACGTGTCCCTGGAGGACAATCCGTGAAAAAAGTTTGAGCGTCGGTCGCGAGTTTGTTTTGTTTTTTTTTTGGTTTTGTTTGTTCGAAGGTGTTTTTTTCGAGGGTCTGCGCATCGGGTCGCGCATCTCTCGTAACGACATATCACGAAGCATTGCATTTTGACTTCCATGGCGACGGAATTTGCCGATGTTTGAAACGATCATCGATGTACGCGATTGTAACGATTTAACTGAGTAACGGATATTACGTGCGTAATATTGAGTTAGAGTCCAGAGAGGACGGTTAAAATAATTTCGCGACAAACCGATTGAGCCGTGAGAGTTTTTACGTTTCGCGCGACATCTTTCCCTCTCGATCTCAACCGAGGCTGCATTCAGACGCATCCATCCTTCCTCGCCTCGTCCGTTCGCTCCTGCGTCGGAGAAAAATCGAAAGGATTTGTGCGCGAACATGCGCGAGCCACTCGATTGACCACTTTTTTCGTTTTCGTTGATCACCCGAAGCATACATCGGTCGTTGATCGTGAAATCACGGTTTCAACGGTTTTTTCCGGGGGGATCGTGGAGGAAGACGAAAAATACGAAAACGAGAGGACGAATGGATCTTTTTCTTCGGCTTGCTTCGGTCGTGAAAAATACGGGGAAATTTAACGGACAGTTACTAGACTCAAAATGTTATATCTAAAAAATTTAATGACAAGGAAAAATTAAACTTGAGTCATTTATTTTGTCAACTGATCAGGATCCCAAATCACGATATCCCAAATCATGATCTGGCTTGATACCAAAGTGTTTCCATCACGAACTTGATATATATAGATATACTATATATATTAGAGGGTTCGTTGAAACAATCACACATCGTAAAATTGTGTTTGTGCGTGCTCTTTATTATTTTTGTTTTTTTTTTTTAAAGTTTATTTCTGTTTATTTTTTTTTTTTTTCGATTATAATTAACGGGATGACGTCACGAGCCCGGACTGCGTGACTTTATTTTTTGTTTATTTATTTTTTCATTTTTGTTCGTTCGCAACAATTTTGATAAATATTTTGTCTGTAAGTGGCGATGACGATGAAACTGTGCTCAGGTTTCTCAAAAATGTTTGGATTATGGTTGTTGACGATGACCTTCGTTCTCGCGAGAGGACAAATAGTCGACGTTGTCACGGATACACCGTCGATTTATTACACGGAATCGGCAACCGTAGATCGCGATTATGGAAGAGAAACGACGACGGAATTGACGGGCGGTCGTATCGTCGGAGGACGCAAAGTCCTGGAAAGATCGAAGAGTCCTTACATCGTGCGAGAGGATCTTTTCGTGGAACCCGGTGGGGAACTCGTTATCATGGCCGGGGTCGAGATCCGGTTTGCTCCCATGATCGGACTGACCGTTCGTGGCATTATCACCGCTGAGGTAATAAACGTTGAATTTTGAAAAAAAAAAAAAAAAAAAACGTTTCAACGTTTAATCGCATTTCTGATGATTCTGGGCAATGTGGATGAAAAATGTGGAGGGAGGGAGGCGTTTGATGATTTTTAAGCGAGTTTCTTACAAAAAAGAAAAAAAATTGCCTTCGACTCCTTAAGTCGAAAATTTTCCTCCTTTATTTCGACTAATTTCAACATCACATTTAGGCCGAAGGAGATTGAAGGTAGGACGAAGTTACAAGCAATTCTCGTCCACATTTCAACTTCATTTCACCCTGAAAAACCTGCAGTTATTTCCGTATTAAGCCCGTGTGGTGGATTCGAAAAAATTAGTTTCAGGTTCAGCTTATCGAGATATCGGAAAGGAATAACATTTTTGGGGAGACTCGAGACTAATGGACAATATGCAGTTTTAGTTATCTAGTTATCTTGGATCATCGTGATTTAACGAGTTCATCATTCTTTCCTCTAATCAACGTTGGCTCATCGCTTTTACTTAATGCGTTTAGGGTTATTGAAAGTCGGGGGAGTTCGTCAGTGATAACGAGGTCAATTAGTAAAGGTCATTGGACAAATCATTGCGGTAACAAGGTCACCTTCGCCTTGTCAGACTTCCTCACCCACCAAGCCTCATTATTCACGCTCTCTTCTTCAACTTTTCGATGCAAAGATAACGATAATGGTCCGAAAAGTTCAGAAGAGTGATTAAACCAAATAAACAATTAAGCCACGAATGTCACCAACTCGAAAACGATTAACAAATAACAAATAGCAATTCGTTTCGGATATTCGAGCATTGAAACTATAATTTAATATTATATATTATAATTATTTCCAAAACGATTGCTTCGTCATTAACAAAATGTCATTCAATGACAAAAGCTTGAAACTAAATTACTGAATCATATTCATTTCTAAAAAAACTAAATTATATTTTTAACACCACTCAAAATTCCATTTCGTACGTAAAAAAAATTCTGAATTGGGAAAGAAAAAAAGAAAATATTAAAAAAAAAAAAAAAAAAAAAACGAGCGAATATAATTAACACCTCAATTTATTTCCCACAGAAGCGACCGTAGAATCGGCTAACTGCTGTCCATATGCCAACAACCCCGACCCAACACACGCGACTAGTCTTAAAAAAAAAAAAAAAAAAAAAAAAAAAAAAAAAAAAAAAAAAAAACTTGACCGAATATTTTCACGAGTTTTCCCCGGCTGACAAAACAAATTTTTTTTTTCTTCCCGATTGTTCACCTGGCGTCCAAACCAGAGGTACGAGGGATAGAAAAACCTGTTTTCCGTTCTGAGGCTCTCACCATTTCTCTCTCTCTCTCTCTCTCTGTCTCTGTCTATAGCCTGCAGGTCGTCGACTTTTCGACCGTCTAACACCCCTGTCCATTGTCCACGGTAGTCCAGGAAGGATCTTTCGTGTGGCTTGCATCGTGGCCGAGTGAAAAAATCAACAGAACCGTGTCCAAGTGTCATCCGTAAAACCGTTGCTACCTGTTTGCATCTCGATTACTCGTCCTGCATAAATAAATATATATATATATATATATATATATATATGCATCGAATTTTCACAGTCACACCTGTTTCCCGATGCTTATGTCTAGTTAGCTTCCTAATTCGCTTCTCATCATCGTAAATTGTTCCCAGGGACGAAAATCTTCGAAGACTCTTTCTGAAAAGGACCATTTCCTTTTTTTACAAGTTTAAGTATCCCAAGTCGAAATTCTCACCTTACATTTCAACTTATTTCACCTTTCAAGTCCGAATTGGAAGGTAAAGCGAGTTTGAAATATTTTTTTCACCCTCGTTTCAACATCAATGCTGTGTGGAAATTTTTTTTTTTCATCCTCGTTTTACCTTCCGAGTGAAATTGGAAATGAAATTGGAATTGAAATTCGGAAATTTTACAGGACCCGTTGTTTCGTCGAACAAACGGTTGGAAAATTCGTGACCGAGAACACACGACACCTATGTGTGTGCATGGACACGACACACGTATATTTTTTTTATCTAAATTCGTTTATCTTATCAGTGACACGGCACGAGCGCGGGTTACAGAACCTGGTGGACGATTTAAAAGCCCGGACGACGAGAGCTACTCGCGTTCTCGCGGCTACATATATATATATATATATATGTGCGATAGATGCAACGCGTTTGAGTGTGGTGGGAGATTAGACGTGTACGTGGTACAGAGAAATCTACGAGCGAAAGTTTATCACGGTGACGCACACACACACACACACACACACACTTGTTGAAATATCACGTGGTACTCCACGAGTGATTCATTCGATAAGGAAACACTCGATTGTGATCTTCGGTTCCATTATTTTTGGTAAATTTAGGATTTTATAATTTTTTAGTCATACGCTTATTTATGAGTGTCTTGAAATCTCCTTAAAAATACAAGAAGCGTATCAACGAGTCCATGGTACATTTATGAATGAAAAAAAAAATCTTCCCTCTTGACTTTGAAATCCTCAGAGGTCATTCAACCCTGATTTATAAACACGTTTTTCGTTTTCTTCTTATTTCCGGATAATATTGTAGAAAAAAAAATTTAGGTCGGAAATTTCAATCCTGAAACTCAAAATACTGATCTTGACATCGATATGGGTTATTCCGGCTCAAATATATATTTTTTTTTCAATATTTAAAAACAATTTTTTTTTAATATTAAAAAAAAAATTTGAAAAAAAAAATTGAGTAGGAATGGCCTATATCGATTTCAAGATGAACACGGATCGGCTGGACGATGCACCGTGCCAGGAAATATTCACACCGATCGTCATATTGACCGGTGACAATGCTCAACGACATTGTGAATTGTGAAATAGCTGACGAACGTGAATCCCAACGATGACTTATGTCGAAAGTGAATCATCGGTAATCGCGTAATTCCATCGAATACGACTGCAAATACGACGTCGCTTCGTCGTCAGTGTTCGTCGTGTCGTGTGGCCTGAGTCATTCATGAAACCGATACGACACGATTTTCCCGTCAATATAGGTCGGATAGACCCCGACCATTACTCGTACGCACCAACGGTGCGATCATCTTTAATCTCGCGTTCGAGGTCATTTTTTTAAACCGAGACAAAATAATTTTGGTGACTGATTGTGAGCGAAGAATAATTGCTGAGGCGATTTTAATAATGGATCAAAACGATCAAACGGTTCCCGAAATGTTTGACAATTAAATGAATAAAACACTGATGTCAAATTCAAACCAAAGGTTTGTCGAACCCAAAACTTATCCCAAAAAGCAGTACAACAAATTTTTCTCATTCCATTTCTCTTCATCGTCGACATTGAAACTTGAAATCCAATCTGATCAACATCCCGTTGATATTTCAGAGAAAGTTGATTCGATTACAAAGTAAAAAAAAAAAAAAAAAACATTTTGAAAAATAAAATATTTTAGACAAGAAAAAAAAAATTAAAATTATTTCTTCTAGTCTAAAATATTTAATTTAATCGTAAAATATATTTAAATATTCGATTATATATTTGATAACAGATTTTGTTACCTACTGAGTTGACTCGTATTACGTCGAGAGCCTTGTCATCGTAGTACGCATGCATACATTAGATATATATATATATATATGTGTGTGTGTGTGTGTGTGTGTGTGTGTGTGTGTGTGTATGTAACGGGTCCCCGTAGCGTCGCCGTGAAAATTTTTCCAACAAGCGTGGGGAACCCAGGACGGAGAGTGATCGGATCGCTCGATAACGCGTAACCCACTTTTTTTTTCTTCGTTACGTTGTGAACACACCGTGTAGAAGCGTAGGAGTCTGATGCTGCACGACCTCACCGTGTTTTATGTGGCGTTACGCGCGCCTATTCCTCATAACGTTATATATATATATATATATATATATATATATATATATATATATATATATATATATATATATATCCATGTTTCGCTTCGGATCATGCATTTATAGAGTTATACCGTACAGTGGAATAAACGTACGACTGAATAATCCACTGAGGACTCCATCTTTGCCCGCGAAATTGATTTTAATGATTTTTTTTTTCCACAAGCCACGTAAACATAATTTTATTATAAAATTATAAAATTTATTATAAAATTTCTGTTAACGATTTTGTGAAGATTACATCTTCCGTCAATGGTGAGGGCTCAGCGAAATTATGATTTATGCATTAATATCGACTTTTTTCTTTTTTGGTTGTACAAAAAGAAAATTGCACGATGATATTGCTGTGTAATCTCTATCTCGTAGGCAAGACGTACGAGCTAAGCTTCTCGCGTGACTGCAACTGTACCTCGTTAATTCCTCATTCACGAACGGAATATATATATTCTTATTCTTTTTTTCGTACATAGCACATTTGCACATGGGGCTTTCCATGCCAAATCGATCTGTCGACACGTCAAATCCAACTAAGACCCACGAATTTCATTAAAAAATTTTTTATCGTCGGTCCAACTTGGTGCAAAAGGCATTCATATTTTTTTTATATCCTTATCATTCCCCCCTCCCCCCTCTTCTCAATGAAAAAAAAAAATCTGCTTCTCAATTTGGGAAATTCTAAAAAAAATATTACATTATGAGTAATCTTTTTTTAGAATTTCTATGTACAATGTAATCTATATAATGTAATTTTTTTGTAATCTTTTTTTTTTTTATAAAATAAAAAAAAGATTACAAAAATATTAAATTATGAGCAGAACGTATGAAATATGTTGAGCTATGTCTGCGAATGCAGTTGCATGGAAAAAAAACTCGATGCATTTCACGGTTGCTGGCAACAATGATACAAATGTTTTTTGTTTTTTTTTTTTTTTTTTGTAACAAAATCTATTTTGCAAAATCTTACAAAATTTTTTTGCAAAATCTTACAAAATTTTTTTGCAAAATCTTACGAGAAGGTCGGGCTCGCGTGGAATGCCCTGTGGATGCGTATATACGTGCGAAGAAAGTTTCAAGCTCGAATAAACCTTGGCAAGTTGTGTGGGAAACGTAGTAACACTATATATATGTATATATGCATATGTATATGTGTATATATGAATATATGTATGTATATATATATATATATATATATATATATATATATATATATATATATATATATATAAGCACGTTTAACTCGTGTAATATGGATTACCGCGGATTGGTCTACTAGGTCTTAGACTTCCGCGAGACTATAATGCAACACGTGTGCTGCGTCGCAGCACGAGATGGTTTACCCGCTTCTCGACTTCAAACCTCGTAATTTCATCCACGGGGTCGATGACCCCGGTGAATATTTCGCTCTTTATCGCCCGTTTTGCTAAACGAAATCTTTTTTTAATTTTTTTTTTTTTTTTTTTTTTTAAATTTAAATTCGCATTGATTTGTTTTGTTTGCATCGAAACTAATAAAATTCATAAGTGATAACAGTTTTACCGTAACTTTGATACCAAGATTTCACATCGATTCAATGATTTCATTATTCAAAATTTTTATATATTTTTTTCCTTTTAATTTTCATTTTTTTCTATGTTAATTTTATATCAATTTGTTTGAGGGGGCTGAGTCACCTTAAAAACTTGCAAAGGGTAAAATCGATTTTTAATTTGGATTGATCATGTCACGAAAAAAAAATCCAATTTTTTACCCTTTACAGTTTTTCAGATGACTCAGGCCCCTCAAACAAATTGATTTAAAATTGAAGAGCGAAAAAAATGAAATTAAAAGGAAAAAAAAAATTATAAAAATGTCAATAATGAAATTATTGAATCGATATAAAATCTTGGTATCAAAGTTACGGTAAAAATGTTATCAGTAAAAATGTTATGATAGAAAAAAATGTTTTTCGGAGAGATCGTAGATCGATAATGATCGGTGATAAAACAGCGAGAAAGTCGTGAAAAAACATTCGTCATGGATTCAAAGGACATGGGAAAAGCTAACTGCGCCTTAGTTCTTCAGGAGTGAAAATTCGTGGAGAAAGAGCATCTCCGTGAGAGATCTCTCGATCGATAGTTCACGCAGCGGGTTCGTTCACACCGTAGTACTATAACACAATACCCGGTGCGCTATATTCTATATAAACACACACACACACACACACACACAGACGCGTGCAAACACTCAAACACATTCAAACATCGACCAGGTCTGTGGTGTTCCACTGGAAAATAATACTCTTTGTCAGTAGAAGTTAGTTTATGTTTCTAAAATTCTAAACTCTATGATTAGCTGAAAAAATGTCTATCCTTTCCCTATTCGAGTTTAACATTTCACGTACGATATAAATATCGATGAAAAATTATTTTTTAAAAATACGTACAGACTTATGTAATTATTATTTTTTTCTTTCAAATATTTTTCGAAAAATGTAAAATTGGTTGGATATGAAATTTTTTAATGAAATTCGTGCATCAATTTTATTGTCGAAGTATGATGGAACCGTGTACTGTTACTCTCTCCACTCGACTGTATCGCAGTCTCGGTTCTCATTCTCAACCGTTGAATTTTACTGCTTCTCAAGATAAAACTCTTCTAACGCGACCTACTTTTACGTGGCTTCGAAATTATCTCAGATGCGTCACTCGGATACCCCTGAAATAACTGAAATTACTCCAAAAAATTGTAAATTGTGTCTGGGAAAAAAAAATGAGATTTTTTTTCTCCTTTTTTTTCTCATTCTTAAGACTAATTCCTAAATTAATAGACGAGTAATATTCTCAAATGATAATTCTGGAATGACCATTTTTGCTTTTTTTTTTTTTTTTTTTTTTTAAATTCAGTTGATCAAAATTGAATATGTCTGTTTTATTATTATTCAACATATTTTTCATTTGCTGCATAATGATAAAAAAATGTCATTTTTTTTATAACAATTTTAATTGACATTATTATAAAATTATATTTATCGGTAATTCACGCTAATGCTTAATTTCTCAAATTACAAAACGAAGTAATCTCGAGCCAAAATGAATTTCGAATTTGAAAAAAAATTTTTTTTAAAAAACACAATTTTTACAAAAATTCGAAAATACAGTTATGGCGATGAATATTCGTGTGGACGTTATGGATGGCACATTGAACGATCGTTGTCCATTATGTGTGATGTGGAGACAGGTGGTGCGGATGGTCGCACGCACCGGCATCAAATTATACAGCCGAAGGGCTTCGAAGACTCGCCGGAAATACCAGAAAACACGTGAATAGGGTACTTTATTTCATTCGTGATGCATAACGGACGTGCGCAAGTGAATTTATTCGTTGCGTTGTGTCAGAAATAAAGTGTGGGTGTGGTACCGAGCTTCATAGATATAAACATATTTTTTTTGTTCTCTCTAACCATCGCTCTGTTGTGAGCATTGTCAATTGGTTTCGTGATTCTGTGGATTCTCTCGATCTGAGTTGTCTATTAACAAATAAAACGAACGATTGTCACGTAAGCCATTCAAGAGTTTTTATTCGCAAATTATTTGAGGTAACTGTGAATGGCCAAATTGATAGAAAATTGATAACAATTATCGTTGAAAATATTTCGTTCATATGGCTATGAAAAAAATTGGAATGATAGCCGAGTACAAGTATTTTATGAGGATAAAATCGATTTTTTAAATTTGGATCGATCGCATGTCACGAAAATAAATAAAAAAATCAATTTTTTAGGTGACTCAGCCCCCTTAATGATTATTTTTGTATTTAAAATTATAATACTTGTAATATTATAATAAATTATAATATAATACTTAATTATTATAATAAACTATAATATTTAAAATTATAATACTTGAAACGAAGCAAAATTGAAATAAGAAAATCTTTTGAAAAAAAAAAACAATTTCCATTAGCAAAGTAATTATTTGTAAAGTATTGATGATGCAATGAGAATGGATGAGTTAGGACTTAGGACTGACGATGTAAAAGTTAGTGGCTTACCGACTGTACACAATATTTCCGACCGTAAAGATCAGTGGCCCGAAACTCATACTCCTCGCGACTGACCGTTCGCGCTGTACCATCGTGCTCTCCAATCTGCAACGAACCAACGAATACGGCATGCGCCGGTAGATGTACAACTCGAAACCGGAAGCAAAGAGGATGGTGCCAACCCCCGTGACGCGACCAGAGTCTACCCGCGTGAATCCGCAGATTGTCGTGGCGCTACCGCTATAACATCTGGCTCCGTACCATGGAAAAAAAAAAAAAAAAAAAAAAAAAAAAAAAAAAAACCACCCGATGTTGAATTTTTACCGGGAAAGACACTTGAAATACGACGCTTTGTTGCACTTGTACTTGTCGCTGACGTTTCGCGTCGTACAACGGTACAAACAGTACGGCAAACATTTTTTACCGACTCCTTTTTTTTTACCGAAACATTTTTTTTTTTTTACTTAAAAGACATTTTTTTTTTTTCGGGGAAACTATTATGGACAATCTTCGACCAGTTGTTCTTATCGATAAAAGCATGTTTCTTATTCCAAACTTATTTATGGTTGTTTAGAATTTATTTTGAAAAAAAAAAAAAAAAAAAAAAAAAATTATTTTGAAAAAAAAAAAAACAGTCGCTCGCATAATTTACTTGAACATTTCTTTTTCCTCTATCGAAAGCATTCATCACGACCTTCTTGAATGCGTTATCGGTAATTGATAATAACAATGGAAATTTAATCTCCAAAGCGTTCGAAAATAATAATAATAATAATAATAATAATATAATAACGATAATGACGACGATGTCGGCCCAGTGGTTTTTCGTATCGACTCTCGTTCGTTGCTTATATAAATAGTCCACTTGGCAAATGAAGCGTGGGTAAAACGAGCCTGTCTGAGAAGTCTCGGGGCACTTCCGGTTGCCCACTCTCGCGCGTTCCTTACGCCCCGTCGGGCTCGTCCCATTATTTCTTAATGAGACACACACAGGAACTCCCCGAAGCCCCACTGATTGTCAGCTTGTTTTTTTTTCGCGAGACGAAGAAGCATCGAATTACCGTTGGAGCACCATGGATGGGCGATAAATATGTTTTCTATATTTTGTTTATATGTCGTCTGGTGTAGATTAGGGTTCGTGGGTGCTCGAACGTTGCTTGGCAATGAAACAGAGATTGGTTGGACAAGATAACGATTTCTGAGACCATTCGATTCAACCGTTTATTTTTGTTCTACGGACAACAAAAAAATTAACACTTTTCAAGAATTAAAAAAATCGAAAATCGTAGTTTTTAACATTTTTTTTTCGACGATATGCAAAATTTGTAATGTTTACAGAACCCGAAGAAACCAAAAAAACGAACGATACAAAAAAAAAAAGCTGCAAGTTGAAACTTGCAAATCGCTTCCTCATAATTAAAGGCAAGCTGCAAGTTGAATCTTGCAATTTGCTTCCTCTGAATTGTAAGTAGTGAACGAAGATTCCTTTATTAGGAAGCAAGAATGAGGGAGCTATGAGGGAGCATTTATCTTCTGGCTTCCTCATAAAGGAATCTTCGTTCACTACTTACAATTCAGAGGAAGCAAATTGCAAGATTCAACTTGCAGCTTGCCTTTAATTATGAGGAAGCGATTTGCAAGTTTCAACTTGCAGCTTTTTCCATTTCTAATCGATCATAGTATTCGATATTCGAATATCGATCAAACTGAAAAACTGTTCAGGAACTAAAAAAGTGTTCAGAATCGGCAGGGGCTTATAATCGCAAAACTTGAGTTCTTATCAAATCCGAACCATTTAACCGATCTCCGTCAAATTTGATATACATCACGGCTGAATGATGTTCTATACTTTTGTAAAGTTGGAGCTCGATTGGTCAAAGGTAATGAAAGTTATAGCAACAAATTTGATTTTTGGAAATATTCAAAATATCATAAAATCAAAACTTATTGATGGATTTGGCCCAAATGCAATACCAAACAACCTCAGGTACATATCTCTTTGTCAAGAACTATTTAGACAAGTATCTCAAAATTTGCGATCTCTAGAGTGATAACGCCCTTTTTTTGGGAATTTGAAAACGACATAAAATCCGAGTCGCAGCTCGAATCATCGCGAAAATTATAGTCAAAGAAGGGATTGCGGAGATGCACATGTCTGCAAAATTTGGGGGCTGTAGCTCAAACCGTTCTCGAGTTATGCAAGTTTGAATTTTGGGAGGCCATTACACACATACACACACACACACACACACACACATACATACATCCGGACATTTTCTCCAAATGTGTTTTCTCGACGTTTTGGAACATTCTGAACATGGTGACATGAACATCTCGAAAAAAAAATTTCCCACCGTCACAAAGCTTCCTTTATGAGGAAGCAAAAGAAAGGAAAAAAATCCAAGCGAAGTAAAGAAACAAAAAAAAAACCAAAGAAACAACAAAAAGAAAAGAATAAGAACCCAAAGAATATAAATCATCGTGCAAGTGTAAAATCAGGGGGCCAAGGAATGAAAAAAAATAAAATTTTAATCGCCAAAAAAACAAGTTAAAAATCGTGAACATCGATTTTTTGTATTCCTAAAAAGTATTTCTTTTGCCCATAGTTCATGAATCCATGAAAAAATAAAAGAAAAAAAAGGGAAAAAAAAACTTGAATTGACAAAAAAAGGTCGAAACGTCGAATTTCGATGTTTTAATCCTTAAAAAGTGATTTTTTTTCACCACAGAAGACAAATCTTTGGTAAAATCGAGGAGCCACAGAAATTCGTAATATTCTCGATTGTTGTTTACTTTCAAAGTCATTGATCGCGATGAATGGTCACGATTACCACGTGGTCCAGCACAAAGCTGTATTTAAAAAAATAAGATAAAATAAAATGAAAAAAAATTCTTGTCGCAATTAATGAATTAGTCGGTAGCGAGAGACGGAAGATTCAACTTTGTTTAATTCGCTAATTGACGATGAATGACGGAACGAGCCGAAGAACGGGTGATTCAACCCGACTACCGCCTCCGTGATACGTCGTGGGGTCATGGTTCAATTGACAGTTCTTGACCGACGTTAACCCACGACCCCGCACTCATCCACCTAAGTACTACGAGCCAAGGTTCCAAATAATCATCTCGAAGTACTGCGACCCGTGGCTTTCTTCATTCACAAGTCATATTGTCCATGTCCCACGCTGTCCCATTTCTTTTTTTTTTTTTTGGAGCACGCTCAAGGCCACACGGTGAAGCTGGTGCCCGTTCCCCATTTCCACTGAATTTTCATGAATCACGTCTGAAAATTGTCATCAAACATTATAAAGAACCGTTGAAATTTTATCATTCGGCCATTTAATGCCAATTTTGTTATTTTTTAATTTTTTAATTTTTTTTCTTTTCATGGCCCAAAGAATTTTTTTTAATACAAAATAATAATTGTATCTCAAAGTAAAATGGTTATACAATATTCCGGAATTTCTACAAAATTTTTGGTAGACACAATAATGAGTAGCAAAAAAAAATGCACCGATGAATTTAATCAATGACCTTGAGACACTTTTGTAACATCTGACAATTCGTATAATCTTTACAGATAAAAAAATCTCAAAAAAAATGGATCAGTCTGAATGATCTTGACCTCAATATTATCATAATTATCGTACGATCGAATAATTGTATTATTCATTGAAATGCAACCTTTTGTGTCGACCGGGTCGCTTTTCCACGAAAATTTTATGGACCGACGGAGATGCATATCCAAAAAAAAAAATAAAAACAAAATTACATACTTCGAAGGGTTAATGGAGTATCACTGAATAAATGTATGAATTTGGGATAAGGGACAGCCTCTCAGCGTGTCCCCATCTCTTTCGACCCTTTGTGAGCTTCGCTTCTTTCAACTTCTGAGATGATTTTCACTGATATTCAAATTTATCGTGCCACTCACCAACAGTTATGGACACCCATTCAACGAAAATGTATTTTTTAAATAATTTTTCAAACGAATAATTATGATTATATAATTATCGTGCAAAAATAAATATTTTTGAATTTTTGTAATAATTATGAATAATTTACGTAAATTGTTATTTTTCAATGGATTGAAATGTTTAATGAATCTGGGAAAATCCATTATCATTAAAAAAAACGTCCAAAATGTATTTGAAATACATTTTCATTGGATGAGTGCTCATCCCTGCTGACGAATACGAGAAATTGTTACAACGAGCCAATCAGAATTTACGTCTCATAACCGAGCTTACCAGTTTTTCTACGGTTTGCTATATTTATCATGTATATATGTATATTACAAATACTCGGGAACACTCTCTCTCGTGTGTCTCGTCATAAACTCACCGATCATGGACTAGGTAAGTTCATCCGATCGTTTCTGAACACAAATTTTTCGATTCTCTTAATTTTATAATTTATAGATTTTATAAATTCCATGAAATTTTATTTAACTGGTTGGGATTGATAAATTGCTATGTCTACAAATTTTCAATAAAATAATCAGACACTGCATGGTAATAATAACATTTATGTTGTCGAATATTAATAAAAATCGCATTACTTATTATTGTAAATTATTCGAATTTATTGCTAAAGATTATCATTGATTATTGAATCAATAGATTGTTGAAAATAATTTTCTCATAGAAACTTTGACGATAAAACTGATGCTATTCAGTTATAAATATAATATATCGATTGTGAATAATAATAATAATAATAATAATTAAATAACAACATTTTCCATCGATTTTTCATAACAATTTTTTAAAAATATAAAACGTCACCATCAAATCGATAAAACGTACTTATTCCAATTACTAAAGCGAATTAAAATATTTAAAATAATTCTGAATCCACTTTTTCATTGAATTAATTTTAAAAAATCGACGATTTTTCATAACATTCGATTATTTTCATTCAATATAAAATTGAAATATTATTCAGCTTGGGAGTACAAGTAAGTTTCTCGACTTTGTATCTTGAGCAGTATTTACAGTCGACGACAAACTTGGTAAACAAAGTTTCACGTACGTGAGGAAACGAACAATGGTGTAGATCGTTTCATTGAACGAGGATTAGGCCTTTCTAGGATCTTTGAATTTGAATCGAAGTTGTTGTTGTTGTTGTACGCGTACGATACACTGTATGATGGTCGAACAATGATTGAATCGTCAAGAAATTCCTTTCTGTGGATTTGTGGTCGATGATTTTTTTTTTTTCAAACCAACGTTTCGATTGTAATTCGCAGGGAGAAGCGGAAGAGCCGATCGTGCTGACGAGTTCGGAGACTCCGTCCGGTCAACCGGAGCTGCGTTCCATCCGTCTGGTCGATGGCCCGAGTCCTCTGGAGGGTCGGATTCAGATCCTTCACAAGGGCGAGTGGCGATCCGTCTGCACTAATTCTCGAAAGTATGTATAATCATATATCTCTTATCAAAATTATCATTATAAATTCACTCTTTTTAAGTTTTTTTTTTTATATTGACTTTTGTGGAATTGGGATTGTCCACATTAAGTTTTGCAATCGATCCATATTCGATTTTCGCATTAATTTCAACTATCAAATTTTTTAATTTCATTCCTTATTTTGGCTTGATTATTTTTTTTTTTTTATTATTTTTTAACAAAATTGCAATGCAATAATTTCGATTAAAATACTTTTTGGCATTATTTTACAAATTTTGTGATTTCAATAATTCGAAATATCAATTTTCAATAACAAAATAATCAAACGTTTCAATTTTATTTATTATTCACTCTATTCGAGAAGTTTTCGTTATTATTTTTTTTTTAATAATTAAAATTGCGACCGTTCGAATTTGCAGCTGGACGACAGCCGATTTCGAGACGGCTTGTCGAGAGCTGGGTTTTCAGGGTGGCAAATGGTCGAGTTGGATGGATCGTCAATGGCCGGCGAAGCCCCGACTGCTTTACGAGCAACCTCAGTGTCGTGGCACCGAGTCGTCGTTGAAGAACTGCGATCAGTGGTCGAACAGACAGCTCGGTGCCGGAGTTTGTGGTAATTACGAGACTTTCGTGAAATCATCGTTGCCCCATTATTCCACAATCATTCTCGGTACCGTAGAAAACAAAAAAAAAAAAAAAATGAAAAAGGAAAAGAAAAATTCAATGAACGAACCGTGACTCACCGACTCATTCATAATTTCCACATTCTCGGAAAAACCGTTAAAATAAAGTTTCTTAACGCGTTTTAAAATTGTCTTGTGATCTTGTCTTCAGATTATCATCCGGATGTTGGAATCGCGTGTTCACCTCTTCACGACGGTGCGACTAGTGCGATAAAACATTGGCGAGGAATACGTTTCGAAGGTGCTCTGTACGAGAAACCTCTCATACAAGAGAACACCCTTTACGTCAGACGTTCCAAATCGATTCTAAAACATGTTGACATCAGGTGAGTGATTTTTCTTCGGAAAAACATTTTTTTTAAACCCGTAGTTCGGAAACCTGGATCGTTTTTGTATGAAATAAAAAAATAATTTTTTGTATAAAATATATTTTTTAAACAAATAATTTGATGTAAAAAATATTCGAAAATTAACCCTTAGTCTGAAAACATTTTTTTTTTTATTTGTATAAAATTTTTTAATTATTTGTATAAAAAATATTTCATATAAGAAATATTTTGAATTAAAAATATATTTGAAAAATGTGATTTTTCATAATTTTATAATTGAGACTTCAAATTCGAAGCTTAAAGAACCTTCGTGATTTTTTTTCACATTTTTTTGCAGCACTTTGGGGATTTTTAAAAAAATCTTAAGAAGTAAACGACCCAAAAGTTTCCAAGCTAAAGGTGCTAAAAAAAATGTTTTCAGACTAAGAGTTAATTTTTCGAATATTTTGTACAGGGTGTGAACAATGTTTGGAATTTTTTTTTTATTATCGCAGATACGCAGGAACCGGACGAGATCTCAATGTTACAGCGGGTTTACACGTCGAGGGCGTACCACCCCAAATGGAATCCATTTCCATTATCCATTCGGCCTTTACGGGCATAAATGTCACAACGTCCAATGCACCCATCGTCATTACAAACTGCACAGTACGCGATAACAGAGGTACGACTCGCAGCATTTTTTTTTTTTTCGTTACAAACAAAATTGTTTCTCAACAAAATTCAAAACGGCGGTCTTAAGGTGACTAACTTATATTTTTTCGAATGGACCCATTCTTTTTTCTTTCCATCAGATTTTTTTTCATGTCAAAACTGACAAATTTTTTAGGACATTTTATTTTATTAAGTCCATAATTTTTGGGTCAGAACACAATAATTCATCCGGATCAGTATTTTTAAAGATAAATCAGGTTCAAGATTGAAATAAGACACCCGGTATATTAAACAACGTGAACGTCATATTTTCCTCCGATATCCAATAGCCGAATGTAAATTTGAATAATTAATTTATGAAATAATTCATTTAACAATTGTTCATTCATTTTCACGTAGGTTACGGAATTTACGTAAACAGTTCATGGGGTTTCGCTCACATCGACAATTGCGTGATACTGAACAACGGTGCGGATGGAATAAAATACGTAAATCACGACGAGAGACCGGACGACAAGCTCGACCGGACGGACGTCTTCGATCTCTGCACACTACCGACAACGGCCAGTCAAACTTTTCCCCTTCAAATATTCATGGAGCAAAGTTCGTACGCGCTAAATCCAAAAGGTTGTCCCAAAGTAAGTCGAAGTTCACGATAAAAAAAATAAAAAATAAAAAAAAAAAAAAATATTGTCAATCAGCATTTGATTGCACAATTAATCATGTTCGATGGATGAATTCGTTATTGTTATTTTTTTTCGCAGCACATTTTTACACGACCGGGACACGTATTGACTCTGCAATTTTTACAAATGATAACCGATCGCAACGATAGCGCGACCATTAGAGTTTACGACGGTACAACGAGCAACGAAAAATTATTGGCCACGATTCGGGTGAGAAATGGCACTTTGCCGCAAAGCGTGACAACGACCAGACAACATTTGTACGTGGAATTCAAGGCCGAACCACGGACCCAGGTCATCGCTTACGTACGAATTTCTTCCGGCTACAGTGAGTCTGTTATCAATTATCCAGATAAATCCATTATTTGTCAATCGATCGACAATTTTGTTTAACGAAAATGCAAATATTGGGAAAAAAAATCGAAAAACAAAATCGAAAAAAAAAAAAACAGTCCAAAAAAAACTTTATCCTCCAAATGAAAATTAATTTATTATTTTTATTTCAATTGATCAATTTTTTCTAAATTTAAATTAATTTATTATCTCAATTGCAATTAATTAATTTTTTCAATTGCAATCAATTCATTTTTTTTTTAATTTCAATTATTTTATTTCTTCAATTTCAATTGAATAATTGTTTTTATTTAAATTAATTTATTTTTTGAATTTCAATGAATTTTTTTTTTTTCATTTTCATAAATTTCGTGTTTCATCAGGAAAAATCTACGATCTTAATGTGACCGGCAGTGCGATAGCCGACAACAACGGTCGTGGCATAGCAGTGGAAAAAATTCGTTCGGCCGTTCACGTTCACGACACTTCCGTATCGAACAGCAATCACGTCGCGGGAATTCACGTTTACGGCGGTGCAGCTGACGTAAACATAACGAGCAGTCGAATATCGTTTAATCGCGGAGATGGAATAAACGTCACTGTAACCGGTGGCAATAGAAATGTATCGCGTACGAGCATATCGTCGAATCGTGGATACGGTTTTGCCACTTGGCTCAACGACAGTTCATCGACCGAATACGTTTCGTTCAATCAAACAACCGTCGTCGAATATTCGGAAATATTTCGTAACAAAGACATTGGCGTTCTGGTGAGTGTCGTCTCTCTCTCTCTCTCTCTCTCTCTAGCAATAAGATATACCGGGTGTCCAATTTTAAGATTAAAATGAGTCATCCGGGTTTTCAAAATCGAAAAAAAAAAAAAATTAATTCAAAATCATAAACTTTGATTATCAAAATAATTCAATTTAGATCAAACGGATGTATCAACATTAAAAAAAAAAAAACCCGAAAAAAACACCGGAACATGAATAAACGTGATTTTATTATCGCTCGAAAAAATATTCGCTCATAATTAATAAAATAATATAATAAAATGATATAAATAAAATAACAAACTCTAATTATCAAAATAATTCAATCCAGATCAAACTGATGTATCAACATTTTTTAAAAAAACAAGAAAAAACCCCAAAACCTGAATAAAATTGATTTTCTCATCGCTCAAAAAAAAAAAATAATAATAATAATAATCGCTCACATCAAACTCACGAACAAATTCCCCAAAATTTCAGATCGGCAACTCAACAGGCCTATCATACGTGAACATAACAGGCAACTGGTTCAACAGCAGCACGGACACAGCTGTCCAAATAGAATCAAGTTGGAAGTCCAACGAGGGCTCAATGAAGCTCCAAATCGGTCACAACGTTTTCGTGGAAAATTCACGATTGGGCATAAAACTGAGTCCAGCGTTGAACATTCGTGCTCGAATAGAGTACAATCACTTCAGACAGCACACATACGGTGCGTTACTCGTGCGCAATCCCCTCCACGAGGAGTTCAACGTCCTTCCAGCCTCGATAATCATTCAGCACAACGAATTTTACGATAATCGTGGTCTCTTCGTGGCAAGCGTAGGTCTATCGCCCTACAGCGACGTGCAATCACTTCTCTTCACGCGCAACTTCCTGCGCGAAAACACGGTCCGCGAGCCCTTCGACAACGGCGCCAATCAGGGCTCAAGATTGATTCCACGATCACGAGTAGCCGCAGTGATCGTCGTCTCATCCAGCAACGTGAAAATCTATCGAAACATTCTTCACAATCACGAATCCCCGTACGAAATAGGCTCGCACTTCGAGGATCAAAGCAAAATCATAAATTGCACATACAACTGGTTGGGCTATCCCGAAGAACAAAAAATAATTCAACGTTTGTTTCATCGAAATGATCGTTACAATCTCGCGAAGATCGATTATCTTCCTTATCTGTTGCACAGCAGCAATCCATCGGCAAACACGATAATCACTCAACAAACCTTCGTGCCGCAATTTTTGCGACCAGGGACAAATTTGGTGGGCGGCGAGGTGGACGGACAGGAAATGTTGACGTCGGGCGAGTACGAAGTCGAACGCGACATAAATGTGAGACCCGGTGGAAAATTGATACTTCAACCAGGTGTGACCTTGAGATTTCCACCGGCTGTGGGAATGATGGTGGCTGGACGATTGGACGCCAAGGGCAAAGGACCCGGAAACATCTTGTTCACTCTCAAAGAAGAAATAATCAACGAACCTTCTGACAACGAAACGATGACGAACGACATGGAAATAATCACCGAAGAATTGGAAATGACGACAATGACAGACCCCGAAAAAAATCAAGACGACACAAATGGACCTCAGGTGCGTCTGCTAGGCGGCAAAACAAACCTCGAAGGACGTCTTCAGCTCCGTATAAACGAAAAATGGGGAACTGTCTGCAATTACGGTTTTAACATTCGCGCAGCAGCTCTGGTCTGTCATCATCTTGGACTCACTCTCAATCCCAACGACTGGCATCTCGAAAGATCGCAGATACCCGAAGCCGGTATAAATCAAGACATAATAATCAGTAATGTTAGATGCACCGATGACGATGTCGATATAACGACGTGCAAACACGAAACTACTGCTGATTTTGAAAATTCTTGCACACACGAGAATGACGTGGGTGTGAGATGTTCCGAGGCCGGTTGGGCGGGTTTGAGACTCGGTCCATTGGCCGAGAGAAGCGATTTGCAATATTTGACGATCGAACGAGCGGGCCTGCTCGATTACACGACAAACTCTTTCAAACCAGCTTTGCAAATTGATTTTTCTCGGCATTCCTTGGACAATGTGAGAATAATTGACAATCTTCACGACGGGCTTGGAGTCATATATTCCGACATTTATTCCGCCAATGCCGTGAACACCGTGAGAAACAGCGAATTTTCCGGCAATCGGGGCAGCGGAATGAGTTTCAAACAATTGGGATTGAAGGTCATCAATTCGAAAATTGAAAACAATCGTTTGGCGGGTGTAAGACACGATCCTGCGGTCTCTGCGGTACAGCAGAGAGAATTTGCAGGATGGTTCGTACCCGGACCAGGCGGCTTAAACGTCGATTCCCCGTACAATCCTTTGATCCTGCCTCATCTTGACGACGAAAACGTTCAATTGGAAATCGGCGAAACAAGATACATCGTAACCACCGAAATTCGGGGTGAAAATATCGCGCGAACTTTGAAGATTCATGGAACACCGGGTTTCGTCATTGGCGTGCAATTGTTGAATCCAATTCACAATCGTAGCACCGAAAATATCGTTATTTACGATTCCCAACAGATCAATCGACGCAGCAACGTTTGGCGAGTCAATCGAGATTTAAATGTTTTCCCATTGACAACCAGTTCTTTTACCGTTGTTTTCGAGTACAATAGCGGTGAAAACGCTCTCGGAGGAACTGTAATCGTCGTCACAACTCTTCCAGCTCCTGTTCAAGACATCCGCAATCGCATTGTCAAAGGACCCCATCCGACTCTCACCCTCACGAAAACAAAAATAAAAACCAACAAAATTGGAATCTTCGTCTCCCACTACAATCGTTACATCGACGATATGGGCGATCATTATCTGCGCAAAGCCAACGAATCCATAAAACTCGTTAATTGCGAAATTTCTCACAACAAGAACGAAGCTATTTACGTTTTATCGCCACATTGGAACATTCACGAGTCGAACATATCCGAAATATCGTTTCACATAAATAACACGCTTATTACCGACAATGGCCGTGGTATTGCGCAATTTTCTCGTGACATGAGACACTCCAACAATCTTTATCATTGGATAATACAGGACAGCACTGTGGAGAGAAATTCTGCAGGTGGTTTCGAAGTCTCGTTGCCATACGTTTGGCAGTACAACGAAAATTTCACACACTCATTGTACTTCGGCAACGACACTTGGCGCAACAACAACGCCTTCGCATTCGTCATTGACGGTCATTACGCCAACGTAAACATCACCCACAACAATTTCGACGGTAACGATTGCAAAACCGGTTTGATTTCCATTCGCGGTATGGAAAAAAAAATGATGATCGATAACAACAGAATCGAGAGAAATCGCGGATCTTACATGGTCGAATTCAAAGCCGACAGTCAGTCCGAAATAATGGGAGAAATTCACGCGCGTTTTGTTCTAAACAATGTGAAGAACAATCATCACGCTTTGAAAAATCTTGATTATCATCAATTGCACAATACGCAAACTTACGTCGTGGGTTTTCGTGGAATACAAAAAGTCGATGTTAACAGAAATTTGTTCGGTGACAATAATTTGGATTACGAATTATTGGCTGGTATCAGAACCGCGAAGATAAACAATATCGTCGACGTTACGGAAAATTGGTGGGGAACCAACGATGACGTCACGATAAAACGTCGTATATTCGATTTCGACGATTGGAACGATCACGCTGTGGCGGATTTTCGTCCTTATCTGACGCAAGAAGATTTTGATTCGTCGATATCGTCGAATTGGGAATTACGACCGATTATCGATTTGGAAAATTTGGGAGGTCGTATTACCGACAATCTGGCTCTTCGTCGTCGTGATGAGCCTTACGTTGTGCGTTCGGACATCACGATAATGCCCGAAGCTACATTGATTATCGATCCTGGAGTCGTCATGGAATTTGGTCCAAACGTTGGAATTTTGGTTCTGGGGGCTTTGAGAGCGATCGGCGCGCCGGGTCACGAGATCGTTATGAGACCGATAAAACGCGAAGATTCTTCATTACCAAAACCAACAGCAAAACGCGATATCATCGAAGAAAAAACCGATATTCTAAGATTGTGCAAAGATGGAAAATGTTCGACGACAACTAACGAAGGCTTCGTGGAATATTTCAATCGCACGACATTGCAATGGATACCGATTTGCGACGATAGATTCACGGAAAGAAACGGACAGGTGACTTGTCGTCAATTGGGACACGACACGACGAACGTTTTTGTGTCGCACGATCGTCGGTACGAGTTGCATCCGGGTTCTATGACGAGAATATGGTCCTGGCCCGAACCCATACAATGTTCCGGTAGTGAAACACGCCTCGAGGACTGTCAAATAAGACTGAACGGACAATTGTACGGTCACAATTACGATTGTCCGTGGAACGGTAATTTTGTATTCTTACACTGCGGCGAAAGGAATCTGCACACCGACTACGATTATTGGGGCGGCATCAGAGTCGCCAACAGCGAATTCGAACATCATTTGTACGAAGATCGTATGCACGACGTTTTGACTCACGAAAATGTTCGCAGAGTAGAATCTGTAATGAGATACATCAACATAACCGGTGCCGGAATACTTCACAATGAAAAATCATCGGCTGTACAGT
The DNA here is from genome assembly GCA_963662125.1 of Diplazon laetatorius. Classification (NCBI taxonomy): domain Eukaryota; kingdom Metazoa; phylum Arthropoda; class Insecta; order Hymenoptera; family Ichneumonidae; genus Diplazon; species Diplazon laetatorius. Next base: position 3,615,857 of record OY759161.1, read on the forward strand.
CGATAATGAAGAGCCCTTCCGTAACTCACGTTAATATACAAAAATGCGCTTATCACGGTATCAACGTTGTCGCGCCCACCCACACGGTTGAACTTTTGCTCAATGAGATAAAAAACGTTCATGGAAACGGTGTGAACGTGTTGTCCTTGACCGGGGAAGGTCGCGAGGCCGACGAAAGTTCTTTTACGCCTATTAAATCGCTCAACGTTCCTTATCATCTTTTCAGCATGATCGACATTTGCGACACTACCAAAGAAATAACCATCGAAGAACGTGTTATCGTTTATTACAAATACGACAATAATCCGGTTAATTGCGTGAAAATATTTCGCAGCGCTTATCGTGCAAAACCCTTTGGTTTTCGACTTTTGCAATTTAATATATTTGAGACGAGTGGAAAATCCGGTCGTGCCGATGCGATCACGCTTTACGACGGGGATGTTTATAATTCAACTGCGAGGATTATCGGCCATTTGGAACACGATAGTTTGGACGTGAAAAAATTGTTCAGGACCAGAGGACCGAGTTTGAGCGTGAGATTGTTCGCAAATGGGGCGAGCAACGTTCATGGTTTCATCGCTGAGGTCGTGACCCTTCCCATTTCTGCAATTGGGTTCAATCGCGATGTTCAACACAATATTTCGTACTCCATTGTTGAAAATTGTCGGGAGGGAGCGATTAAATACGCCAGTGCTGGGGAAGTCAATGCTGTGATGACCATTGAGAGAAATCAATTCGTCGACAATTGCGACAAATTGTACGGAAATTTTACAACTTGCGGATCATCGATTTGGTTGGATGTGCAGAATACACAATCGCTTTATTTTCGTAATAATTTGGTTCGTGGCAATCAGGGTGGATTGTCGATAAGAGCGGATTCCAGAGGTTCCGCGACTTCGTTGAAAGGATGGATACACAATAATTTGTTCGTGGAAAATTTTAATAAGCCGGCTTTGTACGTGGAGGGACAGCAGAGCAGTCCTTATCAGGAAGTGACGATCTTTCGAAATTATTTCGTGATGAACGTCGCACCGTTTGACAATAATATTGTTTTGAAACAAGTCGTCAGTAATATGACGTTGAATTATTTGCATGGGAATTTGGCTATGCATTTGCTTGAGATTTCGGGATTCGAGAGAGTCAGGCTACCGATTTATCAGAGCACGTCGCACAACGGGTTTTACAAGTGAGTTGGACGAGTTTTTGATTTTTTATAAATGTTTTTTTTCATTCAATTTCGCATTGATCATGTCACGAGAAAAAAATTCCAATTTTTTAGGCAACTCAGCGCCTTTAATTTCTCAACTCCATGTAACAACATTTTTTAACTACAAGTTTCACATATTTTTCACACCTACAATTCAGCACGAAAAACATTCGCAACATCGCAACAAAAATAATGTAATGTCTTCTGATTTCAGAAATTACGCCGTCGATCGAAATGGCCGAAGCACGATTGTCGCTGGAACACCGGGTCAGCAGTACGTGGACAATGTTTTCTTCAATCCGGACAACGATTACGAAATTCTCACGATGAATCGATCTTTGTAAGTACAATCAACAAAATAAAACGTCCCGACCGAGTCAATAAATTTAACTCAAAAAAATTGTATTTTCGATTTCATACGTCGTAATCGCATGTGCATGATTAATGAAATATCCAGAGTGGTCAGCATGGAGTGGTACAATAAGTGAGTAACGTCGAATGTTCATTGATAACAATTAAATTTGTATAGATTTAATTCCTTGTTTCGTTTGTTTTCCACAAATTATCAAATTAAAAATTTGATTGCCAATTAAAAAAACACACACACACACACACACACAAACACAAGTTCCCTGCTTTCGCTTTTGCGTGATCAAATCATTGTTTTAATGAAAATTATTTTGGCAAAATTTGGAATTTGGATTTAAAAATTTTTATTATTTTTATTTTTTTTGAAATAAAGCAAACCGTTGCAATTTTTTTTTCAAGATGCATGGCTTCAATTTTTTTGGAGGTTTTGGAATACAATTGCACGTAAATAATTAATGTAACACATGTGTGTATATATGTTTGTACGAAAAATGTCCGAAAATCGAATAAAAATAATTCCACAATATTAATTGAAATTTGATAATTCGAAATAGCCAACTGGAAATGTGGAAATCGCACGTAGACGCTCGACACAATTGGTGGGGATACAACGAGACCCTCGCGGTAGCCGGAAGAATTCGCGATCGTGGAGATTCACCGGAATTGTTGCAAGTGGATTATCAACCCTATCACATGAACAACAAATCCGTTCTCAATGGTAAATGTCCACCCGCTTGGGACCTCGTCGGAGACACTTGTTACATCTACATAGGCGCACCGATGACGTTTTTCGCGGCTCGAGACTTTTGTCGCGTGAGTTCATTTATTTTTATCAGAAGATTAATAAAAAAAATTTCAAAAATTCAAAAAATTAAAATCTTCAATTTTGATTTTTCTTTCACAATTTCTCGTTGTCAATTGATTTTTGTCGTTTAATAATTATCTTTTTGTCGTGCAGTCGGCCAATGCATCGATGCCATTCATCATGGGCGATTACGTGGAACTTTGGAAATTTTTGCGAAAGCAACAAGATCGTTTTACTTATTCCGAACGCGTGTGGGTGCAACAATTGGAGCGAGTAGATCAGTGCACGACGTTTACGTATCAAAAGATCGAGATCGACCATTGCAGTCAGCCGAGCCCCTTCATTTGCGAGATAGGTACGAAAAAAAAAAAAAAAAAAAAAAAAACGAATTAAAAAATCAATAGACAAAAATAATAAAATTTTCGAGAGATTTACTTTGAATTCGAACATTAATTTTATAATTTATTAATTCTCGTTCGCAGATCCTAGAGTCCAAATAGATCCTCTTTCGTGGAGAAAGGACATTGTTGCTGTTAGTGTACTAGGAGCAATTGCGGTGGCTCTCGCTCTTTTGGCGGCTGCCATTGGTTTTTGGTTCTCGAAATCACGAAGACGTAAATTGGAAAGACTCGAGAGACGCAATTCCATACGACAATCATTGCACTCGTTGAGATCGGTCGGTTCGACGTCCGGTTTTACCGAACTCAATTATCGAAGAAAACCCATTGCGGTGAGTTCATCGTACATCGATTATATAATATTCAAAAAAAAAAAACGTTATTTTTTTTTTCCCTCGTGAATATTTTTCTACAAACGAAATCAAAATGAAAAATAAATAATTGATATATTTGAGACAAAAAGCAAAATCCTAATCTCATCGGAAAAACTGATGATTGGTAAACCAAAACGAAAATTTCACAAACAGCACAATCGTGAAAACGAAGAGTCGCTGGTACCACTCACGCAGGTCAGAATAAAATTCGATAAAAAAATGTACAATACGTTTAATTACGCTTTCGTGATCTTCGACTGTCGTTGCATCTTCGTCGGGGCTTCTGTTTCGTCTTTCGTCTAATATTGTTGCGTGGGGCTCGAAATTCAGAACGAGCAAAGTTCAAAAGGGTCAAAAATCCGATCGCGGTTTTCAACATTTCCCGACTTTCGAGCTTTCCCACGCGTTAATTATCAAAGTTAGACATATGCGCGTTACGGACCTTTCTTATAGAAAATTCAATTCTCTACAACATTGTTTATACGAACTTTTGGTCTATACCGCGTTGTTTGTCCAGCGTTTGGACGGGAAGGTAAAAACAACAACAACATCGATGCATTTTTACCTTTCCGTCCAAACGCTGGATAAACAACGCTATATAGACCAAAACTTCACATAAACAATGTTATAGAGAATTGAATTTTCTACAAAAGAGGTCCTTAACGACATACATCTAACTTCAATAATTAACGCGTGGGAAAAGTTCGAAAGTCGTGAAACGTTAAAAACCCCGACGACTTGTAGTCTTTCGAAATTTTCGACCCTTCTGACCCTTCGCCAGGTTCTGAATTCCAAACCCCACCCTGTACATCGTCTCTCGCCTCAATTCCCCCCCCCCCCCCCTCCCCAAAAAAAACCGCATCAAAACTCTCATAGGTCGTCAAAACCATCGTCGCCCAATAAAAAAACCCAACAAACCAAATCTTCGCCTTACAGACAAAACAATCAACGGACACCCTAAACTCGAGATCCCTGGACTACAAAAAGATGATGAACGGCGGCAGCATAGATTCCATGGACAAGTCCCAACTCAACTCATCGATGGAAGACAATCACAGTTACGACGTCTACGAAGCCCACAATCCTCGTTATTCGCCCAGCACGAGCGATTTCAAAACAACCACCCAAAAATATCCGGTAACCCACGTGGACAATCCGGTTTTCGATCTGGCATACAGAAACGAAGGTTTTCGCAATCATTCGACATTTACTTCGCGTGCCGGAAGCGCGTGGCCCTCTGTGGCCAACAGCGAAGTCGCACCGGACGAAAGTCCGACCGAACAGATAACCGAATCGGAATACATGAACAATAACGCTTCGACATTGCCTTTAAACTCGAGTTTAACAATGACGGATTCCATAATCGAACTTAAACGGGATATCGACGCCACGCCGACTTATTCGCCAATGGAATACAACGATTACGAAGCGCCACCTATGACGCCGGGTTCGGAACCCGTTCCCGAATATTTCAGTCCGCCACCGCCTCAGCCTTATTACTACGACGATCATCGTCCGCGAAGCGGAACTCTTCTCGAGACCAATCTCGACACGAACGAGGAAAAACCATTGCGTTCGAAAAGCGAGGCGCTTCTCGAAACTAATTTCGACGTTTTTTCGCCCAATGAACCGACGGAACTCACACAATTGTCCGCGGATTCGAGAAGCAAGAGCCAACCACTGGAAACGGCCATGTGAGGAACAAAACAAATTTTTAAAACATTATTTTTTCTTTTAAAAAAGGTTCAATATGAAATTCATTGCGATTAATCGTCGGAAATGTGCATTTTGAATGCTCGACGATTGTTCATTGTACATAAATGCATATAACATTGATGAAAATGTGAAAATGCGGGACATAACTTGTGCTATTCGGTTTACGAGACTCGTGAGGGGAATTTATGTGAATTAATCGTGTTTGGGCGTGAAATAAACGCGGGAACGGTTTGGAAGCCGTTTTTCTCGGGTTTTATTTCATCGCTTTCTGCACTAAATTACATTCTTTCGCTCACGAAATTTCTTGCGAACCTCCGCTTTAAAGCATAAGCAGGAACAAAAAAAATTCATGACAATAAGAAGAAAACTGAATGGAAGAAAATTAAGCGTTCGAATCGTTTTGCGACGAATGAGATTTACTTGTAAGGGCTGATTTGGCCGAATGATCGAATGAAATTCGATGAAAGTTGGGCCGGAGTGCAGATTTTTGTAAATACGCGGTTTAATTGACGGATAAGATTGACGAAACGATATTTATATTCGGTAAAAGACTTGATTCTCCATGCAGAAGCAAAAAACAGAACTAAAACAAAATTATATTTATATACTTCTCGTGTAATCTGATTTATATAATTTATCATTCATATTTTTTGTAATTTCATTTATCTTGAATTTGTAATAATTGTGCTCCTCATAGCGTTAGTGATTTATTTAGATATAAAAAATAATTGTAATGATTTTGAAATACGTTTTACAACCGATAGTATTTAATTCGCGCAATGGAAAAATCGTACTGATAATAATTTTTTTTTGTGTTAGTTATTAAGAAATTAATTTAATAAAATTAGATTATGTCAATTTAGAGTAACAGAGAGAGAGAGCGACATTGTCGTGTGTATTCCAAGCTCCATCGCACTGCCAAACACGATATCACGATCTTTCGATGATCCGTGCACGTGTTTATGTAGTATTACGAACGTCGTACAAGTTGTGATATAAACTCGCGTATTAAAACAAAAAACACAAACACACGCACAAAATTATTTTTCATTATTTTATATTGCATGCCGGGAGTGTAAATAAAAATAGAATAATTTGATAAATCGTCGAAGGACGTCGTTCTTCTTCTTTTCGACACTTTTTCGATGTGAACAATCATTTCTGCTAATCGCGTCGTATTTTTTTTCAATTCGACGCTCGTTGTCCGTCCATAATTGTATGAAAAAAAAAATTATAATTAGAATCTAAGAATAAGGTATTTATAGATTAATTCTTTAAGGGGTAGAAGAAATTAATATTGTATAAGATATCGCCGAACCACCTGTTGTCCACTCCTCTACGTCGACTTCGCCACGAATTAACGTCGGTGTAATATGTATTTTTGTTGTTTACAGAATTGTAAGATTAATTTACATTGTAATTGCGTTTTTTGACGAGCCTCGTTGTCACTCTCGTAACGCGAAATCCTGCCCCGATCCATTTTTCGTGTCTTTGGGAGTTTGTTTTCTTTTTCTTACAAACTCATCGCCACGGTTTGGGGTTTTGTACGAACGAATTAACTCGAAAGTTTTAACGTGGTTCTACACTTAATTTACATCTCGTATCGGACTTAATTATTTTGCGTATTTATTAAAATTGTTTATTATTGTTATTTTTTTTTTTTTTTCATTTTCGATATTTATGCACGTGAGTGAGAATTTATCGCTCCCACGAATTGTCGCGAATAATATTGTGTAACAAATTCGTATGTTAATAAACAATTTCGTAAATTTACTTACCGTGTTTTATTTATTTTACATACATTTTTTTTTTTTTTCTGTGATGACGATAATCTTCATTCGGGACAAATTTTTTTAAAGAGTCGAATAAAATGTGAAATAACAAATCCAAGTCAAATCATTATTTATTTTTTTCATATATCATTCGTTTTTCTTCTTTATTATGCATACATCGCGTATGACGTCGAAATAAATCTGTAAATAGATTTTTTGTTGTTTGTTTGTTCCTTTTTTTTTTTAAGTTTTTTAAGTTTAAGATTCTTCTTTAAGTAAATTTTTTTTAAGCGGAATTTTAATATATTAATAATTCTATAGTCGTATTGATAATTCTTAAATCGATAATAAGACAACGACTTATGTGATAGTGGCTCGTAGCAGCGGCATAATTAATTAATAACATTTCGGAAGCGAGGTTTGGTTTTCGATAATCGTCGTATCGCAATGAGATTCATCGCATCGGTTTTTTTTTTTTTTATCCACGGATTACAATTAATTTGTGAAACAATAGAGAGTGAGAGGGAAGGGGAGGGGGAAGTAAATATGCCTCCGCAACGAAGATACCAAACGCCTGATCTCGAGACACGTGGCTGATAAAAACTGCCGCTGATAACGACTTCAAAACTCATGCGATTCTTGATCCATTCGTGTCTCTCGCGTCTTCTAAAACGTGTACGCTATACTTTTCATTTTTTTTCTATACTTCAGAGTCGGAATTTCATTTTTTTTTCCCATCCTTTTTCTGAAATCGCTTCATTGTTGTGTCAAATATTTCATACATCGAATAAATTTTTTTCGTAACTAACGAATCGCACGAAATATAATTTAAAATATATATTATATATTTGAAGTAAAATGAAAACAAGTTATACGGTTCGAATATATCGATTATATATATATTACAGCGTCTATGCGTCTACGCGTTTCCATTAGACCGCGTAATTTGTCATTTTTCAATCGACTAACTAAATTATCTACGGAATATATTAATATTGTATTATTATTATTTTTTTTGTATATCTTATTACAACGAGATAAATAAAGTGTAAGATTTGATATTATATACCGGCTGGTCGATGGTCGATTTAATTTTTTTCAATTTCATCGAATTTTTTTCGCAAACGCGAATCGAAATCGCACCGACCGGATTTTTATATAATATATACTCATATAATATATGTATATAATTTATGTAAATATTGCACGAGGTACATTGAGGCTTATTGCACCAAATGGGCCACATTTATCAAATATAATAATGTAACATGAAAAAAAAAATGAACAATAGTTGATTTTAAAAAAAACCGATTGCAGCTCGGTTTTTTTTCCAAAAAAAAAAAAAAAAAACAAATATGTCTGTAACTTTCAATATGCTTTGTACGTCCCACGTGTGACGGTGTAGATTATATACCTATGTATATATGTGTATTGTATATATATATATATATATATATATATATATATATATATAATATATATTTATAAATTCATTTATATATATATCTGTCGTAGATATCGCCTATCGCTAAAAATCACGGATTCTTAAACGAGTCCATCTCAGAGACACGCGTTTAACTAATTAACATACTTATATATCTTTTTTTCTCTACCGAATATTTTTCAAATTCGTCCAAGCAAAGAAAATGTTAAACTCAGGATCAGCATCGTCGTTAATTGCACTTCGGTAGTAATTGCGATTGGAATATAGAAAATAATTAAAATCGACAAATGGCAATAGCGTTAAATTATTTACATGTAAATTGGCCGACGAAAATTTATCGCGGCATATTTTTCATAGTCGCGCTTTATCGATCATATATATATTATTCTTTTTGTTCTCATGTGCGTGTCTGTCGTCAGGTAAGATCGCTACTATGCTTTGCCCAAAAATCAATTACACATTGAGAAGATGCCTTTTTTTTTTTTTTAATTTTTACGATCCTGACACAAACGTATATTAATTTTTTTTTCGTATAATTTTTTTTTTTCATTACTTTCGTAGATTCGAAAATGCAAAATTTTGTCGCGTTTTAGTGGCGACAAAAAGTTTCTAAATTCGTTCGTGATTGAGCTGTGCCGATCACGCATCGTAGTGTCATTGGCTATCATGATAATATATTAATTAATATATAAATAAACTATCTTTATAACAAAAGAATAGAAGAATGATGATAAAACGTTATTCTCGGAAGACTCTTGTAATATTTGCTGTCGTTTGTTTGTTTGTTTCTTTTTTTCTTTTTCTCGTCTTTTTTTTTTTTAATATTAACTTCTTGGTTTTTAAATAAAATATATAGCTAAAATAATAGCTAACTATTCCAAAACTTGGTTTTTCGAATAGTGACTTAAATATTATTTCGAAACCGCGAGGAAAATCGTTGGAAAGTCTCCGTCATCGTAGAGACCGTTTCTCGATGAATTTTCATAAATTTTCGCCACCGACTCTTGGAAGTTACTTAATTAAATGAGGGAGAAAAATAATAATGATACACACACACACGCGTGCAAAATTCTACCGAGACTTCGGGCAAAATTTGAGCAACTTTGAAAGGAACGACAAAAAAAAAGAATAATAAAATGATTCGTCGATTTTGTCCAAGTTGCGAAACTAGACAAGAAAAAAGAAAAATAAAAAGAATAAAAATAAAAAGGATAAAACAGGTTTCTCGATAAATTGTTTGGCGAATAAAATACACAAACGGCAATTCGTAATTAAAATAGCGCCATTGAGCGGTTCAATTGCTAACAGCTGAGCTGCGAACAGTAAGTAAGTGCGACCGTTTGGCTTCGTCTCTAGACTAGAAAGAACGTGTTTGCTCGTATAATTCATGAGTCTCGCAAAGAACCCCCCCCCCCTTCCTCAAACCTTAAGTATATTCGACGTTCATTCGCGTCTGCCCTTCGACAAAGGGACTCTGGAAAAAAACGCAACATCTCGAGGGCTCGAAAAAAAAAAATTGCCAAAGACGAAAAATAAAATTCGAGAATGAAAAATGGAAGAAAAATTGAAAAATTGTTTTTTTTCTTGGCTTTGGGGGTGAAAAGGGGCGAAGACTCCGAGCGAGAGAGGATTCGTGGGTGGAGGATGATCGACGATCTTCGTCGATTCGCGAATTATATATATATATATATATATATATGTGTGTATATAATCTGTAAGGGTGGATCTTAATGGGGGTGCTGACGAATTTCGTCAAGTGCGCCCCCCCAGATAGGTTTGGGATGAATATATAAAAATATGTGCGAAACCCCAGTACTGTGGTCAAACGAGAAGACGTGCCTGTAAGCTCCTTTCGTTTCCCATTTGAATAACATGTGATTTTCCGACTAATTCGATAATTATTTTTTCGATTTGTCCCCGAGCACGCGAAAAATTCTTCATTCACACAGATCTATCGTCAATGGGTATAACTAGTCGTACATTTTTTCACAATACCTCACCTGTGTATTATCGATAACGGCGAAGGCCTGAACGATGATAACAACTGATAAACTGATTTCACCACAAATTAAAATTCATTCGTGTTTACGTCTCGTAAAAAAATCGTACGAGTAGTCACACCCATCAGCAATAGATTCATGCGAATAAAGAATTTTTCGCGTGCTCAGGGACAACTCACAAAAATAATTACCGAACTAGTCCAATAATCCCATGTTATTCAAATGGGAAACAAAACGAGCTCACAGACACGTCTTCTCATTGGACCACAGTGCTGAGGTTTCGCACATACTTTTTATTCACTCATCTCAAACCCATCTGGGGGGTGCACTTGTCGAAATTCTTCAACATCCCCCTCAAGGACCACCCTAATGACTATACACATCGAAAATGAGAAAACCAGAGATCCATCGTTTTCAATTGTTCGCCGTTTGCAGAGGAATCAATTGCACACTTTTATCCAATTCCGCGAGTGTGTCCAATTGGGTGATGTGCAAACACTCGGGCGGTGCCAATTGCAAAGTAACGTAACACGATGTACCCTGATTTATCGTGTTGTCGTGAAAAAATTCGTACTTGGTCGTGGGATTGATAGTCGGATCGATTTTCGGCATACCGACGATGGTCGCTTGTTGGGCCATCGGTGCTATACCGCCCACGCTCGTAGGACTGTAGTAACTCGTCGGGCTGACCGGTGGCGAAGGATAAGGCCAGTAAAACGTCGGCGAGTACGGCATCGGATAACGCGGTATTCCTCTTGCCATTACCGGATTCTGCGGTATGAACATACCTCCCGGTCGAAACGGCGGCATTATCGTACCTCCTGCGACGAGAAAAAAAAATAACAAATAACAACAACAACAATAATAATAATAATAATAATAATAATAATAATAATACAATCCAATGATTCTTCTTAAAATATAAAATATAATCTAGGACTATACATATATATATTTTATTTCGTTGTATCAATTGAATATTAATTGAATTTTTGGGTTTTGTTCAGAGGTCCCTCTGGTTTTTTAGACAAGCGAATAAATTTCCCTCTTTAGGTTTAAATGTGAGAAAGAAAAGGACAACTTTTTCCAACAAGTTAATTCAGGCTTTTTTTTCGTTCTTTTTAGTTCATGTTTGTGCTTTACCGAACTCTCGTACCAACACACAATCGCGTACGCGTGTGACAAAAAGAATTAACATTGCATACACAAAGAAGAAAAAAAAAATAAATAAATGAATAAATAAATAAACCAAAAAAAAAAAGAATAACCACCAACAACCAATTGACCGATGGACCCATGATCTCTATATATACAATAAAGAATAAAAGCAAAATCATAGATAAGTAAGTGAAAAAAAAAAAATAAAAAAAAATAAAAAATAAATTAAAAAAAAGACAATTCTACTTGCTAAGCCAGTTTATGGCTGGACAACGTGCAGGAATTTATTCCAAGACCGTGTAAAAAGTGCGTCTTGAGCAACGTATAAAAATTCGTTACGTAATTTGCTGCACGAAGTCGATCAATATTTTTTTAATTAAAAAAAAAATACATATATATATATATATAAATATATATATGTCACGTCGAGGATGTACGACCCGAAGCGTTCGGAAAAAAAAAAAAACGTTGCAACTTTAATGACGATGATAATAAATATGTATGTATTATGTGTGTTTAGCGTACATATATGAATATATATATATTTATATATAGACATATATGTCACTGCAGGTTGTACATTCACGATTGAAGAGAATAATGAATGGACTTGGCCTACCTGGAAGCACAGAAGTTAGTATTGTACGTAGGTCCCCGCTACCATACCATGATCGAACACTGCACCATTGTATAACAATAATAATAATACGTGGATGTGTTGTATTTTTTTTTTTTTTTTTTGTAGGCCGCACGCACCAATTGCGATTCCGCCCCACCCGTTCTGCCAAATCCACCAATAAAATAAATAAATCCATAATCCCCCGCACACGCACACAGCTATTGCTTGCTTGCTTTTTTTTTTTATTATTTATTTATTTTTTTGTTTTTTCCTTTCTTCCAACTAATTTTTATTTTTTTATCACTATTACCCTTAAACATTAACCGTACGTATATGTATATATATTTTTGTGTGTGTGGTCCATATATGTACATATACATACGAAGGTTTGAATATTAAGATGAAGAAAAATCCTTCCAACGTGTTTTTTTTTTTCCCGCTACAACCACAAAAAGCATTTTCCAAAGAATTCCCACATACATGTACACCAAACGAGTGTTTTTATTGTTTTTTTTTGTCTTTACTTATTTTTTATTTTTTTGATATATTTTTTTTGGTTTAATAATGATAAATAGAAAATCAGTTTTTTTTGTTGTTTCTAAAATTAAAATTTGATAATACGATCGCAGACCTCTGGCATCGCTGCTGAAACACCTGTGGATAAATTAATCTGCGAGAAACGAAAAAAAAGTGTGACGAGGAGATAAAAAAGCAGATGATAGAACAGAGCGAAAGTCGTAATCGTGATTGTGATTTTTTTTGTTGTTTTCTTTCGATTCCCGATGGGAAATCTGATGGAATGATCGGATGTGAAATTAGTAACTATCTGATAAGAGCCGAGGTTGAATTGTTTTTTAATTTTTTTGGAGTCTGTGCTGTCGCCTGAGGCCAGATGCACCGATGACACACTCTCTCTCTCTCTCTCTCTCTCTCTCTTTCTTTCTCTTTATTGCAGAGTAGCTCACTCACAAAAAATATCAATGAGGATCCCTGACCTCGAGATCCTGACCTCGAGGACGACTCTGTCTCGACCCCTCACGCTATTCAAGGCTCTGATCAACCGAATTTTCATCACTTTTCCAACGAAATTGAAAAAAAAAAGACGAATCTCCATTCCTGAACTTATTGTTCGATAATAAAAATTACTATTGAGTTGATTAATTTATTTTTTTTTTTTTTGCAAACGAAAAAAAATTTATGTTCGACGTACTCGAAGAGGATTCATTTTTTTTTTTAAACTATTTTATTACTTTGTTGAATTATATTGCGATTAAACGGAAGTAGTTTTTTTTTTTTTTTTTTGCTAGTTGTTCGTACGATCATCGATCGATGGAACATTCCATTTCCGTAACCTCGGAGCATATCGAATGAAAAAAATACACCGCCTAACGACAAAGCTGCGCTAATCAGAAGCAGGCATCACATAATTAAAAAAACAATCCCCGAAAAAAAAAGATGATAAAAAAAATAATGTAACAAATTACGACATAATGATAATTAAATGAATAAAAGAAAAATAGTAATGAAAAAGAGGATAACAAAGATGATGTCGTAGGAGAGGAGAGGACCACAATTGAGAAAAGTGTTGGGAAAATAAAGTGAAAATCCTTAAAAGAAAAATGTCTTAAAAAATAAAGTTAAACAAAAATAAAATAAGAATAGTGATAGACGAAAAGAGAAAATATTCGAATAAAGTGTTACGACAATAAATCTCGTAAAATCCAAAAAAAAAAAAATTAAAAAAAAAAAAAGATACCTGTGAACCCAAGTAGAGAATACCTTAGATAAACGTAACAGGAACGATGGACGTACTTTTTTTTTTATACTTCGTACTTCGTCAGCGTTATCCCGTTTCGTGACAAAAAAAATCGTCAATCAACACAACAAATTGCAATTCACCGATGTACCAAAGAGCCAAATTATTAAAATTATTATCTCCTTTTTTTTACCTAAACATTTTGTTTAATTTTGTAAAAAGATAAAATAAATAAATTAGTTTATGAAAAAAATAACCGTGGCTATAAAACATGCGATGAACCGTCGACAATAGACCTCGAAATAAACGATGAAGAAGCCGAAGTGCAATGAAAAAAAAAATAATATAATAATAATAATAACAACAACAACAGAAAAAAAAACTCCCCAGATCTTGTTATTGAAAAAATGAAAAAATAAAAAAATATATGCATGTCAAAGTACGTCCACGGCACAAGGTAATCAGGATATAAGAGTCCACCAACCCATCAAGCGCAAAGATATCCACGAGACACGAGTACATTTATTTAACATGATTATTGAATATTAATATATATATATATATATATATATATATATATATATATATATATATATATATATATATATATATATATGATTATATATATATATATATAATCATCGATGTACAGATAGTATACATGTAAAAAAAATTCCAAATTATGTGCTGGTCCTGTGTGTGAGTGTGTGTAAATTTGTGTATGTGTGTTTGGGGTGTGCGAGCGTTTGATGTCGTACGCGATAGAATCCTATGTCCCATAATAAAGCTACAATGAGTTGTATAACGGGGGGAGATAAAAAAATATTAAATAAAAATAATAATAATGTAAAAAAAATGTAAATGATAATAATAATAATAATAATAATAAACGTCACAGTCAGTATTGAGATCCCATCGCGAGGCTGTGACTGGTTAGATTTTCGCTAGGGGGGGGCAAAGCCAGAGTAAGCTTGCTAGGACAAAGCTTCAAAAACCGACATTGTACTAATTTGATAAATTCACGAAAAAAAAAAAATTAATTTATATACATCTATGTGTATACCGGTCAAGCGAGAATCTCCGGAGCTCCGTGGATCGCACGTTGAAATAGTGACATTTTTATTTGAAAAAAAAAAAAAAATTGAAAAAAAAAAAATTATTTCAATTTTTTAAAATCTTTTTTTTCTGTTTCTCGTTTTTTTTTTCAATTCCGAAACTCCCGACTGTTTTAACGGCGAAAAATGTGGAATGCACGTGGAATGTACGGATCAATACTTGTCATTGATATCGAGTTGGTCACTTTTTTTTTTTTTCCAGATCGAAGCTTCGAAAAGGGTAGGAATGTACCATGAGGAATGATTATTCATAAAATATATATATATACCGCACAGTCGGGATAGAAGGAAAAAAGATTCGAACTTCGATTTAGGGCTGTACGATCGAATCATCGAAATATTCACTGAATGATAATGTTTGAAAAAAAATTTAAAAATTTAAAAAAAAGGAAAACGAACAATGTCAGTCACCATGTTAGCCATCCACAACACCAGACGAATTATCCAACACAGCTTCACGGGCCCTGACAAATGCGATGAGCGTCCGGGGTTAGTATACGAAAGTAAGTTTGTGTAGAAAAGTTTTTTTTTTTTTTTTTTTTTTTTTTTTTTTTTTTTCCATAATAAACGCGAACGTAGATAATTTGTTCATAAATGTTTGCGCGAATACTCGCAAAAAAAGCCAACGGTATAATGCAATATTCAAATTTAACAATCATGAAAAAAAGAAAGAAAAAATATATTAAACAAAAAAAAAACAAACAAACTGCGATGCAAAGCTTCGATCTTTCACGAACTCGTTTCCTCACTTCTTCGTTTACATTGGCAAGATTTTCGACAATTTTCGCATTCGTACGAAATCTCAGCTTTGCCCCGAAGCTCAAGGCAATTGTAATAAATTTTTTACAACCCCGAAACAGGTCGACATCAAATTCAAACACGAGAGTCACGAACGTTTCGCACCGCAATTCAACGATAAGTCAAACTTTTTTTTTTGTTTTTTTTTTGTCTTTTCTTCGCTTCTCGTTTACAAATTGATATTTTGTGCCTAACCCTCCTTGCACACGGATACCGACACTCAGCGGGTACGCGGATAATTCGTTACTGTCGTTTGTAAAAAAAAAAAAACAAAAAAAAACAAAAAAATATAGAAAAATGGGATTTTTCATAAGGGAAGGACTCTCAGCCGCGCAATGAACAATTGTCAATATTTCTCACTCGTAATTGATGACAACTATGAAAATAACGAGATTAAAAAGAATCAGGACGGTCGCGTGAAAAAAAATTAAAAAAAAAAAAATTATCATTCAATTATTAACTCGCGTTTTTATTCGCAATTATTTAACTCGCGTGGAAAAAATATTTATAATTACAAAAGAGGTGGACGTTGGCCTCTTTCTCTCTCTAATCCTAATCAAACGCGATGTAAAATATCTCTATCAAAAAATATATATATAAAGATATGTATTTATATATATATATATTATATATAAATGTAAATATGTACGTTATATATCACTCGCGATTGTATTCCGGACTTATTATGTACATCGTGTTATTTCATTATCATTCAAATTATTTTCTTATCTTCACGGTGATCTCTGAATGAGAACGAGACATCTCGACCGCGAAACAGTTTTGTAAGGCACTGAAAGTTTTTGTAAGATTCGCGAAAAACCGTTCGCCAATAATTATCGTGCGATCGGTCGAAACTAGTCTAGTGAAAAGGAAGCAAAACGATTTTTTCACATATTCGGGAGCTTCGCGCGATCAAAAGCGCGTTATTTCATTACGAAGAATCGCTAAAATATATATTTATTTTTTTCTTCTTGATTCTAAGTACCATTTGCTCGTAATCACACACAAAAAAGAAATTTAGTCTCGCAGGACGACGAAAATTCTCGAAAAGGCACAAGGCTCGATGTTTTTTTCTCAAACAAAAAAATCTTTAACGACAGAAAAAAAACCAAAAAAAAAAAAGAAAATCAGCAAACTTCGTTTGCTCATGAACATGAACAATGGATTTTGTTTTTTTCTTTCTTATCGTCAAATTTCTCAAAATAATTGTGCACAATAAGTCTCTCGCACCGATAATTATTCATAAAAAAAATGTATCTATATTTGAAAAAAAAAATAAAAAATAAAAAAAAAAGTGTAAATTCGTCCAGAAAATCCATTCGCCTTCGGCAAAGGAAAAAATATATATATAAATATATATATCGGTTCTACGGAAGTCGAATAAAAAAACAAACGAATATTAAATCATCGAATAATCGCGAATCACAAATTCCAAATTTAAAAAAAAAAAAAAAAAAAAATCAATAATAATAACAACAAATCTCCTAAACTCTCTCGATCGTGCGCTGTCATCAATGAAAATTGTCGCGACGCTAAAGTTTAACCGATCTAAAAAAAAAAAGCGTGTTAATTTCGATCGTGACGATTCGTTTAAGTACTCGAATCAAATTTGAGGATAAAATTGAGCGGGATACGCGAGTCCGGGATTGGTTGTGGGCGCGGGTGCGTAAGCAGCGGGTGTGGTCTGCCACGCGGTTCTCTTGGGCATATTCGTCAACGATTCGGTGGGAAAAGCATTTTCCCACGAGCGTTTCAAACCCATCAGCGCGGCCGGATTTATTTGGGCGGATTGCATTATCGGGGGTAATAATCCGTGATGAGTCGGAGGAGCGCGTAGGATGGGAATTCTCGCGGAAGGCATGTTGAACAGTAAGAAAGGAGCGTGAGGATTTTGCGGATGAATGGCCGAGTGATGATGAGGATGATGGGGATGATGTGGATGATGATGATGGGGAGCGGCAGCCATGGAATAAGTCGACAACTGATGAGCGGGATTGGAAAGCGCGAGGGCTTTGCTCGTGGAAACGACGTTCTGAGTGACCGCGGGATTGGAAGACGGCGGAGGATTCGACGCGAGTGCCATTAGAAAGAAATCTTGATTTCTGATCGCTTGAGCTTGGGCCTGCGCCTGCGCCTGCGCCTGGGCTTGCGCCTGCGCCTGCGCCTGGGCCTGCGCCTGCGCCTGGACCAACGCGTGGATGTCCCACAGATGCGGCTGGGCGTTTTGCACCGGCACGCTCGGCTGCGGGGCCGGATGATGAGCTAGAGCCGCGGGTGTGTGTGTGGTCAACGTACCGGGTGACAGAAGCGATTTTGCCGGTGGGGGCTGAGCACCCGTCAGCACCATGTTCATGTCTTCGCCGCTGCACTGAAACACCTCGATGTAACGTTGCTTCTTGCCGAATATCATGTAACGATGGTGACGCTGGGACGCGCAAGCGAAGGCCGAGTTCTCGCTGTCCATCTGGATGAACGCCTCGCCCGACGGCTGGCCCTGTGGGTTTTTGTCAATTCCAAGATTTTTATTTTGTTTTGTTTTGTTGTTGTTTTTTTTTCTATTATTTTTTTAAACGTTGTTTTGGGGGATTTGTAGGTGAAAAATGGGAATGAGTTTTGAAAATAATAGTTTGTTCGAAATGTTTTTTGGAATAATTGGGGTTGGATTTGGGTGAGTATGATGGGCAAGGTCTCGAAGTTTCGAATTTTCAATGTTTCGAAGGCTCGTAAATTCGATTTTTTTTTTTTAAATTCGAATTTTAATGTTTCGACCTCGCACGTTTTCGAAAGTCCATTAATCCGAAAGAGCAAAGTTTCGAACGGTCATAGTTTCGGGTGGGTCGCGAAGTTTCGGAATTTCTCAATGTTTCGAAAACTCATGGAGTTTGGAATCTTTTTTTTATTCGAATTTTAATTTATTGAAAAATCAGGGTTCCGACGTTTTTTTTTTTTATTTCGACTGGTCGTGTAACGGAATTTGAAAAAAAAATCGAGGGATCAAATGTAAAATCGATCGATATAACGAAATCTCGAATTAAAATTCGAATGAAAAAAAAATTTCCGAACTTATGAGACTTCGAAACATTGAAAATTCGAAACTTCGAGAGACCTACTCTTGGTTCGGAAAGGTTTTTGGAATAATTGGGGTTGGATTGGGTATGATATAAGGTTGGTTGGATTATTCGGAGGCTGGACTTTTCTTGAGATTGGTTTTTTGAGGATCTCTATGAATTTTATGTATAATACGAATAATATTGAAGCTTCTTTGGATGTTATTGAAATTGAATTTGGACCGATAAAATTGAATAACAGATCGATAAAGCAATTATGCGCTTACTTGAGCATTGTAAACCATGTGAACTCCTTGATAAACGATGTTTTTCGAGTGTTCGCCCATGAATTCCAAAATATGTTCGACCAGAGCTTCGTAAGGAAGACCGCGTAATCTCACGCAATCTTTGCGGGTGCCGGACGTTATTATGTGTTGCGGAAGCAACGGAATGGGAAGTATCGGTGGAATAGGTTCGTACGTCTTTGGATCGATGGCTCGGTTCAATACCTGTTTTTAATAAAAATATATAAATAAAGATTTAGATTCGCATATATCGACAATGAACGATATTTTAAATATCTAAATTATTGCAACTCTCGTTCGGATTGATTTAATATAAAAATCTCACCTGCTGCACTTCGGCCGTTGTGCTTCGGAACAATTCGATGTAACGCGTGCCAATGGACTCGCGATGTTTGCTAAGGGCTTTCGCGGCGTCTTCCTCCTTCGAAAATAAAACAAACGCGTCGCCGGTTGCCCGACCGTCCGGTTTTTTCACGAACAAAACGCCCTCCTCGCCGTCCAAAACTTGGCATGGTTTTTGTCCTCCGAGAAAGAAGTCAATCTGAAAAAATAAAATAAATAAAATAAAATTCAGAATGAAATAAAATAAAATAAAATAAATAAAAGTAAATTGTAGAAAATTAAATTAAATATTAAATTGAATAAAAACTCACAACTTGTTTGGCAACACAATCGTACGGGAGACCTCTCATTCGTACGATAACTTGAGCACCTCGCGACAGAAAAGCATGAGCTTCGCCGCTCGCACCACCGGCCACACGAACGAATTCCTCTCCCGAAGCTTTGTAAACCTCGATGTAACGCGACCCGATGTGATGCTTGTGCCTCTTCAGCGCCATGTCTCTGTGTTCCTTGCTAACGAAACGCACCAATGCCTCGCCGTTGCGTCTGCCCTGGTGGCTCAAGCACAGGGCTACGCCACCTCTGCGAAGAGAGAAAAAACAAAAATAAAGCAAATTTCAATCAGTCTTCTTGGCTATAAGAATTATACATTTTATTCAAATACGATTATTTTTTGAAAAAATAAATAAACACCGATGATTAATTGTTCGATGATGATTTACATTAATTCTAAGACTGAACATTCATCACGATTTAATTAGTGATCTGAGATTGATTTTATTGAATCGTGGCAGAATTTTTTTGTCACGAAAATGGTTTTTTAAATTTTTGTATTTTTTAATTTTTTAATTTTAAAATTTTGAAAATTTTTTATTTTTCTATTATTTAATTTTTTTATTTTTCCATTTTTTAAAATTTTTGTCGTCTTCCAATATTTTGACAATATTAATGTGGATAGATTATTTTCACAGACATCTCACAAACATTCATTATACTTCTATTGGATTACCTTATTCTTCATTAAAATCCTAGAAGCTTGCGCACGAATATCATAGAAGTTGCATAATTATTCAATGATACTCATTATTATGTCACGAAAGTGAATTTTATTATTTTCTTTGTTATTATTATTTTTTTTTTGTCTATCAAATTCACGATTTACTCACTTGGCAACATTCAGTCCTCTGAAAAACTTGGCGGTGTCCTGATCGGACGACTGCCAAGGAAGTCCGCGGGCTCGAACCACGCAATTATTGTCTACTTCCTCATCTTTTGAGCTGTGAATTCGAAAAATAATCAAAATCAATCAAAACCAAAAAAAAATATAAAAAAATCTAATTTTTCAGGTGACTCAGGCCTTCTCAATAAACAATATTAATAAGACAATTATCAATACCATATGCCAGGTTCCAAGACGAGATTTATCACTTCGGCAGTCTGAAATACGTGTCCTGAAACAAAAAAAAAACCCATATATGTATCCATCATATATAATGAAGAAAATAATGAATTAATTAGCGAAGAATTCGCAGAGCCAACGGAGCTTCGTCGTTATACGAGCGAAAAAAAAAAAAAAAAAACTTTTTCTCGAGTAACTGTACACCATTCATCCTGTCTCCTGTTTCTCAAACATTCTTCATTGTCCCTCCCACCGAGCCCCCTCCCCCCCCCGCTCGTTTATTGCGGTACGAACGAAACCGTAGGTTCGTTTCCGCAAAACGAATAGCCAAGCAAAAAATACCATTCGATTTGTCGACTCGGCACTCCATTATCGTCACCTAAGGTGCATCGTCGATATTCCAGCCAGTTCGAACGATCAAACTGGACTCAAACACAATGGCAAAAAAAAAAAAGAAAAAAAAAAAACGTTCAAAAAAATCAGAATCATTTTTATTCACGTTCAGAGTCAGCAATTTTTTAAAAATTTTTTTTTTGCATAGAGCAGGGAACGTTTTGTTCCTTGCTTTTTTTTCGAAAAAAAAAAAACACGTTAAAAAAAATAAGAATCATTTTTATTCACGTTCGAAGTCAGCATTTTTTTTTTTTTTTTTTTTTTTTGTAACAATCAGCTGTTTCTTTTTATATCGTGTCGAACCGCTGAGTTTTGTTTCGCATTGGCGATTCGTAAAGATCGTTAAAGCGTTTGTTCGAGGCCTCGATCGAGTTTTGTTCGTAAATACGTGCAACAGCCCAGCACGTTTGACGATTGTGTTAGCCGGACAGGCCAATCGAATGACTTTCAGTTGCGAATTTGCTACCGTGAAATTGAAAAAAAGGTAATTTATTTTGAAGTTTGAATGAATGAATGAATGAAATTTTGAAAAAAGGTAATTTATTTTGAAGTTTGAATGAATTAATTGATTATGTCGATCTGATAACGAAAGCGAACCCTTATTTTTTCATCGAGTTCGTGGTGTTAAAAGACGTTTTGGCGAGTGAGGTCGGCATGAAAGTGGCGTGGCGGAAGAAGGCTACGTCGTGAAAGAGCGTGGAGAACGGGTTGGGCACCACTGTGATAAGGAGAGTGCAGCAGTATGGTCGTCGATGCTCATAATATTATAGAGTCCGACCCGCGAGCTCGTAAACCAATGTATGTGTATAGCAAGTTGCTGTACACGAGCTTTTTTTTTTTTTTCGTTTTCGACGTTCGTGCTGTGCGAGAGCTTTGATCGTTCACGTATATGCAAAAAACCAATGACACGACAAGATTTTCGGACTTTGGGTTTTTTATTTTTATTTTTATTTTCTTTTTCAACCATTGAGGCCTTTGAATTTTCGAACAAAGCCCGCAAGCACGCAAACAATTTTGAGAAAATCACGAATTTTAAAAACGAAATCTTTTCTTCCGTAGAAAGAAAATAATTTCTGCGCTTTTTTTTTTTTTTTTTTTTTTTTGCAGAAAAGAAACGAGATTCAATCTCGAAGAGATTCACACGATGAGTATGAATATTACAAATTGTCTCTTGACTAATTGACGACGGAGACGTGAAAAAATTTATAAATAAATAAATAGATAAACAAATAGATAAATGAATAAATAAATGAATAAATAAATAAATAAATAACTAAATAGATAAATAATTATTGGATTTCAAAAAAATTTTAATTCGATGAACAGAGAGAATTTGAGGGATGAACAAAAAAAAAAAGGGAAAAAAATAATTTCCGGCTCTCACCATCTTTGATCATCCTCTGAATGACGTTGACCATGTCCTGAATTTCCTTCACGTGAAAAACATTGTCCGTGTCGGGCGCTAAGCCAAAGTCTGATTTTTTCCATGAGTCAAGGTTTTCATACGTAAATGCGCGTATAGCGATGGAATAAATGAATAACAATAAAGATGATAATAATCGTACATGTAGAAAAATAAGACAGCGGCACACATCACGTGCATCGCGTCGTCTCGAACAACATTTCGGTGCACTTCGAATCGTCCATTATTATTATTATTATTATTATTATTATTATTATTATTATTTTTCGCAAATATTAATTGCATAGCGACGCGTGTCAAAAGTGCAGTAAATTATTCAGAGTCGTGTTGCAGTTATGTAACACTATAAATCAGTCTATAAAAATCAGATGGTAAATAAATCCAGTTTTTTTTCAATTGGTCCAACTTATAAATAAAAATATAGTATTCGTCTTATCAGTCTTTTTGTAATTGATTATATAAAAATGAGAGAAACCACAAGGATTTCGTAAATTTATACCGAACCCTAAAAACAGTAATTAAAACAGAGGTGGCAGGACCCTCGAAGGAAGAAAGATTGTTTTTCACGAGTTTCGAGTTCTTTTTCGCATTTTCGTGTGAACAAAAAAAAATGTAATGGACGGTTAAAAACGTAAGAGAAGCAGCGATGTGGAAAAAATGAACGAAATCGAATCACATTGAGTGTCGTAAGACAAGTTGGTCGGCCGTCTCGCAATATCTTCGCGACGATGACCTTTAAACCGACCGTAGACCGATAAGCACACACTCGGTCCGACCAACAACGTTTTCACGGTGGAACGAACCAACGGCCAACGATCGTGTATAGCTTTTCGTGTTTCACGATCGAGTCGCATGGACCGAATCGTTTAACACTGCTCTCTCGCCCAAAGTGTTATTGTAAGTGTTATTATATGTTTATCCGGACGAAAAATACTATTTAGATCCTTCGTCGATGGACGTTTATCATTTTAATTGTCCGGTGTTTCTATTATGAAACCACAGATCGACTTGTTCTCTTTTTTCCCCCTCTCCCTCCTCGCGATTTATCGTGTCGAGTGGATAAACGACAAAAATGCATTCATCGTCGATTGATCTTGCTCGACGAATATTTCTTTTTTTTTCATCATAGACTTTTTTTTTTGGAGAATTTTAGAAAACAAGAACGAAGCGACAACTGCCACACAAATCGCACCTGACAATTATGTATATGAGACATTTAATCGAATATCGAAAAATGTTGGGCTTGGAATTATTTGGGGATTTAAAAAAAAATTATTTTGCCAGCTGACAATTGAGCTATTTTTTTATTTATTTCGTTTTCTTTTTTTTTTCAAATATTTTTTTCAAACGTTTGCGCTGTTAAAAAAATATATTAAAAATCTGTTTTAGACGTGAAATTGTCTCAGCTTTTCGATAATGGTATCGAAAAAAATTTCAAAATTTGTGCAACGGCCGAAAAAACAGGTTTTTACTGTTAAAACTCGATTTCAATGGATTTTAGAGATTCAAAACGAAAAACTGATATTTTCATCGAAAAGCTGAGACAATTTCACGTCTCAAACATTATTTTTAATATATTTTTTTACCAGCGCAAGCTATGAAAAAAAATCCTCAAAAAAAAAAAAGAAAACGAAACTAATAAAAAATACCTCAATTGACAGCTGTCAAAATAATAGAAAAAAAAAATCTAAAAAAATTAGTGAATTTGTTTATCAACATGCACTTAAAGCAAGTGTAAATATCACGAACATCCCAGACAGCGAATCCCAAAATTGTCCGATTCCAGATGGAATGGCCCATATACCTCTGCTCGATCCCGCGACGTGCGAAAATCCATGCATAATCCTCGAGACTCATTATCACTGTATCTTCGAGTAACGTTCAATCGTTCTATTTCATTTTATTTTTCATTTTATTTTTTATTTTATTTTTTTTTATTTTAATAATTTCGATAAACCGGCCGACATCGATATCGTTTTTCCGTATCACCTGCGCCAGGTGGTTTCTGTTTCGCTAAACACCAACCTCGCGAGCTCGAGCGAGTGTGCGATTGCGCACATTGACGAACGAACGAACGACTGAAACAGACGACGAAGAAACCACGAGAAAGGAAAGAAATAAATAAAACGAGAATGAAAGCTGTGTAGAAATGCGACCGACTTCTGCCTCTCTCTCTCTCTCTCTCTCACACACTCTCTCTTTCTCTCTTGAGTATTAAAACACAATGCTCGGACTGTCTTTCAAACGGTCTTCCCACCAGCACACTCGCAGCCCATAGATGTATAATATTACGCATATATGTGTACATATATATATGAATGAGACATGTGAAGGAGTTCCTATAGGCCTCGAAAATTCGGTTCGTGGTCCAACACGTGTTTGCCGTTCGGTAAAAATTATTCTCCAGGCTCTTCGTCTCCACGAAACGCATAAGCATCGCTCACTCTCTCTCTCTCTCTCGTCGCTCTCTCAAAGGGAAACATCCGAATACACCCGAATATTGACGAATACCACGTTCCAACTTGACTTAAAAAATTCGGAAAAAAAACGTGAGCAAGCAAAAAATGCACTCGCGAGCCCAAACAATGTTTCTCAACACGGTCAACGATCGTGTGGAATTTACGTGATGGAAAAAAAATCCCCATTGATTGAATCGTTACGATCAACACACAACAAAAAAAAAAAGAAAAAACAAAAAAAGAAAGCAAACACAATTATCGAGACATTGTCAGCTTTGTCGCGATCTTTATCGATCCTCGCGTGTCGATGAGCTTTATTATTCGGCAAAAGTTGTGTGACTGCATTTATGTATGCAGCCGGATGACATCTCTTGATTTTTATTTCATTTTTCATTTACTTTTTTTTAGGGGAAGGAGCGGTGGAAAAATTTCCAAAAAAATCAAGTGATGTGTTTGAATTACTCCAAATTGGAGAAAATAAATTGACGACCATCATTTCCGAAGGGTCGAGGGTTTTGATCCGTTCGAATTGAGCCGTCTTTCCCCATAAATAATTAAATAAATATATATATATATATAAACACTGCGTGAATACAAATATAATTATACACACGTACACGAAAACGTGAATTGGTTTGAGAATTGTTTCGCGTGGGCTCGACGAAGAAAGAAAATCGTGTCTTGCCTGCTGACTACTCGAATGCGTCACAAAAACTATTATAAAAAAAAAAATAAAAAAAAAAATAAAAAAAAACATTTTTCAAATGAATTAAAACAAAATAACATACCTCGGCTTTGTTCTTTGAGCCGTTGATCGTCGATTCGATATCGAAATTTTTATCAGTCACGCGTATAACGCGATCGCGACGATTTTTATTAAATTAACTATGCGTTATGACGAATAATACGATAATACACAAACTAAATCCCGAGCATATTGTAAATGCTAAAAATTCGACAAATTCGATATATTTCAATTTAACACGATTGTACGAAAGAAAAATATTCACGATCGAATTTTATTCCGGAGTAGTTTTATTATTATTGTTAATTTTTTTTTTTTCATTTATTTATTTTTTTATTTTTTAAATTATTGTTTGTGCCAAAGCTGATGGATTATTATCGTCTCCCGCGCGTTATTTTGGAGCAACCAGTGTACACACAGTGCAACGTGGTACGGTCGACTGTGCGGCTGGGGTCTGTCGGCTCGTGGGGTCCGCTTCGCCACCTAGTCGACGACGTCCACGACGACGGCGAAGACGAAAACGAAGACGAGACGAGCTACGAACTTTCCGAGACTTCAACACACACACACACACACACACAGCCTTCGTCGGGAATATGTGTTGGGCCGATCGCCGCAGCATTTTTACATGTGTCAGTGTTCGCAATCTGTCTGCGTAAGCGAATGAATTTGTGTAGATTGCAGAGAGACGAATTACACACACACAAACACACACACACACACACACACGATCAAACAAGTGCTCGGAATATAAGAGCGTCGACCATGTGCCTGCATGTGATTTTAAATCATAAGAACAAAAAAAAAAAAACGACGACTTGACTTCTCTTTTGCTTGTTTTTATTGAAAAAAAAAATTCTTTTAAATTAAATATTTGTTGATTTGGAGATTTTAATTGCAAACAGTTGATTAACAATATTTTCGTTTTTGTTTATATTGTGAATTTTACGATCGAATTTATGTGTTTATGGAATTTTGTTATCGGTCAAAAAAATAACGGAGAAGATACATTTTTTATTTTGACAAACAGAGACAAAAATAGATAATGAAATAAAAGAGAGAAGTGAAATTGAAGAAGTACGAAGTGTGTGGTTCGAATCTTTCTCACAGTGTCACAGTGATAAGAGGTTTGCTAGCAAGATAGTGTGGGAGACGTTCCCACTCAGAACCAGATCAAGCTCGGTCGGTAACGAAGGCTGAACTCTTTTTTTTTTTTTTGAAGATGGTGAAAATTCTTTTGGACGATGGTGATAGGAGTTCGATGAGAAATTCGTTGAAGCGGTTGGATTATTTTATATGCATTATTTTAGTCATCGTGGGAAAAGTTCGTCGGTCTCGTGGAGCAGTGAATTACAGTTTTTCGTTACCGACCGGCGTGTGGCGTCGTGTGATAACGCTCGTCGGCTACGCAGTCGGTAAAAAAAAATTATGAATATGATTTTTTTAACGTTTTTTTTAAATAAATTTAATTTTCAGATTTTTATTTTTCTCGAATGTATGTTATTTACGCTGATAAGTGAAATATTGAAAAAATCTGTTATCGACGTGAAATTTTCTCAGCTATCCGATAAGAGTATTGAAAAAATTTCCAAAATGAGGGCGACGGTCGAAAAACAACTTTTCAGGTTTCAAATTCGATTTTAATGAATTTTTCGAGGATCGAAATGAAAAACTGATATTTTCATCGAAAAGGTGAGACAATTTCACGCGAGAAACAGATTTTCAATATAATTTTTTCTAAAGCGTAAGCACGTGAAAAAAAAAAACTTGAAAAAAAAAAAAGAAAACGAAATAAGTGAAAAATACGTAATTGACACCTGCCAAAATAATGTTTAAAAAAATCTTAAAAAATTTGATGTAATGTCTCATATATATATATACTTATAGAGATCTACAATCTGGTTCCTTTTGCGTCACCTTAGCTCCGGTGGCGCCCTACTTGTGGCGAATACGATAAACAAAAAAAATTGTATTTATCCGTACCAGCGAATTCGTCGGAATTTCAAGACCTGTATACAAAACCGTGACGGCGAGATCTCACCGGTGCTTAGCAGGAAAGAGAGAGAGAGAGAGAGAGAGAGAGAGAGAGAGAGAGAGAGAGAGAGAGAGAGAGAGAGAGAGAGGCGAGGAACATTACTGGCTAGTCTCGTGACAAGGAGAGAAGTTGCCCGACGCCAAAAGAAGAAGAAGACGAATACGAAGACGAAGAAGAAGAAGAAGGGCCGTCGGTCGACAGCCGCCAGGAAGAACCGTTCCATGGGAACCATAGTCCCGACGAAGCGACGAGGTATATATACCGTAACACGAGACGTGGCTCGTCAGTGGCTTTCAACTTCACTTTAACATTACCTTCAACATTGAAACTTCATTATTTTATTAGTATAATGATTTTTTTTCCATCGCTTTTCCAAATTGATTTATAATTTTTTAAACAAAATAAAATATTTCGATAAATTGATGTTGTTTTTTTTCTTTTTGTTTACCAAATGATCTGGAAAAATTAAGTGGTTTGGATGTTGTTCGATGGTTTGGATTTTACGAACAGAAGAGGACAGGGGGGGGGGGGGGGGCGAGTGTGGAGATGAGGATCACTGGTACCGCTGACCCCCAGGTGTCTAGTGACTCGGGGAACACAGTCGACGGAAAGAACGGGAAAGAAAGTGGAGATAGACAATGTGAGAGAGAGAGAGAGAAAGAGAGAGACGAGGAGGAAGCGTTTAGACACCGAGATCCACCGAGAGACTCAACACTGCATCGTGAAATATACAAATAATCGTCACAAGCGACGACAAAAATTAAAATAAACATATATATTAGTTCGTAGAAAAATTGAAATAAAAAAATTGAAATAAAAAAATTGTAATAAAAATTGAAATAAAATACAACGAAAATTGAAATAAACGTATGTTAGTTCGTAGAAAAATTTAGGTGGGCGTGAATATGTTTCTAAAATATGAATTTTATGAGCTGTATATAGCGTTGTTTAATTAAAACAATGAGAAAATCAATGCATTTTCACCTTCCCGTCCAAACGCTGGACAAACAACGCTATATAGACCAAAATTTAACATAAACAATGTTGTAGAGAATTGAATTTCCTATAAAAAAAGTCCCGGACGGCGTATATGTAACTTTGATAATTTAAGCGTGGGGAAAGCTCGAAAGTCGGGAAAAGT
This sequence comes from Diplazon laetatorius, assembly GCA_963662125.1. Lineage (NCBI taxonomy): Eukaryota > Metazoa > Arthropoda > Insecta > Hymenoptera > Ichneumonidae > Diplazon > Diplazon laetatorius. The sequence continues at coordinate 3,644,677 of OY759161.1, forward strand.
TGAAAACCGCGGCGACCTGTTAGGCGTTCGGAATATATTGTAAAGTTCGTTGCAATGTCATTCGGAATTTTGACCCTTGTGAACTTTGCTCGTTCTGAATTTCGAGACGACCCACCCAATAATCGGTCGATATGCGATTTTTTCTCGCATATTTTTTTTTTTTCTTTTCGTTCCATTTATATAATTTTTTTCTTTTTTACTTTTTAAGTAAAACCACAAATTTTGACGTTTAACTTTGGATTATGTAATTTGAATGAATGATGTTGATTATACGTTATATCGTAGTAAAGGATACATTCAATCATCTCACGAACGCTGAGACTCGACAGTTCCTCCTGTGACGAGTAACAGTTGGTAAACTCCTTTCGAAGATCGTGAAAGATCGCGTAATGATCGGGCAGATCGATGAATTTGTTGAAACTTTCCGGATGAAGACATTGTCTTAGCGGTGCTTGACCGTCGACCACGAACCTCGGTTTGCTTCCGGCTGCCACGCAGGTGAGCGACGACCACCAAGTTTCGAACTGCAAAAAAAATATCAATCAACCCCATTAATCATTATCATCATTTTTTCTTTCATCACAAAGAAATCTATATGAGATGAACGAAACGTGTTTTTGGTTTGTTTTCGAGAACGAATGGGTCAAAAATGATTTTTTTTTTTCAAATGCGGTCGCGATACAAAATTCGTTTTGTTCGGTTTGACGATGAGGGCGACGTTTATTTCCTTCGGTCAGCACGAATGGCCAGGATAATGGCCCCTATTTCACGCGCGATCGTCGTCGCCTCTCTGTCTTTCGACATCGATAAATACTTGACGCAGTCGATGCACCTTGCCACCCGCATAATGCTTCCCCGACGATAATGCGATGTAAACAAAAAAAATAAAAAAAAAATAAAAAAAAAGGTTTCGTCGACAAGACTCACCCACAATTCACATTCGGCACAATACTTTTCTTTAGTTCGGATTATATCGCGATGAATATTATTCCTAACAAACGATCTTAATTTGTTGGCAATATTTTGACAATTAATTCGTATTAAAAAAATTCTTTATTGCAATAAAATGATAAACTGCGAAAAAATGATAAAATAAATATGAATGAGTTATTTCATCAATCATATTTGAAGCTTTGGCGATGCGAGCGAATTTTTTTAGTGACTTTTTTGAGACTTTCGTGGTTCAACTCTTGGCTCGAGTTTGAGAGAGTTCTACATTATCGACTTTATTGAATAAGAAATATTTTCTATTTTTTATATTTTGGATATTTTAATTATATTTTTCTTTTGGAATAAATACATAAATGAATAAAAAAATAAAATAAAATAAAATAAAATTCGATCGAATTGCCAAATTTTTGAAACACAATGAAAATAATTCGACCAAATAAATTAATAACGAAAATATGAATTCAACCAACGAATTTATTTTCTTTTTTAAAATAAATAAATAAATAAATAAAATAAAATAAAATGAAATAAAATTCGATAAAATCGTCAAAGCTTTGAAATACAACCAAAAAATAATTTGACCAAAGAAATAAATAATGAAAATATGAATTCAACCGAGGCGTGTATTTTTCGAACGACGACCAATATCCATCCCCCGTCGACTTTTGCGCGAGAAGGTGAAAGTCAAAAGTTTCGAGCTCGATATAGTAATTGCAAGAGACCGAGATCGTGTCTCAATTTAACTGTCGCAACGTTTATTGCGACGTTATAATAATGCAGAAACGACGGAAATTATTTCGTACATCCTGCTGCTGCTGCTGTTACCGACCCTCTCTTGAACATCACGAAGGTAGCTAATTTTCGTCACAATTTCGTTGCCACTCATTTGCTTATTCTTCGCGTGGCTTTTCAACTTCTGCTGCCGCTGCTGTAGGACGTCCGCGTGACGCAACAATCACGAATGAAGGTATAATCAACCTGACATTACCGAGCTGCCGCATATCAGAGAGATTGGGCCACCACGAGCACAGTAGATAGCCACACACACACACACACACACACACAAAAAAAAGAAGAAGTACAGCTTAAGGGGGCTGACTCACCAAAAAAATTAAAATTAATTTTTTTTCTGTGACATGATCAATGCAAATTTAAAATCGATTTTACTCTTATTAAATCACTATACTCACCTATAATTTCAAATTTTTTCACAGCCATATAAAGCATCCTTATAATGGATTATCTTATAATGGTAAAATAGATTTTAAATTTGAATTCATCGTGTCACGAAAAAAAAAAAAAATTCTTTTTTTTTAGGCGACTCAGCCCACTTAATAAAAATATCACCACATTCTCACGATTAAATATAAATACATCTATGTTGTGTACTTTCGCAAATAAGCGCAGAGAGAGAGAGAGAGAAAGATAAGACGTCGGAACGTCAAACGCGACTCGCGTTGCGCAACTCACGCATCGAATGCACTGATTCGTTTTTTTTTTTTTTTTTTAATTCTTCAATTTTTTTGTTTTTGTCTTTTTTATCGTGAAAAGAAGCATAATGCATAATGAGAGATAGGGGAGGGGGAAGAGGGGTCCGAAACGTGTATTGCGCAACTTACCTGTCGAATAGCTTGTTCCAATGATATTCCATGCTCACGAACAAACTGTTCGGTGATGACCGGCGCGTGGGCGAGAGCCGTTTCCGAAATTACTCCGCTGCTTCCGGCTGGTATGGCGTCCGTGTCGGCTCCGTCGATTCCGCGACCCATAGCCGCTGGTTTTACCGCGTATTGCTGCCATCCCATTACCTGAAAAATAACGAAAAAAGAAACAAAATGTCATAAAATGAATATAAAAGATAAAATGAATAAAAGAATGAAATAAATGAATAAAAGAAACAAAGTGTCAGTTTATTCGTATTGATCAACGTCAACGTCAACGAGAACCAAAAATTTCATTATCATGAAAAAAAAAAAAAATCCAAAAATATTTAATTCGCGATAATCAACGTTGCAGATTCCACGACGAATTGATGTAGCCATTTTATTTTCTTTTTTTTTTTTCGTCAGTGATAAGAAAAATAATTGCCGATACAATTTGACACGTCGTTCCGGTGAATGTTAATCGATATCTTCTTCGTTAATTCATAATCTCAGAATATGAATTGACCAAATCAAAAAAAAAAAAAAAAATCACACTCTCGAAAATAATTTCAATTGCAATGAAATATCGTCAGAACAAAAAAAAAAAAAAAAGAAAATAGTCGAGAACTAAAAAATTGTGCATACTCTCTGAATAATTTGTGCATACTCTCAGAATAATCAAATGAAAATTCACTCTCGAAACAATTTTCAGTTGCAGTAAAATATCGTCAGGACAAAAAAAAAAAGAAAAAAAAATAGTCGAGGTTATAAAGTACGAGCGAAAACGGATATAGAGTAATATAGAGTTATATAGAGTTATACAGAGTAAATAGTACAAGCGCCAAAAACGGTTTGGGCGTCAAAAAAAAAATCAAAAAAAATATATATATATATATAGATGCATCGCAACTTGAGAATGTCCGAGGGCGCCTGAATTTATTTACATTCGTCACTATACGTCGTGACTTACCGACGTGTCGCCACAGTTGCATATTCAGAGGCGCTGCTCGCGCGAACGCGCATGCGCGCTCGATGCGCCCCGGCACGTTTGAATTGGAACATCGTTTGATTATCGCGAAACGCGTTATCCGCGTGAATGCGAATGCGAACTGTCGTCGTCGGCCGTAAAAAAAAAAAAAATTTTCAAATAAAAAAAATAAAAAAGTCGACGGACCTGCATAAAATTGATTCCGCGATCACGTCGACCCTGACGAAACATTCTTGTCTGCGGTTTTTCGAGATCGTCTGAAATATCTCAACGACCAGGGCGAGAAGGGAGGGGGAGGGAATAATAAACTGCGACGACGTGAGCTTTCGGGTTCGTAGGTCGAATATGGAAATTTATTTAATTTTTTTTTTTTTTTTTTTTTTTTCAAACTTTCCCGGAGCGACTGAATGTGCGCGCGCATGTTTTTTTTTTTTTTTTTTTTTTTTTTTTTTTTTTACGACTGGCGATAATGTGACAGCCGGAGTTACAGTGACAACGTGTACGACCCGTGTTTGTAAAAAGGTGGACTTGGCTATAACCCGCATTTGTTTTACCTTCGTCCTCGCATTGGTCTGACAGTCATTGGCCGACGTGAAAAATTGACTCTCGAATATTTTTCTATGTTATCGTTATCGAAGCAGACGTTACAAAAAAAAAAATCTCACAAGCAGTGAAGGGCATTCGTTTAATGAAAAATGTATTTAAAATACTTTTTTTAAAACGAACAATCGTGTATTCAATTGTCATGCAAAAAATAATATTCACACAATTCTGAAATAATTGGGAAAACAATTTTGAAGATTTATTCATTCAAAATGGATTTTGGATATTTCACAGCCCTGTGATCCACGATTATTTCGACGGAAAAGTATTTGAAACGTATATTTGACCCCGAAATTTCAAGATTCCCGAATTTTCCTGGAGTTTATTTGTTCAACGTTATTTTTATAGCGAGAAAATAACGAAAAAAAATGCATACATCAAATTTTTATGGCAAAGCAGAAACTCTGAACTACATGTATGAATTTTTTCAGATTTCTCGGATCCTCATTTCTATTTTTTCAAAGCCTCTTGGATCGATTCGACGACCTGTTACGATTAAAAGGCGCAAGAAAAAACATTGCCCTGAAAGGGTTGAATAAATATTTATTCAATAAAAGCACATGCCAGCTTATAAGTACTGAAAGTTGCAAAAAAAGAAAATCCGAAGCAAAAGCAAAAAAAAAATATACGACGATTGTCCAGCAATGAAAAAAAAATTAATTAAAAAATAAAAAAATTAAAAAAATGTCCTCGAACGTCAGATTATTTTTCGTACCGGAAAATTCAACGAACACGATACACATTAAATACACAGGTACGCATTTTCATATCCGCGGTTACGTTTTATATATAGTGAAACGATAAATGGGACGTCGGTCGAGGTTCGAGGACGACGAGGACGAGCAATATAACGTCCACGTGCACGAGAGACCAGACGGAAAAAACCGGAGGAGTAGTCGCTCCTCTCGAGATTCAAGCCACGAGCACCAACTACAGGCCATGCAGCACGACAAAAAAAAAGAAACGAAACGAAACGAAAAAAAAAACAACAAACAAATAAAAAAGAGAGAAAAAATAATAATAATAATAATAAAAAGCGGCTGCGGCAGTAGCTAAGGATGAACCCCTGACCCGCGTAACGATCCTTCGTCATCGTGACATCGTGACTCTTCCGACGATAACTCACCACGGCCGTGTGTGTGTGTGTGTGTGTGGCGAGCACACACCGCCCCATCGGACGTATGCGATAACGATGCTGCCTGTGTCACACCGCAATACGGTGGTTTGCAAATGAAAATTGAAAAAAAAAAAAAAAAAATAAGAAACAAAAAAAAATACGATTTATCGACTACCACGACGAATCGCGGTGTCCGTGTCGATTAAAATGGTCCTTATTTCACCTGAGAAAGAAAAAAAATCAAGGTCTCCAGCTTTGACACGGTTTGAAAATGTACAAAACTGATTGCCAAATTTTTTTCAGATTTTTCATTCGTTGTCTTGCCGTGCCTAAAAATTCAAGAAAGTTAAAAAAACAACATTTTTTCAAAATTTAGTTTTCGATTTAAATACGAAAAAGCTGGATAGAAAAATGTGAAAAAAAATATGTGTGTTGTAAAAAACTATGTCGAAGAAATACCAACAATATTCTAGGTTTATCAACCGGCTGCGTGACACCTAAAAAAAATATAATATCGATTTTTATTTTATTTATTTATATTATTATTTTATTTATTTATTTTATTGCTTTAGGTTATGTTTGCCGTACAGCTGCCAATCATTATTCGGTATTTCTTTTGCCACAGTTTTTGTACAACATATATACATATATATTTTTCAGATTTTTTTTTCCACATTTTTCGTATTTAAATCAAGAACATAATTTTTTTTTTAATTCTTCTTAACTTTCTCGAATTTTTTTTGACATCACAACGCAATGAAAGAAAAATCTGAAAAAAATTCTAAAAGTAGGATTTCCATATTTTCAAACCATACGGAGGGGGCGAAGAACGTGAACTTATTCTATAAAGACCACCCTAGCAACGAGTCAACGGAAAAGCTTCGGTATCGCTTTTATGAGCGTCAAGCACACGTCAAACTATTTGCATCCTCGTCATACGGAAATGCAACCCAATCAGCGCCAAACACACACACACACACACACTCATGCATATTTTGATTATGAGACGACACGCGCAACAATACCATTCGAAAATAGTAAATATTTTTTATGTTATTTTTTTTTTTCATTTTTTTTTTTCAAATCTTTATTTCAAAATTTTGTTATTATTATTATTATTACTATTATTATTTCCGTATTATCGGACTCGAACGAGACTACGTGACACATTATGCGAGGTTATGACTGAAATTATGCGGGACCAATTTGTATGCATTACGTATGGATTATGTCGATATATATACGTGAACGCGCGGGGACGGTATATATAGTTATTGGTCCGCGGCGTCGACTGAGAGTCACGAGACGCGATGCAAGAAATATTTAATGAAAGAGTTTTTCCGCGTAGTCGTGGAGCGCGGCGGGGTTAACAGATCAAGGTGGTTTCAGAGAGACGCTGCTGTAACGCACTAGGATCGACTAAAAAATTGTGGAAATCATAAACGCTCACATAAACACACACACACACATGTCAATATGAATTTATATATAAATACGCAGCGAGCATGGAATAATTGGCTGTACAACGAATTTTTTAATAAACGCAATTGCCATTTCAAAGTTCAACGAGAAAGGCAAAAACTTTGATAGATCGCGAAAAAAAAACAACTGAAAAGATATTATCGATACAACAAAATATAGTTGCGGCTATGATAAAAGTATTTTATTTATTTATTTATTTATTTATTTATTTATTTATTTATTTATTTATTTATTTATTTATTTATTGCATTTTTGGAAAGAAGAACTATTCAAAAGTATTTCCGGAAAATCTTATTTGAGGAATTCCAAAAATTGGCTGAGTTGTAGAAAATTATTTTCTAATTTTGTTGATAAATAAAAAAAAAATTTCCTCTTATTTTTCATGAAAAATTGTGATATTATTTATTCGCGAAATATTCTGAACTTAAATTTAAAATAAATAAATAAATAAACAAATAAATAAATAAATAAATAAACAAATAAATAAATAAATAAATAAATAAATAAATAAATAAATAAATAAATAAATAAATAAATAAATAAAATAACTCGCAAACAACGTGAGACGAATGGACTCCAGAAGCGCGTGAGCAGATTACCGAACTATAATCTCATGTTAAACATGGAAAACTCTTCGGCGTTATCATCGTTGAAGAACCGCAGCGACGATTCGTCGGTACGCAACGAGGATGGAGAATCCAGACAACGTGATTATATCATCGACGTGTATTCGTCAAAAGAATCGGCGAACCGTCACGAGACCCGCTGAATTTTATCGTAACAAAAACGTCAACGATCGCTATGGCTCGATCGAGCACCTAAAAAATTGGAATTTCTTTTTCTTTTTCTTTTTTTTTTTTTTTTTCATGACATGATCGATGCAAATTTGAAAAACGACGAAAAAAAAAATTACAATCCTTCAGGTGACTCAGCTCCCCTAAATCCCATCGAAAACCATCATTCAATCGATTATATGTCATAACAACCTTATCTCAACTTCCGGACGAAGAAAACAAAGAAAAAAGGGTATTCCACGTGTAACAGCAACGCTAACTGGGTCAGCCAGGTGAATCTCACGTCTTATCGTTGCAATCAACCTGTGAGCAGGGTTCGATATTCCAACCGATTCAAGATACAACGAACGTCCATCCGAGGTACGAACAATAATTCTGATCGATCGTGAAACACTCGCGGATGGCCGTTTATCGCGATTTCCTTATTTCCAACAAATGCACCAAACAATGAAAAAAAAAACTTAAATCGTCAATATCTATTTTCATTCGTTTCGTCAAAAAAAAAAAAAAAAAAGGATAAATTTCAGAGCAGTTAGAAATGTCTCCTCAAAAGTTGTTGGAAAAAAAATTCGAAATCGCGACTATATATTGCGATCATTGGATTGTCGTTGATTTTTTTTCATGTCGTACGACTGGTCAAAGATGTCAGGTGGAATTGCGCAACAGTCCATCATGTGCGTTTACAACGACGATTCCAAGACCTTTGGAATTTGCAACGACCTCGACGTTTCTCAATAACCACGTACATCATATCCGTCTTGAGGCTCGGTTGATTCAACGCAGTTGTTTCGTTGTTAACGAAAAAAAAAATATATATATATACATAGATATATATAAATAACGAATAAAAAATTAAAAAACTATAATCTCTGTTTTATTTTTTATTCGTTATACGATACGATACTTGGAGTTTTACTTGCACAACTCTTTGAGTTTTTTACAACGTTAGTCTCCGTTATATTCGCGTTCCCCATGAAAATCCTAAAATGTGCTCTTCTCCCCTTTTGCGTCTGCAGACGACTTTACCTACCGCTGTACCGCATTTGCCTTGGACACGGGGAAACTGCAGAAAACCCGTGTCGGTACAGTCGGCCCCTGTTCTTCTGGTTTCGTGGCGCATGCGCAGAAGTAGCACTTCAGCGCAGGCACCACGGCCCCAGAAGGACTGGCCTCCCGCTCACCGATCGATATGCCAGCTGGTGCACGGCTAAGCGGTCACCCATCCAAGTACTGGCCGCAAGAAATGCTGCTTAACTTGTGGGACCGCCGAAGCCGTACACCGACCGCACACCTATCGGTGTCGGTTTTTTATTCGTTATATTTTATATATATATATATATATATATATATATATATATATATATATATATATATATATATATATATATATAGGGTGTCTTCAGAGTGATACAATCAATCCGTATAATTTTACTCCGAAAATAAAAAATATAGAAAATTTGGTTGCATTCCCGAGTCGAAATTTTGCAAATTTCAAAACCTGCCGTCCTATGATTTTTTTCCTCCCTCGACAATCCCCAACGAATATTTCTGAAACTCTTGGACATCGAAAAAAAAAAAATCGCAGGAAGGAGTCGCTGTGTGTTGAGGTTGTTTTTTTTTTTTTTCGTCGTTTGAATGGAAATCAAAGTCAAAGAGACTGGCTCGAACAAACGCGAGTAAATCGTGGATTCGCGTTTGCGACGACGTTTCGCGTCTCATGAATATTGCAAAAAATTCGTATTACGATGAAAAAAAAAAAAAAAAAGAGCACGAGGAAAACGTGGCGACGGTGCGTGTGACGGAGCGGAGGAGGAGGGCGACGGTCATAGGTCATTCAGCGACGGGGGCCCGAGGTCGTCGAGAACGCACGACACGCGCATCCGTGCCCTTGGCACGCCGCCGCCACTCGTACTATATATATATATATATATATATATATATATATATATATATATATATATGTTAATACATACGTACGCCTATATACATTATACACATATATATTCAAATATAACACATATGTAATATATATCTATGTATACACAATACGGCCAGACGATAGGGCGATACGTCCAGAACGGAACGTCACTCAATTTGGCAGCACCACAAAAAGCCGAATCCACTCAAAACCGATGAAATAATTGAAAGGCTCATATTAAATGATAATTAAATGTCCTACTCGCGAATTAAATTAAATTTTAGTGAATTTTTCGAAAAGTTCAAATTTTTAGTGAATGAATTAAATTAAAATTGAATTAAAGAATAGTTCTTTATAACAAAAAACCTTTTTTTTTAATTTTTTTGAATTTTGAAAAAAAATTATTTAAATTTTTTTTTTTTTTTTAATAATTGCAAGGGTAGGATTGGGTTTATAGCGATTGCCCCTATACTTGAATACGCGTGCCCGTCGTCGCTGATAAGCTCCGCGGTTGCGATCCGTTGACCACGATCTTCGAGCGAATCGATTCTCGCATTGTCGTTTTTATCTTCTTCTCTCAAGCGGATTATGCTCGGTCGCGCATAATCAGCCCCCCCCCCCCCCCCCAGATAATCCCGGATAATCCGGGGAAGGTTCGTTCCCATCCTCAACCACACGGTGCATCGCACACACTCACTCACACACACAGACACACACACACACACACACACACACACACACATATACACACACTCGCCTTCGCATACATTCGGCATTTCGAAACCAAAAGAAGAACAAACGAAAAAAAAGTGACAGAAAATAAAAAAAACGTCATAGACGAGATTGCATATCTTTTGGCCGGTACAACTTATCACTCTGAGACGTTTTATTATCGCGTTATTGCGCTTCAGGGTCCACCGTGGAACCATCATGATCTTCAAAATGACGAATAAAACAATTTCGACATAAATATATCGAAATAAATATATATGTATAAACATGATTACAAACGGATTTAACTATGAGAACAAAATGTATGTTAATGTTTCGTGACATATATATTTTTATTTTTATTTTTTTGTTGTTACTCGAGTAAAAATAAAATCTATGTACAAAGTATGTATATATAGGATTGATAAGCATATATATGTATAATTTGTATGCAAGTTTATATGTATAAAGACTATATATAATTTTATTTGTTGAGGCATATAATGACCGAATTAATTATCTCTCCATGAAAAATGTCCGACTAACTAGGACCGTTTGAAATTTCATTGAATTATATATATATATGTATATACGTAAAGATTGTCAAAGATTGTAAATTCGTTATCGTAAATCACGACCGGACAATTTCCTCAAAATTATATCGTGCGAGCATCGCTCCCAACAGCATTGAAAAGTGACCTCAATCAAGGGGGCTTCGATTGATGATATTCAGCGAGCATCTTATTGAAACTCGGATTTTCACAATCTCGTCGACATCAATATTTGTATGCATCTCTTTAATTTTTATATTTGCAATAATTGATTCAATTAATTTTTACAAACTAAATTATGAGATAATTAATTTTTTTACAATTTGATTAAAATTAATTCAATATTCGTAACAATTTATTTATTTATCTATTTATTTATTTATTTATTTATTCATTTATTTATTTATTTATTTATTTTATTTTTTTGACGAAGGAATTTGAAGAATTTGGGACCTCGATTGGGTTATTGTTTGGGCCCGGACTGTACCTTCGGTCGGTAAATATATATATATATCTATATACATATATATTTTTTTCTTCATTTTTCAACCTCAAGATTGTGCGGAAGTGGTTGGAAAAGGGATTGGAAAGGGCTCGGTACCTGCGTGAGCAAGAATTCGGGGTCGAGGGGTCGAGGATCAGGTAAGAATTCGAACGAAAGGCTCGAAGAAAGAAGCAACGTGAAAAAAGGGAATGTTTCAAGATTTCGGAGCCAACCATCTTGCTACGAAAATATTACATTTCCCAACGAAATGATTCACATCATCCGAGTCGAAATTTTCACCTTTAATTCAACTTACTTCAACGGAGATTGAAAGTAGGATCAAGTTACAAGCAATTCTCGTCTGCGTTTCAACTTCCCTTCACCCTGCAAAACCTGCAGCTATTTCCCATTTTTTCCAAGTTTGGAAGGTGAAACGAAGGTGAGATGACGAAAGAAAAATGTTCACCCTCATTCGGGAAGGTGAAACGAAGGTGAAATAACCGATGAAAAAAATCATCACCCTCACTCGAAAGATGAAACGAAGATGAAAAAAAAAAAATAATTTCGACACAGCATTGAGGTTGAAACGAGGGTGAAACAAATATTTCAAATTCGCTTTACCTTCCAATTCGGACTTGTAAGGTGAAACGGGTTGAAATGTAAGGTGAAAATTCGACTCGAGTAGGCATAGCGAACAAAAAATGTCAACTAACCTATAAATACATATTTCAATTGAATGCAAGAAAGGGATTAATTAAAAGAAAAGACACGAAAAACAAAAGTTTGATCTAAATACGTTCGGGAGTAACGATAATGGCGTTGCGTGGGACGCCAACGAAGTTAGTTCCAACGGGCGACCTTAAGAGGGCCGGACGCCCCGCCCCCGTCGTCGGATAATTCGAGAAACAATGGCTGCTGCTCGCCGAAAATTACGATGTCGGCCGACGCACGGAATCCGCTCATCGTTATAAACTTTTTTCAATTATTCCGCGTCTCAAGTATCTCAAATACATTCGACGATTATGATCCGAATCCCGTTGTTCGAGGTTATTCAATTTTTCGTCCACTTCGAAAATGCGATTTTCAATATCTCCGGAACGGCTCAATCGATTTCGACGAAATTGACACCAAGCTACGCTCCTTCGTGGCAAGCATCGACCCAACTCATAATATCTCATGAAAAATCTTGGGTTCCCTCGCTATAACAAGAAATCTCATTTTTCCAGCCATCCCCACTCACGCTGAATTTTCGAACTGTGGGAACGAACCCTCGAAACGAAAAAAAAAAAACGAAATTCAATGCTCGTTAACTATGGTTGACCGTTAATGACAGGACACAAAGTACAAACCATAAAACGCAAGTGCAATTTAAACAACAATCGTCATATACGTATTCGTGACTGATCGAACAATTATTTTTTTTTTTTTTCATAATTATTCTTATCGATGTGCGATCGCGTGGGACCCCGTTGCGAAAAAAAAATAACAATAAAAAAAAACACGTTCGAAACAACAATATCGAAACACATTCATCGTTGGTGTTTTTACCGTACGCGCAACGAGACAGGAAACGAGCGCGGCAATGCGCGTGCGCACGCGCGTTTGTGTTTGTATATGTATATATATGTATATATGTATATGTGTGTGTGAAAGCGCACCTTCCGTGACTTCCTCGTTCGCGGACGACAAACCGCGCGGAAAACGCAACCGTAGCCATGACCTTTCGTTCCATTACCGGTCACGATTAATTGTTTATTTATTTATTTATTTATTTTTCAAATGTTTATCAATTGTTCCACGTTCGTTCATTCATTCATTCATCGTCGTTAATCCGTCGCGGTCACTCGGGGTCTAATGGACCCCAAAACAAATTCGCGGCACTTATGCAATAAAAATAACATTTTTCAACATCGACCAAAAGTTCTTAAGTTCAAACCTCAAAATAAATATACTTTTTTTGAAACTCCATAAAAGCTCTATTTTTTTCTCAAAAATATAATATCTCGAGAGTGAAACGGCCTAAGATTTTTTACCATATGGCCAAAAATTACATTTTTCACGATTTTTTTAGTGTAAAAAAAAAGTCAGATTTCGAGAATTTTTTTTCATCGTGTTTTGACTTAACCCAAAAATCTTAAATAAATGACAACTATTGGATGATTCAGAAAACATGTTAAATTGAATTTTGGCGCAAGATTCAAGTCGATACGTTAAAAAGAACGCAGACAGGTTCGGTTTTTGTGAGTGGGGTCTCGCTGGACCCCACTAATGTGTTATTATTCGGAGGTGTGACCTCAACGGGTTAAAATATACCTTCGACCGCATGGTAGTCAAAAATAAATAAAAATAATAATAAAAAATCACATATTCAAAAGCAACGAGAACGACCGACCGCACAAAATGTTAATTTATTCGTCTATGCGGGGTGACTTTGGTGAAATCCGAGGTTCGAGGTTGAATGACCAAAGGCCACATCGTCGCGACACGCCACTGACACGTGTTAACCGTATACAGCGCCATTTAACGATGCAGCCACCTCGCTCCGACCCAAAATTCACCTGTCTCTCCGTTCCACCCTCTCTCACTCGAGGATTAACCACCCCCTCCCCTCCTTCCTCTCCTCCCCCACCCTACCCCGAGTTTCGTTTTCCAAAGCGATAATTTAATTTTGAGAAATATATACGAAATATGTACGAGAATTGAATCTGTTTAGAAACGAGTTTTTCAAATTGCCAGACTGTCGAAGTGGTTACGATGAATAAGGTTCGTCGATCCGTTGAGGCGACATTCGGTCGTCGTCTTCGTGACCTTCGATGATTGTCGCCCCAACGAATTGGATTTTTTAGAAAATGAAAAAAAAAAATTAAGATTGCTTTCAACTTTTGACTATAGAAGATTATAGAATAGAAAAAGAAAGAAACAAAGTTTTTCTAGAATCTTAGAACGAATTGATTCTAGGAAAACTTATTGAGTATATCCGACTCGAAAAATACGTAACCCTTGTGAAATTTTCTCAGCTTTTCGATAAGAGTATTGAAAAAAATTTCAAAATTTTGGAGAAGCCCGAAAAACAGTTTTTTACGTTTCAAATTCGATTTCGATAAATTTTCAAGAGTCGAAATGAAAAACTGATATTTTCATCGTAAAGCTGAGACAATTTCCCACGACAAACAGATTTTTCATATATTTTTTCAACAGCCTAACCATCTGAAAAAAATATTTAAAAAAAACAAACTAAAAAATACTTTTTGACAGTTGTCAAAATAATAGAAAAACAAAATCTGGAAAAAATTTAAAAAAAATTGTTTTTGCAACATGCACTTTGATCTCTCTAAATATCATAAATATCCCAGATAGCGAAGTCCCAAATTGTCTGACATTTCATGGAATGGCTCATATATAGATAACCATATATGTATTTTTTTTTCACTTGGGTTTAATAATACTTAATCATCGATAATTCGTTCATTGTTTATCGCATTGAGAACACTCGATGACAAATAGGTATACATATATATTATATAAAATTATATATATATATATATATATATATATATATATATATATATATATATATATATATATATATATATATATATATAAATTTTTTCAAAAACATTATCTAACGAAAAAATATATATCTATATATTATATACCTTATTCTGCAGCGCATCGATGAGTACGTATGCGAGATACGTAATTTCCTCCTCGTCGGTACCGAGAGCATTACCCTGTAGTCCGGCGGTCGCCACGTAAAGGGCGACCAGGTGAGTCGGGCCCTTGCCCCCGCCCATCATCTGCATTTCCGTGATCAAACACACCTACGGCCAATCTGACCGCAACGTCGGGACGAAATTTTTTTCCAAACAAAAAATTCTTTCGCAAACCAAAACCAAAAAAAAAAATATATATGTATATATATCAATAACAAACAACACAATAACAACGAATCACTGCGCACTCCACGATGTTCGTTCGATTCGTTTGTATTATTTCTTCTATTGCTTCTGTTGAAAAAAACCGTGAATTAAAAAATTAAAAAAAAAAAAAAAAAAAAAAAGATTACGAAAAGCAAATTCGTCGAAGATTCTTCGGAGGACTTCGATCGTACTCGAGTTTCCGAAAAGCCCACACACGAACACACAAACACACACACACCTCTCGCGTTTTCGTCGAACAAACTCAAATTCCAAACTGTCACATAATCCGGTGACGTATCGTTCGATCGTAATTTCGTGTTTTATCAATCAGTTTCACATACATACATATATATATATATATATATATATATATACGCGTATTATTGTTATTTACGTATTTCCCCGGTCCCCCCCGCGGCCCACCGATCGCTCTCGCGGCGATAATTCGAGACGAGGTTATGGCGCTCGCCACTCTCTCGCTCTCTCTCTCTCACTCGCACCTTCGTCCCGATCGAGCTGCCTCTCTCGCTCGCTCGCGGCACCGTCTCGCACTAACACGCCGATCCAGCTACGCTCCTCTGTCCCCAAATTCGACGAAAAATTTCGTAAACCGAAATTTTCAACGACAACAATGATCCAAAACTTTGCGAAATTTCACACGACCACAAATTTGTAAACAATTTTTCTATTTCTTTTGTTTCGTTCTTCTTCAAATTCCAGATACAGATTTTATTTTTCGAATCGTGATTGACGATTGAAAATTTGTTCTTGTTGGTTTTAAGATTATGAGGGGGGGGGTAAATAAATTGTTTATTCGTTCGAGATTGGCGATGTTTACAACCGAGATTGGAGGTTAGTGGAAAAATTCGTGAAGAGACGTTATTATTTTTTTTTTTCTTTTTCGACGGAGAGGATGATGTAGCAGCAGCGCGGTGATGTGTACGTCGGACTGCTGGGCCGACCCCGGTCGCGTGCACTGTCGTTGGCTCACCTGGCGACTGCGCGTCGCTCACCTCCGGTGTCCCGAAGCCGCTTATTCGTCCGCCGTCGCCCCCACCACGACCGCCACCTCTCTCCCTCTGTCTCTCTCTCTCTCTCTGGCACACAAACTTGTTGTGCCCTGTCGCGCTCGCATCTACGAAGACGTCGCACACATCGCTTCTATACTTGTATAGGCCTTGCGTAAACAGTGTGCGCGCTCGCCTAGCGATAGAGACCGGTGAAGCAAAAAAAAAATTAAAAAAAAAAAAAACATTCGTGCCCGTAGAAAATCAAAACAGACGGTCGAACCGAGACTGTAGAAACGCAAGAAGACGACGCGCGGCGCTGCTCGCACCGTTCTACTCGGATATATACTAATGCCACAGGTAGAGCAGTATATAGCCTCTATTGCTACGATCGGTGCCGCGAACGGTAAAAGTTGGCGTACTCGCGTACCACAAGTTCCCCCCCCCCCCTCCTTCTCCACCTTCGCAACCGCCTGTTGCTACTACGCGGCGATATGATATACGAACAAGAATCGACACATTCACAGATTTTACCAGATTTTTTTCAACCGTGCTTCGATATTATTTTCTTCTCATTATTTTTAGTCCGAGAAGTAACCTGTGGGGGCGTTACTATCGAAACCATCTGGTTACATCGATTATTCGATCAATTCGATGAAACAGATTATAATCGATATTGATTATTTTCACGAAATCAAAAGGAAAATGAAAATATTTGGTATTTGATAATGTCGGTAATGCAGGACTCTCTTAAACTCGAATACAAAAATTTGGAGAATTCAGCGATCAAAAATTCGTGACGTAATGGCGGAAGCCTTGAAAATAATAAATAAATCATTTTGACCAAAATCGTAATAATATTTATACTGTCGAATCGATTATATCGTTCTGTTGTTATTAATTATTGTCGTTTCTGAATTTATTTGTCAAAAACCAGTTTCAACAACGCAATTTTTGATATATCTTCGGTTCAAATGAAAGTATCGAAGAAAATAAAGAAAATAGAACGATGGTGAATGAATTGTAGACGTTTTTCGTCCCCACGACAAGTGCAGATTGTGACAAGTTTATTGTTATGTTTTATAACAGGGTTTTAACAATCTATGACGGGGTGGGGATTTGTTGTCGGATTGCCGGTTGGGAGCTGCGTGGAAACATTGAAAATTGTAAGGTTGGCTGGACGGGTAAGCGCGACAGCCCCCCCCCCCCGCCTTCGGCTGCCCCCTCCGCGCCTGAAGGGAAAGGCGGGCCAATGAGGATCTCCCCCTGCTGCCACGTCCAGGTGCGCGATAGTTGCTTCTCCTTCTTCCACGGACGATTCTTCGGTGCAGTCCGCTGCGCCCCCCCTTCCCCTCTTTTTACTCGAAGCTCCTGAGCCCCCCTCTCTTTCTTCGACGCTCCGGCTGTTGAGTTCTTTCTTTTTTTTTTCTTCCTTCGATCCTTCGATTCCATCTCGATGTACCTCTAGCCATCGTATTTCCGGTACACAGTCGATGGCTCGATGGCTCTCGCGTATTCCATTCTCGTTTTTCTTTCAACATTTTCAACCCTCGAGGCTTTTCCGGGGACATCGCAGATCGGACATTTTTGGGGTGGATGCGTGGGGCGCCACCTGGACGAATATCTCCAAACTACAAGACGGATAGCAATCATCGATGACTTTGGAAATCAGAACTTTGGCCACGGATGGCCATATTGTTTTTTTGTTTTTTCTTTTTTCTAACCTTTCTGAAATAGTGGAGTAAAATACAAAGAACAATAAGAATAAATAAAATATCTGAAGAGAGTCCGAATCCAAGGAGCAAAACGCTTTTATAAAAAACAAAAATGTATGCCATATATATATACATATACAGGGTGTTCCGATAACTATTAGGACCTCAGATATCTTCGAAACTACTAGGTTCACAGAACTATTTGCTGAATCAAAGTTGCATAGCACGAAGGGGGCCATCCAATGATACCAAAGTGCCTACTCCCACGCCCACCCCCAGCCCAGGGGGTGGGGCAACTTTAAAATCTTAAATGGGAACCCCTATTTTTTATTGCAGATTCGGATTCCCCATAAAAAAATACGTAACTTTTATTTGAAATTTTTTTTTCGATTCGTGATAGATGGCGCTGTAATCGCGGGTGTTCCGATAACTATTAGGACCTCAGATATCTTCGAAACTACTAGGTTCACAGAACTATTCGCTGAATCAAAATTGCACAGCACGAAGGGGGCCATCCAATGATACCAAAGTGCCTACTCCCACCCCCACCCCCAGCCCAGGGGGTGGGGCAACTTTAAAATCTTAAATGGGAACCCCTATTTTTTATTGCAGATTCTGATTCCCCATAAAAAAATACGTAACTTTTATTTGAAATTTTTTTTTCGATTCGTGATAGATGGCGCTGTAATCGCAAAAAATCCCCGAAAGTACAGAAAGGCGATAATACTTACAGTTTCGGTGATAAATCAAATTTTGATTTACTGATTTTGATTTACTTTGATTAATCAAGATTTGATTTACCACCTAAACTGTAAGTATTATCGCCTTTCTGTACTTTCGGGTATTTTTTGCGATTACAGCGCCATCTATCACGAATCTAAAAAAAAATTTCAAATAAAAGTTACGTATTTTTTTATGGGGAATCCGAATAAGCAATAAAAAATAGGGGTTCCCATTTAAGATTTTAAAGTTGCCCCACCCCCTGGGCTGGGGGTGGGGGTGGGAGTAGGCACTTTGGTATCATTGGATGGCCCCCTTCGTGCTGTGCAACTTCGATTCAGCAAATAGTTCTGTGAACCTAGTAGTTTCGAAGATATCTGAGGTCCTAATAGTTATCGGAACACCCGCGATTACAGCGCCATCTATCACGAATCGAAAAAAAAATTTCAAATAAAAGTTACGTATTTTTTTATGGGAATCCGAATCTGCAATAAAAAATAGGGGTTCCCATTTAAGATTTTAAAGTTGCCCCACCCCCTGGGCTGGGGGTGGGGGTGGGAGTAGGCACTTTGGTATCATTGGATGGCCCCCTTCGTGCTGTGCAACTTTGATCCAGCAAATAGTTCTGTGAACCTAGTAGTTTCGAAGATATCTGAGGTCCTAATAGTTATCGGAACACCCTGTATATGGCATACATTTTTGTAATTTCAATAATTTATCTCGATTGAATAATCCGTGAAAAATTATGCAAGACTATAGATTCGTATTTCATAAATCTTTTTCTTTCACCATGCCACGCGTGCCAATTACCGTTGAGCCGCGTGTTCCAGTAGCATCAGCGTATATTGTATTGTTATTATCCGGTCTCGAGCATTTCGCACGAGAGTCCGCCAGCATGCACGCGCCTTTCATTCATCGAGCCACACATATAGTAACGTGCAGTAACGTGTACACTGTCGTATCGCACGTCGCGTAGGAGCTCCGGTCGCGATATCTGTGAAAATATCGTCACCTAAGGACACCCCCGTGTGTTTATATCTCGCGTGGCGTGATCCTATTGGCATTTTTCCAGCACGATCTCTAACACGTCTTGTGATATTTTGCGATGCGATATATCACAAGACGCAATAATGAAAATTTGGGCGGATTGAAGACGCTAAACCCAAGCGTTTAGCGTCTGCAACGAGTGCGAGAGAGACAGCGCCATGGGCGCTCGCGGCGGAGCGAGAGAGAACACACGAGCTCCAAACCTTCGGGACCCTCTAAAAGACGATGAAAGACACAAATTCTCTCCCTCTCTCTCGCTCCGCGGCGAGCGCCGATAGCGCGCTGTCTCTTTCGCACTCGGAGATGTCTTCCATCACCTTTTAAACCGTGAATAAAAATTCAATCGGTTGGCTAGCGTCGATGACCCGTGGCAGGTATATTATGTGGATCGAAAGAATTTCGGCAGCTAGTCGTCGGCTTTACGTCACTGTACGAGTGTACGGTTCGCGCATACGTAAGTATCTAAAATTTATGTGTTCGTCCGTGTATGAAGCTCGGGAACATACCGATTTATGCAAACCACGTCACGCGCGTACTCGGTATAATAATCAACGGCCTCTTCAGTTCTCAGCGCTTTCAGCCGTTTTTTTTTTTTTTCAAAGTTATTACCTCCGAGCTTTTTCGTACCCGCGATAGGCTTTAAGGCACGTATGACACGTACAATCCCAGCCAAAAGTACGTTTTTTCGAAATTATAAAAGCAAAATATATACCGACTGTAAAAATTTCCGAATTTTCTTGATACCTTGACACATGTGTGACATACATCCTTAATCCCACGCCTTGAGCCGTATGAACTTCGAACCTCGACGATATTACGATATGCGTAATGCGACGGAGGTGACATAATCCGCGTGCAACGACGTTAATTATATTCGTCGTTGGGCTGTCGAGTCTCTGTCCAAAAGGCAATGAATTACCGGGTTCGCTCGCCGGATCGTATGATAATCATGGTCAAACGAGCACGATCGGCGAATATGCGAACGACAATCGTTTTGGATGTCCCTTGCCACAAGTACGTATATATACATCAGGATGGAGCAATAACTATTAGCACCTTCGAAACATTAGATATCTTCGAAACTATAAGGTTTACTGAAATAGAATTGCACAGTCCAAAGGGGGCCACCCGATGGCGATAAGTTATTTTTTTTTGCAGGTGGATTTTTTGGACTTTGGACTTTTTTTTTTGGACCTTGGACATTTGAAGGTCACCTCCATTATTGTAAATGGATTACGTTATGTTTTTGGTTCTGTATCATGATATAGAAGCTTGAACCGAGTTCAACGACCTATCACACAAGGTCATTCAAGGTCATGGAAAGTTTATACAAGTTCATTGAAGGTCATGGAAAATATTACAAACGTTTAAAGGATTGAAATATTTTTTAGCATCTAAACGTGTATGGTTACTGTGGAATGGGCAACATAGGGGATGGCGTGGGGAGCTCGCCTTCTGCTCTGAAAGGGTTGCTAAAAAACCAAAACCCGCAAATGCAGGTAAATTCCTAGAAATGCAAACTATTTTAACCATTATCTATTCCGTGTGACGGTTGTCGATGTAAATCTTTCGCTGCATTTTCCGACCCATTTACCAGGGGAGGGGGGTGGGTGGTTATCTTTTACAATTAGCATCACGGTAACGACGAGATTACAAGTCACTTGTATTCACGCGCGATACCGACCGACGATTCTCTTGTAAAGTAGGAACGTCAAGTATCAACTCTACCTACACACACACAAGCCCACACACTCGGCACACTGCCCGAGGCCAACAAAATCGAACGAGGAAGAAGAAGAAGAAGACGAAGCTAAACGGCAACCGCGTCGCATAACCTTGACCGAAGCGCATGTGTTATGTTGGATTCGAATGATTATCCGCGACGCGGCTTACCGGCAATCGAGATGAAACAACGAAGACCTATGAACATTTTTACGTGCCGTGGGGGCGAGGGGGGGGGGGCGTTTTGCAAAAGAATGGATCAACTTGAACTCCGAACTGTTACGAATGAGGCAGCGAGGAGGGGGGGAGCCTCGCAGCGAATCCCATCGTATCTCTTCGAGAGGAACCAAACCGGCGTGACAAGTACATACACACATAACCTCATCGCACACGTGTGTGTACGTGTGGCGATGGGTGAAAAAAAAATGGAAGAGACGTTGTGATTACGACGGGGGGGGGGGGGGGGAAGCAGCAACAGCAGCGAAGCGGCGCTCACGATTGTGGAACGAGGAAACGCCATTGAAATATCTTTGACGTGCGGTCCTGGGGCATGCCGGGAAGCGACTCGACACTCACACACACACGCAGCGCGCATGCGCGAGTGTGATTGTCCCACGCGAGCGTGGAGAAGCGACGGAGAAGCGTTCTCATTGGTTCGTGATGGGCGGCTTGGGGGGCTATGATTGGCCGTTGGGCAAAGTCCGTGACTTTTGCGCCCGCGCCATGAATAGAGACACAAGTGCAACGAGTCGACTCTCTCTCTCTCTTTCTCTCTCTTTCTTTCTTTTTCTCTGTCTCGCTCTCTCTCTCTCTTTCTTTCTTTCTTTCTTTCTTTCTCTCTCTCGCGGTCCGGCTTCCGCGCGTTTTCAACGAAATGAGCGAGGCTTGAAACACGAGCGATTTGCCGTGGAGTGGGGGAAGTCGCGGACAACGAGGGAGACGATCAGCGAGGGAGGGGAACGAGCCAAGCGCCTGCGCTACCGCTTCCTAACCATTTCGTCGTGGCAACAAACCGTGAGCCCGTTTATTATTGCGGTGACCCGAGATTTAACCGTCCCTCCTGCTGCCATTTTCCTCTGGCTTTCGAATCTATTTTTTTAAGGACCATGTTGATTTTTTTGTTCTCGGAAATGGTGGCTACTGAACTTTCGTCAGCTTGCTTCCTACCAGTTTGACCCATCCCAGTTTACCCACGCGTCGCAATTGTGACGTATAATTGTATATATGTATATATCTATGGGTATTCGTCGAGAGGGGAAGGGTTAAACTGGGAAGAGGTAAGCTGGCGGAAGTTAAGTAGCCACCATCTCGAGATTTAATCTCCTGACATCTACCCCGGCTTTGAATCAATTTGTTGAGTACAATGTTATTTGTTTTCGTTCTTTTTAAAACTGTTTTTTAACAGGTAAGTCATCTGTGAGAATAAATGATAAACATTAATTATCGAAAATATTCCTTTTTTTAATCGAATTAACCTCACTCCCCTCTTAAATCACTCCTCACTCCTCTCTTTTACTCAGTTACACAACCCTTTTTATTTTCTATTCATTGGACTATTAATCGTTTCTTCGCATACTTGACGATAATCATTATTCTACATAAAAATGGTGATTAACCTCAAAACATTAAATGCAAACGCGTGAATGGCCAAATGTTTGATAAATCGTTTTAATATGAAAATATAAAACAATTTGTAGATGAGGTTATGGTGACGAGTCCGTGATTTTCGAGGCTGTACTATTCGGTCCATAACTTTGGATTCGTAGTACGGCAACGTGGCTCCTCGGACACGACGACAGGTGTTCCGACGCCGCTGCATTACAACGTGGAATGCTCCGAAGGAACAGTTATCCTTCGGCGTTAAGACGATGGAAGACATAAACTCTCTCAGTCTCCCTCGCTCGTCAGCAGCGAGCGCCGCATGGCGCTGTCTCTCTCGCACTCCGGATAGGTCTTCCGTCGCACCTTAAGGACTCTGCGCCATCTTGCTGGCGTTTACTCGGAGCAGCGTTTGTACAGCCGGTACGGCACACGATGCCCAGGCAATGGGGATATATAATAAATCAAGCAAATACATCATGACGCTGAATAATCCGTGAAACATAGAAATAATATCCCAATAATGTATCAACGTATATATATAAATGTTGTCCAAAAAAAAAAAATACGCTTTTTTCCTCCTGCTGACTACGACTAATCCCTCAACAAACCAACGGATCATCTATTATAAACAATAAATTGTCGAAATACAACTAATTACTCCATTCAAGCAACAATAATTGTATTCAACGAATATTCGACATTTTGTTTTTACTTTCGATCGATGTAAAATAATCTTACGGATAATTTTCATTGGTGAAAATCGATCGAGAACGTCGCGATGAGTCTCGATCGTGCATTATAGATGGACGATGCACCTGTCGTGCACCTGTTGGAGGTCCGGTTCTCGGGATACTCGGTTCCTACACACCCGAATAACGACGAACAATGAGAGGGAAGGCGAGAGAGCAACACCGAATAAATAACCCAACGAGTTGTAAAGTTTTGGTTTGGGTTATCGTGCGAACCAAACCAGTTTGGGAAAAGTTGACAGGAAGAAGGGGGGCCCTCAAGTGCCTGCAAGGGCCCAACCATATAAACCCCCTCACACCGTGGTAAAAAAAATTATAAAAATAAAAAAAAATATATAATGCACCGCCGGTTCGACGAATTAACTCGCGCTTTGCAGCGTAACGAAGCAGCGTGACAATATAATGACTTTTGTTACCTTACTCGTGATATGTCGAACAAATGTCCTTATCACGATCGCCCTCAATTTTTCTTTTACCCGATCTAGAACCTTAAAAACTTGATATACAAAAATGAATTTCCATACAAGTTATCCCCGGTCGAAATTGTGACCTTATATTTCAACTTATTCCACCTTACAAGTCCGAATTGGAAGGCAAAGTGAGTTTGAAATTTTTTTTTCATTCTCGTTTCACCTTTCGAGTGAGGGTGATGATTTTTTCCATCGGTTATTTCACCTTCGTTTCACCTTCCCGAATGAGGGTAAACATTTTTTTTTCGTCATCTCACCTTCGTTTCACCTTCCAAACTTGGAAAAAATGGGAAATTGCTGCAGGTTTTGCAGGGTGAAGGGAAGTTGAAACGCGGACGAGAATTGCTTGTAACTTCGTCCTACTTTCAATCTCCTTCGCCCTAAATGTGATGTTGAAGTAAATTGAAATAAAGGTGGGAAATTGCGATTCGGGTATATATATATATATATATATATATATATATATATATATATATATATATATATATATATATGTTGGTGACGCACAAGGTTCGATACTCGATTCGAGGCCTTCGATAAATAATTTTCACTTTGAAGAACATTCTCGTGCAACGGTTTTAATGATCTACCGTGTGAGACACACTGTCCAATGGCCGCCCAGCGATTTATCTGGGACAGAAGGATTCGTGCCAGCTATATGCTAGCTCTCAAACGCGATCCCAAGACGAACGATAATCTCGCCGTTACGTTTCACCGCACGCAGAAACGAGAGTGGAATCGGTATACCGACTACTTTGCGAAGGATCGATCGTTAAATTGTCCCCCCTGAGTAATAATCACCAATCGGAGTTTCACAGAACGACGTGTACTTAGCATCATCGTCGGCAATGCGAATTGTTCCTGACGATATATACTTTTATCTCGTACCATATTTTTTTTGTTTGGGTTTCACTGCAAACAATTAAGTACACACCCGAATCGTTAAGATGGACGTAACAAAAATGTTTTTTAATCCAAGTCGGGTGTCAAAAGTAATTTTTTTTTGTTTCCATCGACTTTTTTCAAATTTTGGGACTTTGAAAAATTTTCCAAGTCGCATAACTTTTTTTCGGTTTCACTAAAACCGAAAACTCGTTCACTACAAACCTTTTCACACCTGAATCTTGAAGAATGAAGAAAAAAAAATCGATTTTTTTACCAATTTTTTTTTTTTTTTTTTTTTTTTCATCGAAAAACCATATTTTTTCGAACTGCAAACGAAATCTCGGTTACTACAATCAACTACAAACGTATATCTGTGTGAATCAACCGTTATATTCAAGTTTTGTCAAAGTCGGGGAGATGGCCATTTTTCTGGAGTCCTATAACATTTTTTGGATTTTTGGAAAGCTGAGAAAATTTCACAGGATATATGTATTGTTCGAGTTGGGTTCTCCGTGAGTAAGGGAGCTTTCCTCATGTGTAGAATCGCTGGACGAATCCGAGTTGGCGGCTTACGCGATCGTCGGAGGACTCGTATGTCCGGTTGAGGAGCCAGAAGAGCGTTCGCCAGCAGTCTCTCCTTCTCGCTCACATCGTTCGCTCGCTCGGCGAGCAACGTTACGTAAGGTGCAGGATCATAGGCGCCGGTATACCTTGAACCGTGCCAACGTCATGCCCGAAAAATCATTCTGCCGATTCATTATTTTTTCATTAATTTAATTTTTCTATTATTTTTTCGTCAATTTTATTTTTCTATTATTTTTTCGTCAATTTCATTTTTCTATTATTTTTTCATTAATTTTTTTTTTTTAAATTATTTTTTAAGTTCAATTCTTTTTTTTTTCTTCATAGATGTTTCAGGCAGTTTCTTCATACATTTTTTTGGGGCCACTTTGATTAGGTTTTGGGACCTACGGGCTAGTTCCCAAATGCGAATAACAATTTCAACGAATATCACAAATAAGTTTTTTTTTTTTTCGAAATTTCAAATCGCTGTCAAACATTCACCTTCCAATTCGGAATTTTAAGGTTAAATAAGTCAAGTTTCAAGGTGAAAATTTCGACCAGGGATTTCCGAATACTTTCAGACATTTTTTGAGAACTTGGATGTAAAAATCCTGATGAAAGCATTTTGTTGCATCATCGCACAGCTTTCTCTACGAAAAAGCAAAAAAAAATAAAAAAAAAAATGAAAATAGAATGAAACAAAATGATGAACGTTGTAAAAGTCGTCTGTTTGCCATGCCCGAGTGGAGGTGAAGTCGTGCGCTCTCTCGAGTCTCTCAGGAATCTCACGCGAATCAACGATGAAGACTGGAAGAGTTGCTGCTGCTGCTGCTGCTGCTGCTGCTGCAGGATAAATAAAATAAAAATAAAAAGTTTGCCGCGATTATTGGCTTTGACTCTCCTGTTTTATCCCAACGCTCGACATTAACGATTATCCCCTCCATTATTTCCGTCACGCCACTGGCGTTACGTGAAATTGAAATTCACATTCTTAATGTTATGCATTATAACTAGTTTGCGAGTCATCCGCTACGCGGCGTCGCGGAGAGGCCCGCATGATCCTCGGACTCACCTGTTAACACTCGATACGCGATAATAATCACTCACGAGGTGTGCGTACGATTATTATTCACGAATATATGCGTAAAAGTCGGTAAATCATTAATTTTTTTTTATTTTTTTTATTTTTTTTATCTCATCAGACCGGAAATGTGCGTGATTTGAAAAATGCCGGATCGAATTGTCCAACGTTCAATGTCGTTTAGCGATGATTAATGATGAAGAGAATTAATTTTATTGGTTTTTATGGAAGTGATGAAAATTATGGAAAACAATTATTACTGACTTATGGCCATTTAAATTTTTCCCGAAGGCTTTTGATATATGCACAGAGTATATCAGACACATTCATCGTACTTGCTTCTACTTGTGGAATGTAAAGTCGAAATTTTTTACCTTTTTTTCAATTTACTTAAACATCACATTTAGGGCGAAGGAGATTGAAAGTAGGATGAAGTTACAAGCAATTCTCGTCAGGGTTTTAACTTCGCTTCACCCTGCAAAACCTGCAGCTATATTTCCCGATTTTTACAAGTTTGGAAGGTGAAACGAAGGTGAGATGACGAAAGAAAAATGTTTACCCTCCATTCGGAAGGTTAAACGAAGATGAAAGAAAAATTTCGACACAGCATATTGAGGTTGAAACGAGGGTGAAACAAATATAAATATCGACTCGGGTAGAATTCCTCAACCAATGTGGAACTTCTCGCGGTCACAATAATTTTTCTCTAAGTTCAGCGAACCTTGACCCCAGATTTCACATCGAAAAAATAGATAAATTTTTTTTTTTTTTTTTTCCAAAAAAACATGATTGAAACCAACTTTCTATCGTGGACTCTTCTGTGAACCTTTTTTTTTTCAAATGTAAATCACCGTTCCTCATCCATCGCGACTTACACACCTGGATCGTGAATATAAAATACTTTTTCATCGTCTCTTCATCTTCCACATCGTCTTCCGCATGCATAATCCATAAATGCTCGTAAAATACCGTTCAGACGCTTCAAATGACCACGAAAAAATATTTAAATAATAGCTAAGCATAGATATTCCATAAGTTAAAAAACGATTTTAAATTTCGATCGACCACAATAACGAAAAAAAAAAAAAAATTCCAATTTTTCAGGCAACTCAACCCCCTTAATTTCGCTCCAACAGAATACAGGGTCTTTCATACCCGAAGTCTTACATTCGGATATACCCCGCGAAACTCGCGGATTCGGTCGGTGAGCAATGGCCGGCGTGACTGACCAGAAGAAGAAGCCGAAGAAGAAGAAGAAGAAGAACCGGAAGTACGTGGAAAAATAAGTCAAGAAATAGCGTCGGATAGCGGTGCGAGGATGGGCGCGTGTTCGTCGGATGAGAATGAGATAAAATAGTACGTGAGATAAGATGAGGAGAGAATAAAAAAAAGAAGAAGAAGAAGAAGAAGCAGAGCTGAGGAGAGTGGATGTTGGTTGAGATGGTGGCGCGAGGAGCGAGAGAGGATGAAGAGTGGGGAGAGGAGGGACTGTGTATACTGGATCGGCGAGAGAGCGGCGAGCGTGTGGAAGAGATAGTGGTCGCTGACCCCCTCGGAACGTTGACTCCTTGAAGTCAGTCCCCCCCTCTTTTACATTGAGCCGAGAGAGCTCCGGTCGTTCTTCCAGCCTCGTAGTCGTCGTAGTCTTCGTCCTCGTCGTCTTCGTCGTCGTCGTGGATTTTATATATCTTAACGTTGCCTTGCCTCCTCTGTCTTGCCCACCTTGCCCGGCGAACGCTCGAGCGTTCACCGACCGGCGAAATTGCCTTCCTCGTCTATACATCTATATATATATACATGTGTGTACTGATCTGCCTTTTCAACCATTCTCCACGCTAGATGTGTACTTTTCCATCGAGTCACGGCCTAAACCAAACTTCACCTTTGCAGCACGGTCCCAAACAGGAATGGGGCCCTGTTGGGACCTTCCATTCAATGAAAATGGATTTCCAAATACTTTTTCAAACAAATGAATGTGATTTATTGTCACGCAACAATCAATATTTTTACATTTTTGTTATAATTATGACCGATTTACGTGAATTATTATTATACGATGAATTTTAATATTTAATAAATCCGGTGAAATTATCATTATCATTTGGTTCGAAAGCTATATTTGAATTATTTTTTTATTGAGTGGATGCCCATCCCTGGTCCCAAAGTCACGGAGGCATTCTGGAACAATGTTTTCGTTGATAATCATCATTTTAAAATTCATGGATTTACAAAAAAAATATTAATCTATCATTAAAAGGTTAATACGCAGTTGAAAGGTTGAACGAAAAGTCGTTTTTTACGGTTTTTTTCTATGTAAAGGGTTTTTTATTCGACAAATACAATAAGTATTGATAAATGTAGTTGTAGCTTTGAACTTTGTATCGACATTTTTCATTTTCAAAAATATTGATTTACACCGCTCTCCTGTAGACGATCCTCCTGGAGGTCCTCGAAAAAAAAGGTCTCTGACTGTAAGGTCGAAATCTCTGGTTTGGATTATCTAAAATAAAAAAAAACCAAAAAGATTCTATTACTAGATAGATAAATCTAGTTATTGATCGAAGGAATAATATTTTTCCATAATTATTTCCATTTTTTAAAAAACAATTCGCAACGAAATAAAATGTTGGTCGATTATTGGAATTTATTTTCTTCTTGGAGCCGCCATTTTGTCAAAAATCAAAATTTTTACTATTTACAATTTCTTCGATCAATTCCTACTATTTATTTATCCACTCATAAAATCTTTTTGTTGGATTTTTTTTTTCATTTCAGATATCAAGCGTTCGATGATCCTGGATCGATTGTTTCCACTCTATCAGGCACCGTGGGGTCCGCGATAAGCCGCTGTTATAACAATGGACGACGTGCTGTGGTGTCCCAGCGAAAGCGTTTTATTAATACTATTAGAACACTAATTTTCCACGAGCCAAAGAGCGGTGAATCGTACACGAGTACACCCATCGCGAAACAACCCCAGTGGTTTTCCGTGTTCGGTTCTGCCGTTGCGTCTAATTGGTAGTTGAATGAGCGGAAGACAGGGGAACCCGGGAGGAACACACAGCACTAACCGGAGAGCTTGGATTACTTCAGTCCCACACCGGATTCGCATGTTGGAAAATACGGTTATCGGTATAATCACCGCGAGAAATCACTCGAGAAAGGGCCCCGTTACGAATAAAATCATATTATATCCCACGACGATGTACCGTACGCAATTAATATGTTGCTCACGTTTTGCTAACTGTGCGAAAAACAATGGACACTGATTTTTCATTGACTCAAACGATAATAATTGTCCGTGATTTTTTCCGAATCACAACCAAGAGGTCAACACAACCTCTCAATGAAAAAATTGTCAAAAATGCGGTTTGACGTGCGGAATAAAAAAAAAAAACAAATAGAGAAACCCAGCTATTTACTAATATATATTTTAAGGCGAATGTGAAACGCGTTAAATTTGCTTTAACACATCAAATTTTTAATAAAATTTCCTTTTTATTTGTTAAGAACAATTGTGGCAATAATTTAAAAAAAAAAAA
The DNA here is from genome assembly GCA_963662125.1 of Diplazon laetatorius. Lineage (NCBI taxonomy): Eukaryota > Metazoa > Arthropoda > Insecta > Hymenoptera > Ichneumonidae > Diplazon > Diplazon laetatorius. The sequence continues at coordinate 3,674,943 of OY759161.1, forward strand.
AAAACAAGATAGCAGTTGAAACTTGCAATTTGCTTCCTCCGAATTATATATAGTGAACGAAGATTTTTTTTATGAGGAAGCGAGAATTAAGAAGCTAGGAGCGTTTCTCTTGTCGCTTCGTCATAAAGGGATCTTTTTTTATGAGGAAGCATAATTGGCCGACACAATGAGTTACAGTTTAATCCAATAATTCTCAAATTGAAATATTTAATTTATGGGAAATTCAATTGTAACGTTTGGAAACGTATATGGACGTGTATATATATATATATATATATATATATATATACATCGACGTTTCAAACGAATGGTATAAAGTCGCTCTGGCGTGTAATTCCGAGCCTCAACAGGTGAGTCCGGTGCGTGGTGCGTCCGCATCGCTCCATCAAGAGATATCTTTTCCGGATTCGGTACTCGCGACCATCGGCTGCGTGCGTTGTTGGTTTTTTTTTTTTTTCAATTTTTTCTTCTTTTTCTTCTCTCTCGTCTTCTTCCACGTTTTTTTTTTTTTTTTTTTTTGTTCCTTTAATTTCCTTCTGCGTTGCTCCGAAACTCGAAGAGCCGGTTTCGTTCATTCGCCGTTCCACTGGGATTAACTTCTTTTTTTTTTCTTCATTTTTTGTTTCTTTTCAGATTCTTTTACATTTATTTTCGTACGTCATCCACGCGGCCCGTTCGAGTGATGGTGATGTTGCGGGATTAAAGAACTTGCCCCGTAGCAGCATATCTCGGCTGGTGCTTCTGCTTCTGCTGATGCTACATGTCCTTCTGACTTCTTCATTCTCGATCTTATGCCTGTTCGTCTGGTTTGCACCGCGTTTTTGCCTCGAATTATTGCGCAAGGAACCATCGATTATTATGTAATTTTATTTATTCTCATTCGACGGGTCTTATTTGGTTTTTTTGTTTATCTGTTCGAGACATTATGACGGACTATAACCATTAAAAATAAATACATATCTATGAGCCATTCCATCGAATATCGAACAATTTTGGACTTCACAATCTGGAATCTTCATGATCCTTACACAGCTCAAAGTGCATATTGAAAAACAAATTCCCAAATTTTTTCAGATTTTTTTTTGCTATTATTTTGGCATTTGTCGATTGAGGTATTTTTCATTTATTTCGTTTTCTTTTTTATTCAAGTATTTTTTTCACGTGATGCTTACGCTGGTGAAAAAATGTATTAAAAATCTGTTTGTCACGTGAAATCGTCACAGATTTTCGATGAGAATATCAGTTTTTCATTTCGACTCTCAAAAATCCAGTAAAATCGAGTTTGAAACATGAAAAGCTGTTTTTCGACCGTTTCCCAAGTTTTGGAATTTTTTTCAATGCTATCTCATCGAAAAGCTGAGAAAATTTTACAGGAGATATGTATTTTTCGAGTTGGCGGGTTATCAGTAAGTTTTCCTATCCTGCCAAAAACCAAGATTAATTAATCGATCGATTTGTGATTTCATACGATCATGTCTAAATATATATATATTTTTCATATTTCGCTCTGTCGTTTTCATAAAAATGTTTTTTTTTTTTTTTTTTTTTTTTTTTTTTTCATTTGTTATTTTTTGGTAATGTTGTTGGTCGATGTTTGATTTAAAAAAAAACATGGCGGATTTCCCGTCTCGGTCTTCTCGCCCGGCTGAATGATACTAATGGACGCATGGTAACTATATGTAGCCCACATCCTCGCGAGGAGAGGGTTGTTCAACTCGACGCGTTACTTCGACCGTTCGGGTCCGCTTCCTGAAGTTGTGCCGGCTCGGAAAGGTTTCAACCCAACCAAAGCGAGTCTAGCCACTTTGTGCAGGGCCGCGTCGACTCAATAATGGCGGTTCTAACCTCATTTCTAACATCGTTCTAATTGCAAGGTTTTTTTTTTTGTTTTTTTTTTATTTTCTTGACAATCGTACAGCCACGAATATTTCTCATTCAATGAACATACGATTTGATCACCTTTTCGAAACGACCAAGTGGTTTACATTCAATGATAAATAACGAAATACGGCCAGGTTTTTTTTTTTTTTTTCAATTCCATGTTCAGTTGAGGCGATATGCATCACACTCGTAAAAATCACCTTCTTTACGTCCTTGATACACAATATTACCCGCAGTCGTGATTTTGCAGGATATAAACTGCTTCGATGGACTTTGATGGACGAGTGTGGATTGCACAACCGAAACGTAAATTGTGGTCGAGTGACGAGGGTCTCGCGCAACCTTGTCGCGACCCTGGCGCGCTAGATGTAAATAGAATTAGTGCCACCAGATGGCGTGTCAGAACGAGAACGCCAAAAAGACGACCGCGATATCGAAAAAAAGTGGGGGCACACGCTTGAATAAATCAATTGTAAATAAATAATTTTGCAAACGGTAACAATATTGCTGCAGGCACATAGTTATAGATCTCGAAATCGTTTAACAATAGACTTGGAGTCTACGTGAAATTTATTTGCCATTAAGATTTTACAAGGGAAAATAATAAAAAATGCAATTATTTCGTGGATGAGAAAATGTTTGTATTTCGTTTTTCTTCTTCTTTTTTTTTTTTTATTATGATATGAACAATGATAGTGATACGATGGGCCCCAACACCGGAACTCGAAATACGCTCGACATTTTACACATTCGTTCATCGTGGAGATTAAAAAATAAAATTAAAAAAAACGTTTTCATTAAATAATAAATTTGTAAATAAACGACGAGACAAAAATCGAGACTGGATGATTGATAAAACTTTATAATTGAGTGGCGTTGATTCACGTAGCTTCGTAAATTCCGACTCCGAGCAATAAATTTCTTCGTGAAAAATGTAAAGCGGTGATCGGCGAATTTTTCGTGGGAAACGATCGCAACAGGTACGATTCGGCCGCGGTTTTCACGTCGGGATTGTGCGACACGTTCACGTCTTCGAGACTCATTTCATCGGCCAGTTTCGTGAAATCCCAGAGTTTCATTGTGCTGTCCAATGATCCTTTGGAATAATAAAAAAATAAATCAAATCAAAAACATATGTAAAAATATATATATATATATATACGTATAAAAAAATGTATTAATAATAATTCGACCAAAGCAACGAACTACCAAAAAATATATGTATAAAATATTAGCGAGATAGATAAAGAAAAATTCGTAGATTTTAGTGAATTTTTACCCGATACTAAAATATTTCCGTCTCGACTGAAACAAAGACAGTGAATGGTTCCGGTGTGACCGGACAGAGCAGCCACGAGATGACCGTGAGCCAAATCCCAAACGAGAACCCGATGATCAGATCCGGCGGACGCGAGAAAACGACCCTCAGTCGAAAATGCCAGACTGAATATTCTCGACTTGTGGCCGGTCATCAATCTGACTTGATTACCGGTAACGCAGTCCCACAATCTCACGGTCATGTCGCTCGATCCCGATGCCACGTAATTCGAATTCGGATGGAATTGCACAACCTGCCCGACAATTAAATAAAAAAAAAAATTAATTCAATAAAAAAAATCTAATGTAAACGTAAAATAGATTTTCACATAATTTAAAATAGTAATAATTTACATTTTTTCAAAACGTACAATAGATTTTCACATAATTTTCGTTTTTTTTTTCGGCAAAAACACAATCAAGGTTTTTCAAGTTTCAAAAAAAATGTAAAAAACACATGTTTCATGAATTCGAATCGCCTCGAAATCAGAGATAAGTTTGAGAAATAAAAAAAAATGTATTTACGTCAACGTCGGAATAGTGACCGGCGAAGATTCTGAGCGGTTGATGAGAATCGGTGACCCAAAGTCTGGCGGTCTTGTCGTGAGAACCCGTGGCGAAATAATAACCGTGAGGGGAAAATTTAACTGACCACACGGGGTACAAGTGACCCTTGTAACACACGACGCACGTCCACGTATGAAGCGACCATAATCGAACTGAAAAATCACGATAGAGAAATCTATTATTATTGTGTTTTAACAATTTCGTGTATAAACGAAATTGACTTTCGTTAATTTTGAATTTACATAATCGGCTGGGCTTGCTCTATGGAAAAATTAAAATTATTCTGAGTCTGATACGTACCGGTCGCGTCTTCCGACGAAGACAGCAATAAATTACGATCCGGACTGAATGACAAACTGTATATAGGACCGTTGTGACCGTACAACGTTCTCGACGTTTCCGCATTTCTGTCGTCCATCATTCTCACCAATACATCATCTGTACGACGATAATTTCACAATTACTTATTTTTAATTATTTTTTATTATCTTTAATTTTTCTATTATTTGTTATTATTTTATTTTTTATCATTTTTAATTAATTATTTCATTATTTTTTTTAACGATTATCTGATTTTCAAGACAAGAAAAAAAAAATAACAAACCAGCTTCTCTGTCTATGTCTTGAAGTTGTTCGGCGCTTTTCATAAGTCTCAACTTTTGTGGCACCAAACTCCAAACTTTCAACACCGAATCGGCAAATCCAACCGCCAACAAGCTCGAATCTTCCGCTATTTCCGCTGTAGTCACACTGCAGTGTCATCAAGAATAACATATATATATATATATATATATATATATATATATATATATATATTCCACGTGACTTCAGCCACTCAAAAAAAAATTTTTCCACAAATAATTTTAAAAAATTGAGCTATTTTTATATATATATATATATATATATATATATATATATTTCTATCACCATCATTCGTCGTGAAATTTAGAAAAAAAAAAACGTAATAAAAATGTACTTAAAAATTTTTACTTGTGCGCAGCATTGAGAAGCGTGTAGAAGCAGATCGATGGCAACGTCTCGGGTCCGAGTAACACTCTTTTCGAAACTTCCCTCAGTGCCTTGACTTTCTCAAATTTGTCTGCGTCTTTTCTGTAATAAAAAAAAAATAATAATAATAATATCAATTACATTTTTTTTTCAACAAATAATTGAAAATAAAAGTTGTGAATGTGAATTGGTTAAAAAAAAAACGTGAACTAACAAGTTGGGCAAGGGCATTCTGCCTACGGGCGGAGCGTTAGGATCGGATTTAGTTTTTTTCGAAAACAGTGGATCTTTTTTGGCTTTCTTTCGTTTCGGTTTGTCGACGCCGTCGGCAGTTGGATCGTCTTCTTCCTCCTCTGCCGTGGGCAAAGATTGAATATCCGGCTCCTTCAGCAGACCGTAATAAACTTTGGCCTTATTATCTGCGTGTGGTAAACAGACAAAAAGGGTTTTTTGTCAATCATCCATTACGTTTAAATTGAATATATTTAAATATATTCATTTATATATATATATGTATAATAATTTTTAAGACTTTTCACCTTGCCTGGTCGCTTCTCCCAGCATAGCTCCGGAAGTGGCTTCTATCTGTTGCTTGTTTCGAGCGACTCCCTCGTACATGTCGAAGTACAGATGCTCCTGTATTATATTCAAAAGAACGCTCTGTTTTTTCTCTTGCAAATGTCTCTTCAGCAGCGACAGAGTGTCCCTCGATATTCGTACGATAAATTGATTGGATCTGTGAAAATATGCGTCGAATTAAGATGCGGACACGCTGTTAATTTATTTAGTTCAGTTTCGGATGAAATATTTTTCATCGCCGTACTTGAAAGTATCCGTGAGTTCGTTTCCCTCTATCAGTTCTTTGGTCGTCACGTTCAACAATCTCTTCAAATCGTCCTGACGATATTGTTCCAAATTGTCGCTGAATTTTTCCATAAGGTGTTTGGCTTCGGTCGCGTGATCGTTGTAAACGAGTTCCAGATACATGTGCACCAAAACCGGATAAAGTATGGTACTCAATTCGTGCTGAAATTTCAAACCAACAAAATGGATCGTACCGACAAGACGGCGGACGGCGAAAAAATCCAAAAAATGATCCAACGATCGGACGTTAAAAAAAAAAAAAAAAAACCTTGTAAATGTCCAAAGATCCTTCGACGAACTTTCTCAATTCGGTGTAAGCTTTTTCGTAGAGCACGGGGTCGCCCTCGCTCTTGTACACCGAAAGAACGCTACTGACTTCCGGACTCGGTTGAACGTCCTTGTCGGCGGGGATGTTCGTCATGTTGGTTTCCTTTATAAAAAGGTCCACGGTTTCCTGCAAAACGATTCAGCAACGAATTTTCATCAACAAAGTTGTTGACAATGAAAACAAACACACACATTACCCATAAATTCGAAAAATCAACAAATGTTTTTTTTTTTTTTTTTTTTTAAATGTTTGAGGTTATATTATTAAAAAATGATAAATCACTTACCTTTAATTTGTATTTCCGCAGTAGCTGCAGTAACGCGAGCATGGTGTTTTTGTTGTTATCGATCATTTGTATTTGAGAATCCATGACGCCGGTTATCGATGACAGTTATCGCCAAAATTTGACGTACTCGAACTTTGGTCCTTCCGAACAATTTTTGCGAACAGACTGAACAAACTGAACAATCACAACTCGGACCAAACTGGACGCTCCGACTTGCTCCGACTGAAATGCTTGAACCAGAGAAAACTAAAGTATATCGATAGGCAACCCGAATGGAAAACCGTCACGGCACGATTTCTCGGGGCAGTAGCGTCAGTTCCTGTTCCGACCACGGCGAGCGCCACCGCCCAGCCTCCGTCTTCCTCCCACTCGCGTTTGCCCTACCCTCGGGGCCATTAGCTGTCTCGCTCTTACCTGTGGATCTCCGCTAAGATCGCGTTATCTCTATCCCGGTCCCACTTCACTAGGCCTGCGCAATTAGACACGCAATAGCGCGAAATAGACATTTCATAAATATCACGAAAAATGATAATAAAAAAAGGGATAAAGGACTCAGGTCGATGGCCCATTTGCAATACGAAGCAAAACTATGATATATAATGACGTTGTAAAAAAAACAATAAAATAAAAAATAAAAAAATTCCAAACTCAAGGTCACACGAGGATCATTGAAAAAGTCCTCAACAATAACCTCGACACTATAACGCTACGATAAATTTTAAAAAATACATATCCGGTGCCATTTTTTGAAATATCGATGACCTTGAAATCTCAAAAAGCCAAATGACCTTGGCGGAAAAAAAAAGTGTATACGGTGGTCGCAACTCGACACCGAACAAATCTTGTTTATAACATTTCCTTCCATATCGTTATTAGTAATCTAGATATATTCAAGGTCGAGTTAGGTTAGGACACTCTCTATATATGTAAATTCGTCAACACCCCATTAAGGACCACCCTAATATATATACCTACATATATATATATATATATATATACCTATGATACATCCATATGTATTTATGGTTAAATGCATTCAACCCGTGATGCACAATGAGGAATTACGAGCGATCGGCTAGCTTCCAGCTCATCCGACGAACCATCGAGCGAATTTCCATCAGTCTAGCCGTGGAGATCGCAACCTGCGCGTGGGCGACCCTCCCAATCCATCTAAACCCAACTCTATAAACATATATATATACATATCGTCGTAATGTGGATTTTCATTCGATCATCAACTCGATAGATTTCGAAACCAAGACCAAATGTACCCCAGTATAACTTCAAGATCGTCCGAACAACTACCAACAAACACGAAAAAATCGTTTGCGACACCAACAACGATAAAGTATGCGAAATAAATCATAAACATAGCATAACATAATTTTTATAAATCTCTCTGTGATAAAGAAATGAAACGTTCGGAGAATATCGAATGCCGGAAGACGATCGCTGTTTGCGTCGCCATATTGTTTCTTCGCATCGTAAACTTTCGACTGCTAGGTACGCAAAGGTATTTGAACTATCAAACCCAAAAATCTTTTCATTCCGATTTTTTGGCCTATATAGCTTCGATTCTGCGAATTATCGTCCACGCTTTTATTATCATCGACCAAATATCGTGCGCACACACGTGACTCATGGAATGTTATTCGTTCTTCGTTCGCTTCTTGTTGTGTCGCAGTCGATGCCGCAAGCGCGGGAACCATCGGCGATGGAATCAACGACAGCGACGGGACACACGGTCCCGAGGAAACGCGACAGCATCACTGCTGCGCGAGACACGAGAAGATGATCGACGTCGGTGAAGGTCAGAACTCAAAAAAAAAAAAAAAAAGAACAATATTTTTTATAAAAAATCGTTCGAAGGTAAAAAAAAGCTGCAAGTTGAAACTTGCAAATTGCTTCCTCATAATTTTAAGCAAGCTTCAAGTTGAGCATTGCAATTTGCTTCCTCGGAATCGTAGGTAGTGAACGAAGAATCCTTTATGAGGAAGCAATGTGATGCTTATGGGAGCGCTATTTGGAAGCATTTTTGTTTTGGCTTCCTCATAAAGGATTCTTCGTTCACTACCTACGATCGAAAAACTTGAATTCCTGTCAAAACTACTTTTATACTTTAGTGAAGTTTGAGCTTGATCGGTCAAAGTTCACAAAAGTTATAGCGACAAATTTGATTTTTTGAAAAATTCAAAATATCATAAAATCCAAACTTATTGATGGATTTGGCCCAAATGCAATACCAACTAACCTTGGGTACGTATCTCTTTGTCAAGAACTATTTAGACGAGTATCTCAAAATTTGCGATCGCTAGAGTGATAACGCCCTTTTTTTGGGAATTTGAAAACGACATAAAATCTGAGTCGCAGCTTCAATCATTTCGAAAATTATAGTCAAAGAAGTGATTACGGAGCTGCACATGTCTGCAAAATTTGGGGGCTGTAGCTCAAACCGTTCTCGAGTTATGCAAGTTTGAATTTTGGGAGGCCATTACACACATACACACACACACACACACATACATACATCCGGACATTTTCTCCAAATGTGTTTTATCGACGTTTTGGAACATTCTGAACATGGTGACATGAAGATCTCGAAAAAAAAATTTCCCACCGTCACAAAGCTTCCTTTATGAGGAAGCAAAATAATCAAAATATCGATTTTTCGCCAGATGGATTTTATTTTTATTACTTTTTTTTAGATAGGAAACCATTGCCATATATTGAAATTACGGCAAAACCCACATTTTTCCAAAATTGAAAAAAAGAAAAAAAAATTCCACTTTCGGAAATATCGGCGTCATGCGCAACGCCGTAAAATCCACGTTATTGAAGAAAATAATAAATATGTATGTATGGATATGTAGGTGTCATGTCGATGGCAAGAAAAAATACGTGTCCCTCTGGTCGTAATCGCAACTCATGTTATAATTATAATCAATTGATGAGATACTGGTGGATGTGACGAGCGTGGAACGAGCAGATCCGGAGTTACGTCGCCCTTCGCGCCATATATGTATCGTCATATAGCACCGTTGAATTCAGATCGTCGAATTATTCCGACGATCTGGGTCGGCCGATAACGCGATAATTCACCACCACAAGAATAATAATTTGAGTCGTTCTTGCCATTATTTTGATCAGATATTGTTAATTGCTGTAGTTATAATAATAATAATAATAATAATAATAATAATAATAATAATAATAATAATAATAATAATAATAATATTAACAGTTTATTATTGTCATAATTTTATTTTCTTGAATTGTCATATTCGAATTTTCTGAATTATCATTATTTAATTTTTTCGATCAGGAATTTCCGGTCAAGTGATCAGCATAGACGCGGGTCAATGTCGAAGACTTTGTCCTCGACATGTGTCGGACGATCCGGGAGACGCCAGTAGACCGGCAGTTCAGGTTATCATCGATTTTTCACAATCATCGAAATTTTCAATTTTTCCCACAATCACAATTATGACGTCGATGCGTTGATCGAGCTAATTTATATTTCGAAATGATTTTGTCCGTCAGAGATGCCCGCCTAATTCGCACTGTCATCCGAGATCGGCTCGTCTCGAACGTGTTTCCACGCTTCAAGGTGTCAAGGTCATCGAAACGGTCGACACGTGCGATTGCACGTTGAATTTGGCGTGCAGACGAGAATCGTTCAAGCATCTCGTTCACTCGGGAACCCCTTATCAGGTCGTTATAGATGTTGGGGTCTGCATGGGTTCTTGTGAAAAAGGTAATTCAATCATATTGAGTGTTTATTCATTTTTATTAGACGGTAAAGTACATTACACGGTATACAAACATTTTTAAAAAAAATTTTTGTCGTTGTTGTTTTTATTTTTTGAGATCTTGGTTGCAAACCACATCGAAACCGGACCATCAATGTCAATGGACCGAATGGTAAGGATCATTTTCAAGTACATTACATGTATATATATGTATGTATAAAAAAAGTGCAGGCTTTGCTGTGAAAAAAAAAAAAAAAATTATTTTCTTCTCAAAGGTCCCGAAATTTATCAGACAATCGACAAGTGCGGATGCGCCGGTAATTGCCACAGAATGGATCACACCGAGAGCGTGTTGGATTTCAGTGAAATCGAGATAAAAGAGGGAACCAACACCTCGGAAGTGAAGCCGATAGTTAGGGTAGGTTGGACTGTGATCGAGAATCGATTATCGAAAAAAAAACGAAATCGAATCACCGAATTTTAATCGATGTGCATATGGACCATTTTTTTTGCAGGAAATAAACGTGGGACAGTGCGTCGGTTCTTGTCCGGGTAACGAAACGGAAACTTGTCTTTTGCGGGACAAGAAAGAACCCAGCAGGTGCCTTGCTGGACTTTATTCCAAGCAGCACAGTTGTACACCTGCGAGTTTCAAAGTTCACGAGTACAGGTTGGCAATTCAAATCGGATTCAAGTTCGGCCTATTCTATAAATTAATTTATTTTATTTATTTTATTTATTTTATTTATTTTATTTATTTTATTTATTTTATTTATTTTATTTATTTTATTTATTTTATTTATTTTATTTATTTTATTTATTTTATTTATTTTATTTATTTTATTTATTTTATTTATTTTATTTATTTTATTTATTTTATTCTTCAAAAATAATTAAACAGAACACGACGAGGTTCACGACGAGAAGTCATCCAAATTGCCGAGTGTGCTTGCGTTTAGTGAAGTACCACAGGTTCATTGGCCATCCAAAATCCGATTAATCATATCATCGAGTTTGATGCCTGATTCCTGTTATTTTGTTTTTTTCCAATTGTACATCAAAATAAAAGTTCAATAAATATTCCGTACCATTTTTCTTCGCATATGCTCCACTACAAACGAATCGTTCCACTTGCTGAAAAAAAAAAACATTCCGTTATTTTCCATTATTCAAGTTTGGAAGGTGGAAAGAAAATTAAATAACGAACGAAAAAATATTTACTCTCACTCAAAAGGCGAAACGAAGGTAAAAGGTAATTATATGCAGTATCGCGGCTTTTCCGAATTTTACAATTTTTCCAAATTTTCTTTTTCGAAGATGATGTTTGTTAGGTCTCCCAGATGAAGAATCAGGTGGAGGAGGTCAGAAAATGTTATCGGAAATAATTTTTGCCTAATTATCACGGAAAAGATTGTGACTGAGTTTTTTTCTAGACGGAACAGACCAATCGAGGGCATGTAATTCGCTCGAATTTTCGTGCAAATTTCACGGTCATCAAGTGTGGTTGATCGCGGTGCCACTTCGAGCAACACACGAGTCAAAAAGGAGTCGGGGGAGGGGTAAGGGGGGGGGGGGAAAGGTTTATCGCGTGGCAAATAATGCAGCAGAGTCGGAGGTGGACACATTGGAGATTGGCGAGATAACGAGATCATTGAGAGTAATTGGCGGGATTATTCGTTACGGTTATATTCTTGTTGGACGTCGGAAACTGCAAACTACACAGCGGACGGGACTTGATTATCCGATGGGCAAAGAGACCGGTGGGCGTCATTTCCATTATCATGAGCAATGCGCGATGAGCAGATTTGCAATATATCCCGTGATTGTCATATTTACGATTTTATCAACGTTTTTCATTCGTTATCCAGCCACGTCGAATTTTTTTTTTTTTTTTGGTACGGAAAAACGACATCTCACCCGGTTAAAAATTTTCACCTTAAATTTTTATTTATTCACTAGATGACCGGACAAACGCTGTCCTGTCGAAATTTGTCATGTGTCTGAAGTCTGTTTCATACAAAAAAAAAACAATCATAAAAGAAATAAAAACCTTAACAAAACCTATTTTCGGAAATTGTAACGAAAATGAAAATATATTTTGATATTTTAATATTTTAATCGGTCCAGTTATTGATCCAGAAATAATAGTCAAGGCCTCGCAAAGTTACAAGAACTATATTTATCTATCACATATTTATTGTTAACTCGAAACAACAATTTCAGAAAAATATTAATATTCGACCGAGAGCAAAAAAAAAAAAAAAAAAAAAAACAGGGCATTGCGGTGAATCGATAAGAAATTAGGGTTGCCCAAGACGTTTCGTCCAATTTCACGGTGCGTCGCTCGTTATAGTTGCGATAATATCGTCGCCAAATCATCGACGTCGTCGAGATGATGCTGCGACTTGGAGATGAGCCCAGGTGGAGGGGGGAACACGAGGCGACTCTCGAAACAGCATAAAGGAGACTTCCGAACCCCAAGACCTTCCACATCAACCTTAGCTTCGACACAGTCAAGCTCAATCACATTGAGAATCGTTAAATAATTTTTTATTTATTATTTTTTTTTTTACTTCTACAATCGTCTTTGTCAAAGTTCAATCACCGGTCGTTAAAAATTGTCCAATCCACGTAAATCATCGGATAAACAATTCAACATAAAATTATTCAACCAAGGAAACCACTAAAAATATTTTATGTATTTTTATTCTCGATTATAATAAAAAAACGTGTGAATGAAAAAAAAAATTATGGAGAAACCAAAAAAGAGTTTAAGGTCATCATTGACTCCGGGAAGTTTGTTTGGAATTGCATTTGCCGTTTCAATTGCAATTTTTCGATCGGTCGACGGATATCCGACGGAATCGTCGCTGTCGGAAGAGGACGGAGCGTCGGAAGAGGCCAGGACAGAATCTTTGGAAATCCATGGCGCTTTTGATGAAAAAGACGATAACGAAGAAATCGACGACGTTCGTGAGGAAGCTCTTAAAAATTTGCAGAAGGTCGGACTTAACCCTCGACATTATTGGACCGTCGAAATCTCAACGCGATATAATGTCGATTTATTATCATATATATTTACAATTTATCGTAAAACTCTGTGACTCGCAGATTTTTGGCATTAACGCCGAAATTGCGAACAAAACGTTTCGTCAAAATGTTCCACCGCAATTTATGTTGGAACTTTACAACACTATTGCCGATCAAAACGGCGTCACGAGACAAAAAAATCCTTACGACGCAAAAATCGTGCGGAGTTTCGTCGAAAGAGGTGGGTGAATGAAATCCGAAAGATTTTGGAAATCAAAGTTGCAAAAAAAAAACAACAAAAATTCAACGAGTTCGAAAATGTTCACCCTTGTTTCGACTTATTTCAACATCACATTCAGGGCGAAGGGGATTGAAAGTAGGACGAAGTTACAAGCAATTCTCGTCTGCGTTTCAACTTCGCTTCACCCTGCAAGACCGGCAGCAATTTATCATTTTTTTCGAGTTTGGAAGGTGAAACGAAGGTGAGATGACCAAAGAAAAATGTTTACCCTCGCTCGAAAGGTGAAACGAAGATGAAAAAAAAAATTCGATACAGCATCGAGGTTGAAACGAGGGTGAAAAAAATATTTCAAACTCACTTTACCTTCCAATTCGGACTTATTGTGAGGTGAAATAAGTTGAAATATAGGGTGTAAATTTTTGACTCGGTTAAGCACGATTGAACAATGAAATATAGGACTTCGCTGTGTGTAATTTCCTTTGAAAAAATTCATTTACAGGAACTTTGTTGCCGCATCTCTATCTGTTCGACATATCGGGCCTCGATATGGACGAGTCGGTGATCGAGGCCGAGTTGCATCTTTTTCGTAAGCGCAGCGACCTCAAATTCATCGATTCCACGATACTAAAGTCACCGTATTATTTGGTATTAACTATTTATTTATTCATTACCGTCATAACAGACATGAACGATTTTTATTTCACAATAAAATAAAAGGGTGACACGATTGCAGATAAGGGTTTATCAAGTTTTGGAGGGACAGAGTATGAACGAGCCGGATGTTCACAGATTGCTGAACGTTCATTACGTCGGCGCTCACGCTTCCGGTTGGCAGGTTGGACGTAAAATTGTTATCAATTTTATTTATTTAGACGTAAAATTAGTATTAATTTTATTCATTTAGACGTAAAATTATTATTAATTTTATTTACTTAGACGTAATTTTTTTATTAATTTTATTTATGTATTATTTATTATTTTTACAAATCGGGATGTACGAAATTCTAAACGATTATGTTTTATCATCATCAGATCAGAATTATCGGTTGACTTCATTTTATCAAACGAAATGACAATTCAATGTTTTAGGTTTTCAATGTGAAACAAGCTGTGCTCGCGTGGATCGGAGGAGCTCCCAATTTGGGTCTAATGGTCACAGCTTCGACAATATTCGGCAACGGGGCGCTAGTGGAGTTTTCTCGCCGTGACGATTACCATCCGAGCAAACAACCGATTCTCGTGTTGTTCGATAACGATGGCAAAATGTCGAAAGACAATAACGACAAGATTCACGAAGTACCGCATTATCACAGATACAATGACAATGATAATGACGATGAAGAAAAAAACGAAAATATCGATTCCGAGGTTCTCGATGACTACCACAGTGGCAGCATCGTCGATTCGAAAGCAACCAATCAGGACGTTACTGCGAACCGAGCGCCACCGAAAACTGTCGATGAAAGCCGAGAGCCTGGTGAAATAATTGATTATGGAACTGAATTGAAAAGTCATTTGAAACCCGATGAAACGGAATTTTTCCGAAGAGACAAACGAATCGGTCGAAAAGAAAATTTAAAAAGAAACGAATCTGGGAAAAATGTAAACTTCGTCCCTAGAAGGAAGAAAACAATGGAACAAGTTCTGAGGTCGATGGACATTTATGAGAGAGCTATGCTACGACAGGCAATCAATGAAAAAAAACCGAATAAAATCGTGACGCAGAATATCAGAAGAAAAATGGACGAGCCAATACGAAGAATTTCACATAATCGCGAGGTGAGTCGTGAGAAACGTTTACGGAGAGAAGCCAAGAGCGAGAAAGAATCGAGAGAATGTGCGAGACGCGAGCTTTACGTTGATTTCGATGATATCGGATTGTCGAATTGGATCATCGCGCCAAAACGTTATTCGGCTTTTCACTGCCAGGGGCGCTGCGACACGATTCCCACTCACGACGAACGAACCACCAATCACGCGGCTGTACAAGCGATCGTTCATCGAATGGGATTGGTCAGTGACATTCATATGCCTTGCTGCGTACCGACTGAACTTCGCGGCAGTTCGATACTGTTTTTCGATGAAAATGAAAACGTCGTGCTCAAAGTTTACGAAGACATGATCGCTGATCGCTGCGGATGCCGATGACAACATTTTGTTCGGTGTGATCCGCACGGATCTGGGGATTTTTTTTGTGGGCGATTCGGCGGGAATTATGAAATGACATGACTATGTATTGAGATTACATAATAAAAGTTTTAAACAGCTAAAAAATAATTACCATAACAATTATGTCGGAGAATATCAGGTAAATGAATCAGGAATAATTAATGAAAAGACGGAAATTACATATTTTCGAAACCCATAATGCACAAAAAAGTACAACATTCGACAACGGTTAACAATTTTCGCTTGAAAATATTAAATATTATGTGCAAAATTCTAAATAATGTGGATTGTGGTGTGCTGAAATATACGAAATATACGAATCCGTTTTATTTTTTATTGAAACATAGTGCTGAATTTTTAAAAATGAATTATCACTCAATAAATAAATAAAAATTATTTTTACGATAAAATTTACAAACGATTGCTAAATTTTTATCGTTTACAGTTTTTGTTACCGACCGAGTATTTTACCGACTAAGGATTTTTGGAATGAGGCTGAGTTAGCGGTTAAGACGGAATCTGTTTTTTAGTAGACAGCCGATGGACCTTCGATCGAAAATGACGAAAGTGTTGCAGAGACCTCAGCGTTCCACGAGGTGGCGCCCTCGATCATTTTCGGCGGAAAAAATGCGTACCAAGGTAAGCGCTTCGAGTCACTGAAGCACATCATTGACGCTCTACAGTGTCGACAATCCGTAATTCCTTCCAAATTGACACCTGTTGCTATGGAAACTACGGTCAAACAACAACAGTCCTAACTGGTATCAACGCTTTAACGGAACAACAGACTCGCGCACAACTTCCACTTGGCGGAGCGTAATTTTTTTCTTTTTTTTTATTGAAAGAAAGTGCACCGAATTTTCGATGGATTGGGCATCTGACCTTGAAACTGCTTCGAAGAAGGTTCGACCTTTCGATATAGTTAATTAATCGATTATTATCTTTATTATATTAATTTTTGCAGTTTCGTAAATTCATTTTAAATATTTATTTGTATTTATTTCTACATTTATGGGGTAATGGGTATATCCTTAAGGCTTTAATGATTTTGACAATGATTTTGCTGTTCATGTTGCAGCTGATACCACGATTGGGAAGAAGGGCTGGACAAAATAGCGCAACGGACGATCCGAGATCGGACGACGATCTTGCGGACAGCACCGCATCGTTTTCCACCGGTAAATCTAATAAGCCAACGCTACCGGTGGCGCCACCCCGTAACCGAAAAACCGGTTGGGGAGACGAACTAAAATCCGGCAAGTAAGTTGAAACACACCGATTCTAAAAAGAATTCCCATCGATAACAAAATCAATGCCAACATTCTCAATTCAACATTCAAAGTCAATTTTGTTGTAAAAATCAATATCACTTCATAATTTTTTTTTTCTTTTTTCAGACCAAAGACTTCCAACATAATCGAACAGTGAGTAAAAAAAATCCGTCCAAGCCAACCGTGTGTTTGAGTATTTTTTCGTCACTACTATACAGATTGTTTCTCAGAGAGCGATTTCGTGAGGACGAGAGAAACGAACCCGAAAACGGTAAGATTATTTTACTCCTCACATCCCCAGTATCCGTATATTGAAATAACAGACGAAAAATCCATAAAAACGTAAATAAAAAAATGAATATATTGTAAATTCGTTATACGATGTTATTTTAATTTAATTTAATTTAATTTAATTCAATTTAATTGTGAAAAATAATTTAATTTAATTATAACAAAAAAAAAATGAATGTAGCCAATAATAATCGAACGATCAGATTTGAAATAATGAACTGTATCCGGGAAATCGGTAATGCAGATTCCTCATCGACGGAACAAGACGAAAACGGTCGAACTCCAACGAAGCTTCGTAACGAGGATTTTATTACATAATTATTTTTTATTGAGACAGCATTGTTCGATGATCGTATTATTATTGATTCAGACATTCCCATAATACCGGACTTGGATGAAATTCAAGAAGACAACGGGCTACCGGTTCTATCGACCGTCTCATCGTGAGTTACCATCGTCGATCGATATAGCATTTCATGTCAAAAATCCGTCTTGCCGATCGTATTATCGTTTATTCAATCGTTGTTACTCAGAGTCGGAATAAATCGTGTCGCGGCTTACAAAGAATTGGACAAGGATCTGTTGAAGAACGAAGCCTTCACGATTCTGGATGACGTCGATCTGTCTCTGTTGACCGACAAACTTTATCCGGAAAAAAATATCAAGGAATCCGACGAAATATGGAACTGGGATGTCTTGTTCGTTCAAGTATCATCGGAGATCAATAGCGAAGCTCGGGAAAAACCTGAGATATAAGACAACTATATTTGTTATTGTTAATTAAAATTGTATTTTCGATCGACGATCATTCGGTTTTTTCTAATTATTATAGAATTTTTATCAAATAAACTTTACACTGCAATTTTGGTATTTAGTTGAATGATTTTAGCCTGGCAAATTCTAAACATTAGAATGGAAAGCCACTTTAAATAAATGGGAAATAACGAACACCGAACCGAAGAGGGTTGCAACGCTTTGTTGCATCAGCAGTATCGAATTGCACGACCGCGCTTAGCCAGTTCAGCCGTTCCATATTCATTTTATATTAATTAATATATACGATAATGGTGCAATTGTGAACGGTGTTCGTTATAATTTTCATTTGAAGTACTAATTAAAAGTTACGAACTACTGAAAAAGCTAACCGAAAGGGGTAGCTTTTTAGAGGTGCTGTGATATAACGACTTTGAAAGCAAATATCTCGTGACTGAAGGGTTAAAATTCAAAGGTATCAAATAATTCTTTGTTACATTTAAGGAGACCCATTTAAAGACTCGTCCTAAAAAAATGTCGAATATAAACTTTTCGGTCTACAGAACCGAAGAAAAAATATATAAATAAAAAATATTTTCAGAAATCTCATAATTTTTGTTTTCAGATTCATTATCCTACTTTCTCATACAACATTTGATCTGAATATGTCTATAAATGAGAAAATTGGAAAACTGTGACATAGACACACAGACGGACAGGCCAACACCCTCAAAAACGTTCCATCTTGCCATTTTCTATATAAAGAATATTATTATCATCATTATTATCATCCGCAAATTGGGCAATTCAGAGTTTTAATTGTTTGATATATTCGCGGACACTACTTTCGGAAGTTTTCGGACGTCTGTGAAGTTCGGGCAAAAAAAAAAAAATATGCCACACGCGAAGAACTAGCCGTGACCGATCATCTTTTGCACGCTCGAATTAGGACGGACTTACAATCAGGTCGTGAACCCGATGTTTCTTTCGGTCGACGAAACTTTGTTTTTTTTCTATACATAGCCGCTTTCGATCAATCTACGCCTGATAGCCACCGATCCAGACAAGGTTCGATCAATTATCGTTCCTCTCTTGCCCATTGACGAAACAAAATGGCGTTCACGATGAAATGAGCGAAGATAGACACGTGAAAGATTGATTACACGATTGGGGGTGGCTCTGGTCTTTGCAAACCCGAAGAAACCTTGGAACCCTGCTACGTTCGATCGAATGTATGAATGAATGAATGTTGCTTATATTTTTGAAACTACTGAAACACACCGATGTTGAGGTTCATAATCTGTTTCCTTCGAAGAGGTTATGTGCTCGATCGGTAACAAAGATCGTAAATAATTGTTTTATTTTCGAGACAGTTCCACACATTGACTTTCTCCAGTCTGCCACCGTGGCAGTTTGACCGATTGTCAGTCGAAAATGGAAAAAAGTAGTCAATTAACGTTCTGTTCGTTAATGGAATTTTTTCTATTTTCTATATCCTTCGTAAACTATTTTTGCTACAGTATTCCTTATAATTTTAATTTAACGTACGAATCAAAAGCTACATTCCAGAATTTTTTCCGATTTTTCGAATCGATAGTTTAGAAATTAGAGGGGGGCGGGGGAGAAACTCCGATGACGACTTTGAAAGCGAATATCTCAAGACCGAAGGGTCAAAATGGAAAAGGTCTCGGAACATTTCAAATTGCATTTGAGGAGACCCATCGAAAGACACCCCACTCTCGATGGGGTTCGCGCAAAAAAATATTTCGAGTTCACTTTTTAATCTGTGGGCGGGGGTTGAAAAAAAGTGTTTTATTTTTTGTTTCAATCGTTTTTCTGTTTTTGGGTAATCGATCTACGTCTGTGTGCCAAATTTCATCCTAATCGGTATATATATATATAGTTGCAGACTACTTTGCACCATGGACGATCCTCACTTCACGACCTTGAACTTCGGACATTATCGACAAAGTAGGATTGGATTGTGACGGTATTACGTCTCTCGCATGCACGAGCCCCTAACCACTCTCATTGTTCGTTACCACGTACAAACAACAATGAGGCATTGTTCGGTAAGGGTGCATGCCGCCGCCGCCGCCGCCGCCGCCGCCGCCGAAATCATCTCGATAATGGGAAGACCATCGGGGATCTCGGTCTCGCACCTCGAGAAGCTAACACACGTTCGCGGACACGTTTCTCCGGCATGCGCCGCTATACACGGTTCGCCCGAGTTATCAGTGCTTTCCGTGACATTGCCGCAGCAACAGTCGCGGCGGCAACATCCAACGAATACCCCACACGCTGGACCGTGTCACCAATCGAACGACACGAGGCACGCGCGCACGCGTTAGCAATCTCGAAAACTTATTTGAAAAAAAAAAAAAAGTTATCATATTTATTATTTTAAATAATTTTTTATCATAATTATTATTTTAATGATTTTTTTTCATCATATACATTATTTTTATTAATTTTTTATCATATTTATAATTTTAATTGATTTTTTACATAGTTATTAGTTCAATTATTTTTGTTATCATATTTATCAGTTTGATTATTTTTTTTTTTTTTTCGTTATTTCGTATCAATCGGTAAATCGGTAGATTATGGTGAAAAGGCGAAACGATTAACAAATATTATATCGCAATTGGATTGGATCTATACGAAAAAAAAAAAAAAAAAAAAAAAATTGTTTCGCGTGATTCGTCGTCGCGAATTTTTTTGGCGCGTTTGGCAAAAATTTGAGGAAATCAAATTTTGTGTCTCGTTCAACCGAGTGTGTGTGTGTGTGTGTGTGTATGTGTGAAAAGTAATCACGATCGTAATGCGTTGGAAAATAATTATGTCGGGTCGATTGTGTCGCGAAAATTGAGTTTTCAATGAAAATTTTATTATCGGATACCTTGGAACTTACTACTTACAATGACATTCAGGATGGTAAGTTTGATGTAGTTTTATTTGAAAGCTGGCCCATCGACAATTGAGGACGTTTGACTGTTTTCTGTAATTTTCATTTCCTTCTAGAAAAACGTTTTTAAGGGGCATTCGAACAGGTTTCATAGCATTGTCCACGATTATCTCTATACATAATTTCTGTAAAGTTATATCGATAATTATACCGTCTACAACGCTATCGATCGATTGTCCAATACTTAATGGTATTCCGATGTTTCTCGATTCGCGTTAAAAATGTTCGGCCCAATATCTCTTCTTTGTTTCGGGAACTAATATATACACGCCCCCGTAAAACACGTGTATACCTGTTATACACGAAAAATCGACGATGGGCTTTATTCGTTCGACGAAAATGTATTCAAAATTCTGTCATCAATGAATATTCATAAATTCGTAACGCCCATCGACTGTCAGAATCCATTGTAAATCAACTCGTGTAAAATAATTCATAATTATTGCGATAATATGTTAAAAACAATTTTTCACGATTATCAATCACGATTGTTTGTTTGGATAAAAACGTAAACATATTTTTTGGGACCGCCCACGTTTGAGGCGACCAGAGGAAACTTTTGTTTTTTCGGTTCCTATTTTTTTTAAATAAATAAATAAATAAATAAATGAATAAATAAATACATAAATGAGTAAATAAATAAATAAATAAACAAATAAATAAATAAATCAATCAATCAATTTAAAAAAAAAATAACGTTTACGAAAATTTCGTGTTGAAATCTAATTTACATCACTGTTAATCCTTTCATTTACTCTTTGATAAAGCTGCTCGACCCTTTTCAAGCTCGCCCCGTTAACACGTTCTGCTTCCGGGTTCGCGTTGTCGTATTTCCTTTGTCTCAATTAAATCGTAAAAGAAATAATTAAATGTCTGACAAACCCGAGAGCTCGACGAAGCGTAGCAAGTTGATTAAATTAAATTTGGTCCTGAACAAAGAGCGATGGCAATTTGTAACGAACGGACCTCGAATGACCTGGAGTTGTTGAAAAACAGCTGATCCTCGAGTGTTCGATGAAACAGAGGTATGTTAAAATTCGTCCCCTCGAATGTGCGTAGGCCAAACCCACTGAACAACAAGTAGTCGTGGCCTGACTTCATCCCCCGACCCCGCTATCGATTCAATCGTCGAGTAATCGTTCGAAATTTTCTCGTTTTCACGAAAGTTCGGTCTCGAAGTTACCGAACAGACTGATTGTGTGAATTGCACGATGTTGATCGAATCATTCGCGTCGACGATTTGCATCGGCGATGTGCGATCGTATGTACAGTCGACTCGCCGTTTTATTATACGGAAATGGAAGCGCTGGAGGGAATCTCGCGCTCGAACGAACATTGGTCGAACATGGAAAATCGGTTGGATTAATTGACCAGGTGGAAACTGACGCGTTTAAGTTAAATTTAGACGCACCGGGGTTTCGACCGTGAGACCATTTTCATCCCTTAAATAAAGTTAGCCCTTAACGATTGCCAGGACACTATGGAATCGCGACTCCGTTTGAACGATCTCGATCTCGATCTCGACGTCATAAAATTGATATCGCTCGAGTGAGATCGGTTGGATGAACACCAGTTTGAATCCTAGATGAGAATTTGGCACGGATGATGGCAGACTCACTTCCTCCAGACTTTTTTCGGTTCCCGATCTGAGATGGTGGCAGTCTGCCTCTTCCCAGTCTAACTCGCCGTTGATTGGTTGGTTAGTTCGTTCACCCGAGCCAGCACCAAACAGATGAACCAACCAACCGACCAACGGCGAGTAAAAAGGACAATTTTTGAGCGAATGAAGTTGGGGACCGGATGCGCCACGTTGACGACGTTTGGAACGGCGAGTCGGTCGAAAAGACGACACTCCAGATCAGCCCGAACTCACCGTGTGGCCTAGTGGGGAAAAGCTCAACCTCGCAGCACGATAGGTCGAATACAGAGTTGGCCAGGTTGATGGGGAGCGTTTTTAGATTTAACGAAGCATCCCTGTAGACAGACTCGACTGTACGTAGGATCGAGTGCCCGTAAACAGCAGCGAACGTGTGCATTAAGCGGTAGAAGTCCCCTTCAAAGTGAGATAAACGGGTGAGAGAGAGAAAGAGAGAGAGAGAGAGAGAGAGAGAGAGAGAGAGAGAGAGAGAGAGAGAGAGAGAGAGAGTGGTGGGAGGGCAATAGGGTCGCTACGTCCTACGAACTCGATGTGCCCGTAGAGATAACGTTATCTGTAATGCAACATTCACCGCAGTCTAGCCGCGTACAGGCGAACAAGATGTCACGCAACCGTACCTCTCTCTCTCTCTCTCTCTCTCTCTCTCTCTCTCTCTCTCTCTCTCACTCTCGAGCTTCCACCTGATTTCATCAATCACTGGATATATCCGCTCGAACTGACACGACATTACCGGACGATCTACTCGACCCGATCCGCGAAGAACGGTGCGAGCAAAACAAAAAAAAATAAATAAATAAAATAAAACAAAACATATATGTTGACTCCAGATGTACCGGTAAAGCTTGCGACATGTTTCTACAAATTTGTAGAACATAACTTTGTATGTTTGGGACTCAATGTGGATCGCATATGACGGACAATCAAAACAAGACAAATTTACGTCGCTATTCCAGCACTTTTTAAAATAATTACTTCGTTTTGAATTGAAACAAAAACCAAAATCACGCGTATAGCTACGAGATGAATTGTTTCACGTGTTAAAATGACGTAACGTACAGAGGTTGAATGCAAAACGGCTAACGCAGGTGGATTATTTATGGGTATCGCCCCTGGGTGTCGTTATTTTTCCGGGGGGAAAAAACGAACGACGAACGAACGGGTTTGGTAAAGGTGGATGGATCGTGTCCAATTAGTTTTGCGCGATAAATTTGAAGAGCTTGCGAGCGAGCGGACAGCTAGCGGAGCCCGAAACGCGGAAAATATCGACGGGGCGGCTCTGTGTTTCGGTGGACGTGGGAAAAAATTGCTGGCGAATACGTCCAACGGGTTTGAATTATTTATAGCTGCGCGGAAATATATTAAAAATCCCAGGGGACGAGTAAAACAGCGAAATTTTTCGTTCGGCAGTGGAAGAGACGCGATGGCCCAGTTGGTTTCGCGCGTGGCTCCCGACCCAAGGGTCGCGGGTTCGAATCCCGACATCGATGGAAATATTTTTTTTTCTGTTTTTTTTTCTGTATTCTCTTGGTGGTTTGGTAGAAAAAAAAACTGTAGGTCCAGTGACGATACTTGGACTATGTTTCGATGTATCACTGTAGGGAATTCTTGAAAAACTTCTGAGGAGTTGTTCGAGTAAAATTCATACTACTCGATACTCGTATTAAAAAAAAATTGGATGTCAGGATGCTGAAAAAATATGAAAAAATGGAAAGAATACGGATAAAAGTGATTGAGTAAGAAATATTCCAATATATCCGTGTTTCGCTGAAAAAATAATTGTCTTATATGTTTGTTTTTTTATTGTTAGGATCGATATGGCCGTATTTGCTATCCAAACGGCTGGAAAAATATAATTGTCCCTCGAAATTCAATCTGATAAGTCTGCCAAGAATTTCGAATTTTTCACGGTATATTTTTAGGGTTTCTCTTTAATTTAACAAAATTAACGATAAGACGTAATAAAATTTAAAAAAAACAATAAATCATCACCATCGAAATTTTGTTGATAACCTTTTTTTATGTTGCAGGTACGTTCCAAAGTTCCAAAAAAAGTCCCAAAGATGCACTTGTACGACGTTGATGATCGAAAAAGTTGTACGACGATGAAACCGGAGCGATTGTGACTATGAAACTGGATAGCCACGTGTTCTACTATAATTGACTGGGGAGTTGGACGACCGAAGAAAATTCAAGCTCCGGGCTGTTGAAAAGCACCGAGTTATCACGACGGAGATCCCATTACTATGAATCAGACTCCGTGCAGGTTCAACCCTTGTAAACTCGAAGTTTTCGCATCTATTCGTCTCGCGCAAGTATTTTGACTGCTAGTCAAAGCGCGTGTATGAATTTATTTTCAATTTTATTTAATTTTTGTTCAACCACTTACAAAAGAACTACACAGAGTTGTAGAAATTTTCACAAGTGCAAAATAATAAATAAGTGCGGGACAAAAAAAAATATTCAAACTCCGTCAGACCGTTCGACGAAAAAAAAATAAAATAAGATAAAAAATAAATAAAAAATTTTGGAAAAAAGGTATCAAATGTCAAGAAACTAATTTCAAGGCGATTTTCAAGAGCCAAAAATAAACTCAGACAATGGAAAAATTTTTGTGATGAAAATTAAAATGAAAAAATAAATAAATTAACCAAAGGAAGTATAGATCACCAAATACGATAAAAATATTTGATAAAAAAAATTTCGTATTTTCGTGAACGATAAATCAGTCACCCGAGAAGTATAAAATAAGAGAAAATTGTAAAAAGCAAGTGTTTGTTCTCACACAGAACATTTCTCAAGCGATTTTAAGGTCCGTGTGACACGCGATAAATCGTCATGGCCCTCCGCCCTTAAGTCCTTATTCTACGACAAGTGCTCTCGTAAGTTGATCAATTGATGTTTCAAAGTTTGCAAGTGTTTTCTCATCGATGTGAAGAAAAAAAAAAAACGCTATCCGAACAAGTCTCGACCGACGCGATGCGCGAACGTGGATTCAACATGGCGTCGATGGTCGAGTATCTTCTGATAATACTGTCGTCGAATAGTGTCCAAAGTCTGCAATTTACCGTGGACGACGAGTACGAATACGATCTGTCGGAATCGTCGTTGAGAATATCCGAAGATCACACGAGGCCGAATTGTTCGAACGACGATTGCGTATCCGACGAGGACTACATCGATCGTTTGACCTCGGAAATCGCTCCGGACGGATGCCGTTGGGTCCTCATTGCCATGCACTCGATCGTCTTCGTTCTCGGTATCGTCGGCAATGTTCTCATATGCCTCGCCGTTTATCGCAATCCATCGATGAGAACCGTCGTCAATTATTTCATCGTTAATCTGGCGGTCGCCGATCTTCTCGTTATATTGTTCTGTTTGCCATCGACCGTGGTCTGGGACGTGACTGAAACGTGGTTTCTCGGATCACAACTTTGCAAAGCAATCGTTTATCTTCAGGTGCGAGATGTTTCGGATTTATTACTTTTTTTTATCATTGTTGTTTGTTTCGTTCGTTGATAACGTTTACTCGTTCGGGGGGGGGGGGGGGGGGTTATTTTTTTATGTGTTGTTTGTTCAGCAATGGGCGATGATAAGGCTTTGGCCACGAATTTAATTGACTTCGGGTGAAACTCGAAATTTTATTGTGGGTGATCGTGGAACATTTATAGAGTCACCCCCGGAGTTTGGGGAGCTATTATTACCGTTTATTGTGTGTTTTTCTTTTTTTTTTTTACTTCTTCTCTGTCGATATATTTTATTTTTTTGTTTATATTTATTAACCACATTTTTTATTATGGTTTTTCATTTCTTTTTTAACGTTTCGCTACTTGATTTTGAAGCCTTTTCGGAATAATTTTTATTTAGTTTCTGTTCAATAAATTTTGTACATTTTGTTATTGGAATTAATCTTAAATTGTTCATAGTTTACAATATTTTCTTATATATATATTTAATATATTTTATTGAGATTTCTTTTTATTTCAACACCAAAAAAACGATCTAAAAGTTGGGACAAATTGTCTCGTGCGAATTTGATTGATTTAAATTGCAATTCGTGATGATAAAATTTGTAAATTAATTTTAAATTTTATATTTTGTCTATTTGATATTTTTTGAACTGCAGCTTGTTTAATATCCGGATTTTCTTGTATCAAGATCTTCCACCGTTCGCATTGATGATCGATTGATATTTTGGCGAGTAAAAATAGATTCATATTCGGAACTCTGGTATTTCCGTCCGTCAATGAGAACGTAAGGAAAGAAAAACTAATGGAAAAACTTATACAATTTTGGGGGAGACAAATCACTCGTGTGTTCATCAATGAGCTGGGATACGAAAAATCTTATGATAATGAAATAATCATATATTTTTTTTCTTTAAGGAGGCTGAGTCGCCTGAAAACATGTATTTTTTTTTTTTTTGTGACAAGATTTTCGTGAAAAAATTCCAATTTTTTGGGTGACTCAGCCCCCTTAAAACGACACATCGCGATAATTATTCGTACTCGATATAAAAACTGCAACGTCGTTACATTTTCTTTCATATCTTTTTTTTTTTTACTCCTCGATTGAGATTGTCATACTTTCGTTATTTTCCATTGCAATTAAATACCACGTATTCGCAATGGCAATGTATCCGATAGTCAATTATGGCTATAAGAACCACGTTTATTTACAAAAAAGCACGTACAATCGTTTTTTCGTTTCTCGGTTGTTGGCATTTTTACTCGATGAACATTTTTATGATTGTCGCACGTGCTGACTGATTTTCATACGTTAGTAACACAATGAGGAGCTCGCATTTTTTTTACTGCGATAGGGCAAGTAAAATGCTTTCACTCGCGATACATTATCGACTGTAATCGGTTTACTTATTTATTTGTTTTTTCATTTTTTCTTTCGGCACGTAATAATCGGGCATCGGTGGTGTCACATATCTGTGGTCCACGTGTATGCAGTTGAAGGTCCTCGAGTGTAATGTCTTTCATCCCGTTACTTTTTTTTTTGGTTTAAATAGCAGTTGAAAAAAAAATGTCAATCAACGATAACCAACGGTTTCACACAACGGTTCACACACTCTATGATATTTACACAGCTCAAAGTGCACGTGGAAAAACAAATTCTCAATTTTTTTCAGATTTTTTTTTCCATTATTTTGGCAGCTGTCAATTATTAAGGTGATTTTTCATTTATTTCGTTTTCTTTTTTTTTCAAGTATTTTTTTCACACGCTTACGCTGTTAAAAAAATATATTAAAAATCTGTTTTTAACGTGAAATCGTCTCAGCTTTCCGATAAAAATATCGGTTTTCCATTTCGACTCTCGAAAATCCATCAAAATCGAATTTGAGACATAAAAATCTGTTTTTCGGCCATTTTCCAATTTTCGAAAAAAATTTCTCCACTCATATCGAAAAGCTGAGACAATTTCACATAATAAGAAACAGATTTTTAATGTATTTTTTCAACAGCGTAACCGTTTGAAAAAAATAATTGAAAAAAAAAAAAAATAAAACGAAATAAAAGAGGAAACGAAAGAAAATACCTTAACTGACAGCTGCCAAAATAATGGAAAAAAAATTGTCCGATATTTGATGGAATGGCTCATATATCTCACACATATATCTCGCCCCTCCCCCCCCCTCCATCCCCTCCCCTCATTTTCCGAGCAAACGAAGAAGAAAAATAACGTTGCATTAAATAATTCACAACCGTCGGTGATAAAAATCCATCGAGCTGATTATCGTGCGAGGAGAAACGAGCCGTTCTCGAAGCATTGTTTTCAAACACACGACCATTTCCGTGGTGATTGTCGTTGCCGGTCGAACGACGGTAAACTCAACCGCGTGGAATACTACGCTCGTGTGTCGTACCGAAACTCGGGGAAAACGTGCCACAGAGCTAAGCGTTGATGGCAAATGGCCCAAACCCAATAGCGATGGCAATTCAATTTGCAGTAGCGGGCTACACCCCAGACTCGTGGACCGATACGAGCCTTGACCTCGGCAATGCTTCCTGACCCTTCGTGAAAAGTAAAAATCGATAATAGGTACATGAACCTCGAGAGGCACTTGCGGAATGAAAATATTTCAATTGAAAAGTATGGACGCGGTCACGTTACTGTGGTCCGAATAAGTAAAAGGATTGAGTTACATTGTGGAATCGATAAATTTTCATTATTTCTCGACGCACTTTGCTTCCTCGTGGAAAGAGAGAGAGAGAGTTGATATTTTTGTTTTTTCATTAAGTTGAGTCAACTAATTTGTTTTACATTTTTTTCATTAAAATTTTTTTTTTTTCGTCACACGGTCGTTCCAAATTTAAAATCGATTTTACCTTAATAAAATACCTGTACTCAGCTATCATTTCAATTTTTTTTTTCACAACCATTCGAAGCATCTGAACGCTGTAAGATTTTATCACAAAATGTTGGATTAAATAATGGATTATATAAGCACAAATGTAAAAACCGTGAAATTTAATTGTTCGCTTTAATGAGTGATATTACGTATGCGTTGTGTCTGTCGTGAGGATCGTGAGGTTTCCATCTCCGGTGTATAATGGCGCTGTTTGATCTCGTCTTTCACGCTTATCGACACAATCCGCTTCGGCCTTGTCTCCCATCAAGCCAGTCTGAACGTTTGCCAGTCTGGCGCATTCTCGTTTGTTCTCTCTGGCTCGCTTTCCCGGATTAAAGCTGGCACGATTTGTTAAAGCCCATCTTAAAGATGCTTCACACACACACGATTCCAGCAAAAATGAATGATGGAAAAATTCTTAAGGTGTGGTACTTTTGGACAGAACCGTTTTTTATGAATCCTATTTTAATTTGTATCATGTACAGGCAACTATACATATAACCCATATGCGTCTGCCGAATAAGAATAAAAATAACAATATAAAAATAAAAAAAGAATAAAAAAGAGATGGTTAACATCAAAGAGCTGACCTCTTTTGTCCACGGAGGCTTTACGCTGGCCATCTGATTTTATCACTATTTAATTCATAGCGACAAAAATGTTCTATAATTTTTTTTTCGGTTCGTTTCGAAATTTATTTATTCGTAAAATTATAAAAGCTAATATCCGGAAAAAAAACAACAACCGAATTGACTCGCCATTTTTTGACACGAGTGTGGATGAATTTTCAAGGTGGACCGCGGCTGCTTACATTAACGTGCTTGACAACGTGTGGCTAGGTCGTGAAAGTGTCCGCGTAGCAACGCCGGAATCTATAAAGTGCGAACCTCGGTTCCTCGTGGAGAAGAAAAACATGCCCAACGTAACCAAGAAACACCACCTCGCTCTTTGCCCGCTACAAATCTACGTTTTTCGTGTTTCCCTTCGGAGTCTGTCAAGCTCGGTGACTTTTGGCTCTTGTTAGTTTTTTTTTTATTTTGCCTAACATGCTAATCGCCCTAATTTAATTTCTCATTACGATCCGTTTTCTAATTTTCGAAAAAAGAAAAAAAACAATCATTTACCACTCTGGCGTCCGCAAATTTCGAGATATTCGTCCAAAACTAGTCGTTCGCATCAATTAGAGTCATGCCCACAGATATTTGGTATTTTATATATTTGGCATTTGAACCGAATCCATCAGGAAGTTCAATTTTTATGATATTTCAAATGTTTTCAAAAAATAAATTTTATTACTTCAGCTGCCGAAAACTTGAAACAATGGAACCCCAATTTAAGTAGCTGGATGAACGAAGATTTCTCTATACAAAAGCCAATGCTCGAATGATACAAAAATGAAATGAAAACGCGTCCTAATAATTAAGGACGGATTAAGGAGTTGGTTCGCTACCCACGATTCGTAGAAATCAAATTGCGACTTTGAACTTGCAGCCTGGTTATTGAATTCAAAAACCAGCATCCTGACCATGAATTCCGAGACCGCGAGTTTTGCGAAGTTGCGA
This sequence comes from Diplazon laetatorius, assembly GCA_963662125.1. Classification (NCBI taxonomy): domain Eukaryota; kingdom Metazoa; phylum Arthropoda; class Insecta; order Hymenoptera; family Ichneumonidae; genus Diplazon; species Diplazon laetatorius. The sequence continues at coordinate 3,705,243 of OY759161.1, forward strand.
AACTTCGATAATTCGCCATGTCGGCAAACTTGTTTGCTTGGAAAACTTGAATTGCACGGTAAAGTACGCGATGCACACGTATCCACGTGCAAATGTCTAGTCTGATGTTTCAATGTCTACCGTTTCAATGTACGACATTGATGGAATTGGAACGTTGAATCGATGGAAGCCACGACTGTCCTTTGAGCTTGCCTTTGAGATGTTGCAGTCTCCATTAAATCGAATTGATGCACCGAGCATCCGGCGTCTGGCCTTCTATTTCACTCAAAACATTTAAAAATGGCTATATAAACGGCCATTCATTATTATTTTGTCCAATACTTTTAGAGTTGATTATCTAGACGGTAAATTCTTGATCGACAATCATTTTTCAGTGCCATTCACAATTTTTGACAAAAAAATGTGACCCAAAAAAAAATGTCCCATCATTTATTCAATTTATTATTCATTTATTTAATTTATTTATTCCATATTCAATTTATTTATTCCATATTCAATTTATTTATTCCATATTTAATTCGTTTATTCCATATTTAATTTATTTATGCCATATTTAATTCATTTATTCCATTTTAACAGTCAAATCTTCTGCGTTTCGTGGGACAAACAATTTCCACCTGAATTCACATATGGTCAATACGATACAATGGAAATGTTCGTTCGGTGGAAATCGAAACCACATCCCCGGTGCTTCTGACCGGTGGACAAAATTAGTGTGCCAACTGTCGGGGCGTACATGCTAAAGCAATCGGTGGCCCAAAGCAACTGTACAACAACCTCACTGCCACAGCCCTTGTGCCATTGACGCGTGACCTCTCCCCTGCTCCACCAACGCATTCCCTTGCACGCAAAATCTAAGCCTCCATCGAACAAGTACACCCTGACGTATATTTGTTTCCATCACAGTCACGACCAATAACGTAATTATTGATTTGTCACACATCCAGGCCCTGGATAGGCCCCAATGGCCGGGATTCATCAATCACCCTCCATAAGAGAGTTCCTCGTCAGATTTTCATGAAACTTGTCATACTTATAAGTATTGATAAGAAAAAGGTTCAGTTAAATTTTCATGGCTTTCCGGAGCTCGAGAAAAAATATATCAACACTTTTGTTTTCACGAGTTTAACACGGAGCCTTATGGAGAATCACGCTCAATTTGATACAATAAAAAAATTCCTCGTCAGATTTTGATGAAAACACTCGAGAGTTGCAAGTTGAATATTCGGATAACATTTTGGGCACTTGACAGTAGAGATCAGGAGACTGTGATGATAATAATGAGCAAATAAACATCGGGAAAATACAGTTTATATGAGGAGTTGGTCGTGATCCAGTAGACATGGCAACGTTGCGCGTTTGTTTCCCATCTTCTCCCTCTCTCTCTCACTAATCGACATCATAACACACGACGTTGTCACATCAAAGTACTACGTACCTCAATCAGGAGATGGTATATATCTTAGGCTTGCTTTGACTCTTACAGTTTGTGGGATACTACCTCAAGGGGGCTAAGTCACCTAAGAAATTGGAAGTTTTTTTTTTTTTCAAATGCACGACAGACATTATTTTCCTCCGGACCATTTTTCCACGCTTTTTGTTCACTGAAAAGAACGTCTGTCTGTGTTCACGATAACGATGGGATGGAAGAAAAATCGTTCTTATAATGTCATGCAATGCACCACAATTATTTCCACCCCTGTTATTCCCGGTACTATCGCGAGCATACGAATGTACCATTCGAAGAAATGCTCAGAGCAGATAAGACCTCGCAGGGATGGCAATGAAACGACGATTGGAGCTTATAAGACGATGTTATACAGGGCGACCGACGAGTTCCCACGAGAACGAGAGAAATTACGCCGCAATTGGCAAAGTATATATGTATATCGAAGAAGGAGCCACCGTAAACGTTGCACCGCGGCGTCTTCGAAACGGACCAAAAGTCAATATTACTTGCGGTCATGATATTCTTTTTCCTTTTTTCCCTATCAGCCTGCTACGCAGCGCCATCTAGTTCCGTCCGCGTGTCTCGCGGCCACACGCGAAAGGTCGAGAACCGAGTAACTTCCAAGACGCGGCAAGCTAAAAGAAACCCAAGGGGGGTTGGAGACACGAGGAGATATCTACAAGGGTGCGAGAGAGTGAGAGAGAAAGAGAGCCTGAGGCAATTTCTATGGCAGATTAAAACGGAAATATATATTAATTTGAAAAATATGTTTTACGTCTCGTTGGTGAAATTCGCGTTCAAGGGGAAAAGGGAGAATGCACCATGAGGGCCTTTTGAGAAAGTATCGAGGGTGTGTGTGTGTGTGTGTGAGGGTGAGAGAGAAAGAGAGAACCAGATAATTCGTTTACCTTCGTGTTATTCATTATTAACGAGCTTCTCGAAATTTGATACCAAATTGATAAAGGGCCTCGTTGAAGCCAATTTAATGGGATTCCATTTTGAGGAACTTGGGTTTATCCCGTGGAATGCCAGACATAACCAGATATAACGATTTAAGGGTGTTTCGAAGAAAAAGCGTCGAAATACGAACCTAACGACCATGAAAATTCAATGTTTTGGTTGCTTCGGTTTTGTGTCGTTTGTTGATTATCGAGATATTATGGATTTGTATTACACACGTAACAATGTAAAATTACATTAATCAGACGCTCTCAGGTCTTTGGAATTTTTTTTTTCAAATTATCAACAATGGCATTACAGGCACTGAGACCGGATCGAGTGATAAGTTAGCTGATCCCTAAACTCTCATTTAATAAGAAGACAGTTCACCCATCTCAACATCCTCCGCGTCTAAATAACAACGGAAGATGAAAGATGGTTCCATTAGAAAAAAAAAAAAAACGTCCGCCACCTTAACACCGCGATTTTTAATTTCGGACGAAAAAAAAAAAAATGTAATTTTTGTACTTCCCCATCCGAACCCATCAAGTTTTGTTATACTCAATATTTCATCGGAGCAGTATATTCATCGAGATGAATCAGGTGTAAGATTGAAATGGGACACCCGGTATAGAAGAATGAGTGTTTCGTTGTTTGTTCTCGAATAGCTCCTACATTATTCATCCGATTGCGATGGAATTTTGGTGAGTTGTTGTAGGCATGCGCCCGCGAAGGTTTCTGAATTTGTGAAACCTTTTTATTTTCACAATAGGTGGCGCTCGAGTCGTTTCAGAAAATTAGTGAATTCTCGTATAATTTTTCATGCTTCCTTTCTTCGAGTGGCATATTGCATCGCAATGCTGCATGCCGGGTAATCGTACGAAATACATTATTGGCAAAGACCACCCTCATTCCTGTGAATAAAGTACTCACTGCGTAAGACCCGGGCAACGTTGGGTTCTTCAGCCAGTTTCGAGTAAAACGCGTTGAGAAAAGCGGGTCTCGGCGTTTGTTCGATAATATATTCTGCAGAAAAGGAATTGGTAACGATAGAGATATTCACATTGACTTTAAGCTTTATGCAGTTTGCCAGACCGGATTTAAGTCCTCGGTTACGATCGGTCACTCAAACCACGACTGTGGGTCAAGGTCACCCGGACGGCTTCGGTAAAATTGAATAATATTCCTAGGAAGACATTAATGCATTTTTTCGATAGTATATACGAACGTTGATAATTGAATCATTTAGATATTAGTAATATTATATATAGAGAAGCCATTCTATTAAATATCGGACAATTTCTCAAACCAAATTCTCAATTTTTTTCAGATTTTTTTTTTTCTATTTTTTTGCCAGCTTTCAATTATTTTTTATTTATTTCGTTTTCTTTTTTTTTTTTTTTTTAGTTTTTTTTTTCACACGCTTGCGCTGTTAATAGAATATAGGAAAAATTTGTTTTTCACGTGAAATTGTCTCAGCTAATTTCGATAAGAATATTGTGAAAATGCCCGAAATTTGGGCAACCGCCGAAAAACAGATTTTTATGTTTTAATTTCGATTTTGATGGATTTTCGAGAATCGAAATGGAAAACTCATATTTTCATCGAAAAGCTGAGACAATTTCACGCGACGAACCCATTTTTCATACATTTTTTTAACACCGTAAGCCTGTAAAAAAAAAAAACTTGGAAAAATGAAAAGAAAACGAAATAAATCGAAAAATATCTTAATTATTGACAGCTGCCAAAATAGCAGAAACAAAAATCTGAAAAAAAAAATTGAGAATTTGTTTTTCAACATGCACTTTAAGCTGTGTAAATATCACGAACCCATATTTCATGGAATAGCTCAAACACATAATGTCATTACGTATAATGTAAAAAATTATTTGAATAATCATTGTTGTTTATTGTTGCAGACGGTATCGGTGAGCGTGAGCATAATGACATTAACATTCATATCGATAGACCGATGGTACGCTATATGCTTTCCACTGAGATTCAAGTCGACGACGAGTCGCGCGAAGAAGGCGATTATATTCATCTGGATCGTCTCGTTTATCTTCGGTGAGGCCAACCAACCACAATTTTTTCCCGAATCCCATTTTCCATTGTGACAAATATACATATATGTCACAAAGCATAAGTCGTAACATTTTTCGCGCGTATAATCAATAACTGCGCGCGCCCGGAAGCTGGAAAAGACGCGCACCATAATAAAAAAAAAAATAAAAAAAAAAACAATTAAAAAAAAAAGGTCACCGACTAAAACGAAGTTGAAGCATCTAAAAACTCATAAAAATGTTGAAACAAATTGTGATAAAAATAATTTTTAATGGAATACGTCCATTCCATCGACTTTCGCTTCGTGGAAGATGACCTCTTCCGATACAGCAGCGTGTCCTTGAAAACGTGTACTCCCTCGCGATTGGTCCAACCTGTGGGTAAGGTTATCAGGGAGAGGGGGAGGAACAGACTATCCACTATTTCCACCCACGTTATCGGATCTTCGAAAAGCTCAGACGAGTCCGTCACGATGAATGAGATTCGAAAAACCATCGGGAATAAAATTGCGTCACCTATAACATGTCGCACAAGGACAAGGCCAAGCTGGATGAATTATTCGGTGGTTGGGTTCGCACTGTGGAATACTCGATGCGACACGGCTCGGTCAGGAAAAATAAAATGAGAAAGAATGAAAAACATTTAAAAAAACGCCGACTCGAAGATGGAAATTTTTTTAATGTGGACAAAAAGTCCAGAAATAACATTTAATGCTAAAATTTGGAGAGTCCAGCTATTTTCTACAAATGTAAATTGTCGAAAATGAAGTTGTCGCAAATTTTGAACATATGTTCACATTAAAAACCGCGATAAAATGTTTTTTTTTTCCCACCGTTGAATATAGCTTTCTTCGTGAGCAAGCAAAATATTAAATTACATTTAGATTTATTTTGAGACAAGGATATTTCACTCTGATGATGTTCAATGAAATTTTACACAGACTGCTTGTACATTGAACACAGTTACCCGTGCTATTATTATATAAGGACTATTATCACAGATATTCCGGACTTGATGGTACTGGAAGTCAAACCCGCGGATCATCTTCGAATCCAGACGATATACTACACCCAATGCACGAAATCGTGGAGCCCGGAAACCGAGAGGACGTTCATGTTCGTTAAACTCGCGCTTCTATACTTCGGACCGTTGAGCTTCATGACCGTCGCCTATTTTCAAATCATTCGTGTATTATGGAAAAACCATATACCGGGTGACTTGTGTGAGTATACCAATTTCATTCAAATTCAACGGAGAATAAGTTTTCTATTATTATTATTATTATTATTATTATATCGCTTATTTTTCATTAATAATAATAATAATAATAATAATAATAATAATTCTGAAATTTTATAATAATAAAAAAATCTATTATTATTATTATTATTTGATTTATTAACAACAACGAAGACTGCGTTTTCGTTTCGGCTGCCACGACTAGATGCAAAAAACAATTGCAACAAAAGAAAAAAAAAACAAAAAAAAAAGCACACGCGAGAAAACGTTGAACGACGTCACGCAAGTGGACGAATAGTTAAGTCGAAGAAACGCAACAAAACGCAGTGTCGGAGGTCAGGAAATGCATGAGAGAAAAACTCTTTACTCGCAAAACCGTCTTCGCCGAAGGTTCCGCAAATAGAACGTTGACGGTCGATGGGTCTCGTGCCGGGTTCTCGGTGCTTTCCTTCACCCGCGTTTGCACGTGAACATGTTACACTTGATCCAGTATTGGATAACGGAAACGAATGGTCCGATTCTACCTCTGGGTTTGAGATGACCCTAGAATTATAAGTTGGGCTAACAATCACAACGACGTCAATTTTTCTTTTCGTTGATCATTATACAAATTAATTAAAAAAATTATTATCGTTATATTGTGTTAAATATTTACTTTTTATTAAAAATGTGAAATCATGAGACACAAAAGAAAATATCCCCGTTGGGTGAAAGTCGAGACTTGAAAAGATTCCTGGTCTTTGATAAGGAACGTCTTCCCTTGTGAAACGCGAACCCCGAGCCGTCACAACCCCCCAAGTAATCAGCAGCATTAGCTACCAAACACAGACAAACGTATAATCAAGACTCGATCCCCGAAAAAAAATCAAAATAAATAACAGACAAGTGCGAAGTATGGAAACAACAGACAGAAACAATGGATCACATAACAGTCGAAATTACGGTTATTGGCTAGCACACAATCGTACATGATGAGGCGCGAAAACGTAGCGAGAGGATATCGTCTACCCTGAAACAAGGGTCGAAATTATCTCAACCCCCATGCTTCGAACGTTGCCCGACTTTCGAGCTTTCCCACGCGTAAACCATCCAATGTTACATATGAGCGATTCCACGTGACTTCAGCCACTCAAAAAAAAATTTTTCCACAAATAATTTTAAAAAATTGAGCTATTTTTTGCAATATATTCACCGAGTGCCGATTTTTTTAAAATTTTTTTGACGGTTTTATCGTTAATTAAAGTTTTTTTGTATTTTTCCATTCAAATGGCTGTATCTTTGGCAGGGTTTGACGTATTTACATTTGTAAAAAACGAAAATGTGCGTCTTTTTAAGGCCTTCCAGAAAAAAATTACTTTAGATTCTATTGAGCAAGTTGCACGTCCGTTTTAGGGCAAAATATGCAAAAATATTTTTTTTCTCAAAAAATGCATTTTTAATTTTTTTTTTCAAAATTTCCCCAAATTCTGAATACAAAAAAAGAATTTTTGGTATTTTTTATATCGTGGGACCGGAAATCGGTAATGCGTAATTTTACCGATTTCATTAATAGATTTTTTTCAGTTTGATTTTTTTTTTTTTCATGTGCTCCAGTCGCTTTATGCGAGTTCAGAAGCCTCCTTGAAAGAGAAATTAATGATAATCAATGCTTGTTGAATCGCGTAAAGCGAAAAAAATCAAACTGTAGAAAATTTATTAATGGAATCGGTAAAATTACGCATTACCGATTGCCGGTCCCACGATATAAAAAATACCAAAAATTCTTTTTTGGTATTCGGAATTCGGGGCAATTTTGAAAAAAAAAATTAAAAATGCATTTTTTGAGAAAAAAAATATTTTTGCATATTTTGCCCTAAAACGGACGTGCAACTTGCTCAATAGAATCTAAAGTAATTTCTTTCTGGAAGGCCTTAAAAAGACGCACATTTTCGTTTTTTACAAATGTAAATACGTCAAATCCTGCCAAAGATACAGCCATTTGAACGGAAAAATACAAAAAAACGTTAATTAACGATAAAACCGTCAAAAAAATTTTAAAAAAATCGGCACTCGGTGAATATATTGCAAAAAAATAGCTCAATTTTTTAAAATTATTTGTGGAAAAAATTTTTTTTGAGTGGCTGAAGTCACGTGGAATCGCTCATATATGCCGTCCGAGACTTTATTGTAGGAAATTAAATTTTCTACAACATTGTTCATGTGAACTTTTGGTCTATATGGCGTTGTTTGGCCAGCGTTTGGACGAGAAGATAAAAATTTATTGATTTTTTATTGTTTTTATTTATTTTTTTTTTTTGCGACAATTCAAAGAGTGAACACCCTTGGAATTTCATGTGATGTTATCAACGACTTTTGAAAGATTTCATTATTATTATTATTATTATTATTGTTAATAATAATAATAATAATATTATTTTATTTTTCGTTATACGTTTATAATTATTATTATCGTTATTATCATTGTTGTCGTTATTTTTATAATCATCCGGAATATGCGATCGAGCATTAACAAATCCGTCCCGCTTCTCGAAACCCGAGTGGACCATATGGAATACGGCTCGGCTGTATTTTCCTTGAGCTTCGTCGAGATGCGTCGTGATGTGATGACAACGATGTGTTTAAAGTGCAATGATGCCGATATAATTCGAGTACGTCACAAGAATGGAGTCTCTCCCATCACCTATGATGGGCAATAGACGATATACGATATATACGGCACACGCACTTGTGTGTTATTGTGTCGTGCGCCTACCGGCATTATTGAATAAGTGCCGGGGAAATCCTCGCGAACTACAATCAGCGATATAAATCTCGTCGTGTCGTCTCCTCGTAAAAGTGCATCATCGATGCATATGCACTCGCGGGTGTAAAAGTGTAAGCCCTCGGGTTCTAGGGCTTGACTAGTTTTTTTCCCCCATTCGTTTATTTATTTATTCATTTATATATTGTTTTAATGAAAATATTGAAATTTTTTTTTTTTTTTTGGTAATTAGTGGATTTTTTAAATTTTCTAGTGTCACCGCGGGTGCGTCGGGTAAATGGAAATTATTCGCCGGGTCATGGAAATCCGGAGTGTCAGCTGAGAGCCCGACGGAAAGCCGCGAAAATGTTGATCGCTGTTGTCGCAATGTTTGCGATATGCTACTTTCCCGTTCACTTGCTATCGATCTTGCGGTATGTGCCTTCTCTATGTTGACGAACAAATTCTCACATTTTTTCAGATTTTTTTTTTTTTTTTTTTTTTTTTTCATTACGCTGTTAAAAAAAATATATGAAAAATCTGTTGGTCGCGTTAAATTGTCTCACAGCTCATCGATGAAGGTATCAGTTTTTCATTTAGACTCTCGAAAATCCATTGAAATCGAATTTGAAACTTGAAAAGCTGTTTTTCTTCCGTTTTGCCCGAATTTTGAAATTTTTTTGCAATACTATTGTCAGAAAATTAAAAAAAATTCCACAGGATAATTTTCGGTTCTCATATTGTTTTCCTAGAATCAAAGCGTTCCACAAACGTAATATTTTATTCGAAAAAAAAAAAAAAAAATTAATTTCTCTTTAATTTCCAGGCAAACGGTCACGTTGCCGTCTAACGAAGTGACCGTCGCGTGTAGTCTCTTGGCCCATTGGCTGTGTTACGCAAATAGCGCGCTCAACCCCTTCATCTACAATTTTATGAACGGTAAATATTCTAATATTCATTTATTTTCCAAACATTCGAATTGCTTCTGTTCAATTAATTACATCAAATGACATAATAATACGATATAGTTGATAATACTCTCTTTCAATAATTATTCACAATTAAAAGTTACAATTGAAGTAAAGACAGCTGCAGAACGTTATTCGCAATATAATTTGCAGTGGCAAAAACAAAATGAACCAAAAAATATAGAATTCAATTTCGTCAATTTTCAGCATAAAGTTATAATTATATTATTATGAGAATTCGTCCGGCTTGTTGACTCACACACTTTTACGGAAACGTGTGGAAAACAATTTTTCCATAACGCGCGATGCCGAAAACTGACGGATGAGTACCCACCGACCGTCTATCAGGAACAATAATTCGCTGCCCGTAAAATAATTCCAACCTAAACTCGTTTCTCAGCTCTCTTCCGGCGATTATGTTGTTCGATCTTGTATTTAACCAAGTGCGAAAGACGTCGTCGCACGATCATCCACAACTTTTTCCATGCTAATGAATATTTTTTCAATTGGAAAAGTTTCCCAACGAAATTGGAATGTTTAATTAATAAATTATGTAAAAAATACGCGAGGCCATATTCTTTTTTTAGGTTTTTTTTTTTTTTTTTCCATTTAACAATTTGGAGAAATTAGAATACAATAAATAATTTTCACAGCGACAATTTAATTGTTGCAAGTGATAAATCTCTATGGCAGCATTTGATACAATTTTATGGTGAAATAATTCCAGATTGAGATTTTTCAAAGCTTATTGCTTTAAAAAGTAAATACGAGGAGCTCAGCAGAAATGAAATCTTACAGTCTTCGTACCACTTTCGGTATGAAAAAACTGCAATCCTATTTTTTTTGTGTTATTGTTGCAGGAAAATTTCGTAAGGAATTCAAGCAAGCCTTTTGTCATCCCGTTCGCAACGACAGTTTGAGTACCGGTCGGACGGTTTGCAAATTCGCCGGTGGGGCGAATAATTCGTCGGGACAACGATCGAACCTGATAACCCGATCGGTAAACGTGATGAGCCGAGACAACGGCCAACAGGGCCTCGAGATGATTCCTCTGAGCGCGATATCCAACCTCGATGAAAATTATAAACCCAATTGATACAACTGTGATGTGTGCGATGAGCCGATATCGATGAAAAATGAGAAAAAAAAAACATTGTACAGTCGAATAATTTATTTCCGTGATCGTAGCACGATAAGCTGTGGTAATTCCGTTTATTTTTATTTTTTTTCTCCATTATTTTTTCAGTCAGGTTCCACAATTGTGGAATTAAAGGTGATAATAAAACAATGAGCTTGTTCATATATTAATGTATGAAAGCAGCAGAAAGGATGCAAATGCGTCGTATCACACCGAACAATTCGATCGACGAATTGACCATTCGTGCATATCAATTATATATATATATATAGTTTTAATAATCACGAGCGCATCCGATGAAAACTTATTTATTTTTTTGAAATTTTTCATCATTTACCATCTGTCGGTAATAAGTACGGAAAAAAAATCAACACATCGACATAATTATTGAAACACAGTGGTGCGAAGGTTGCAGCTTGACTTTCTCCAGTTTGTCACTCTGGCAGTTTGACTCCAGAGTCCCAAACTGCCAAGTTGTCAAACTGGTGAAAGTCAATTTGCAACCGTCCGAACTCAATGCACTAAATGACATATACGATGAACAAAGTGATAAAAGGCTATATCGACGTACACGAAGCCATGTATTTGCGTCAATACGATGGACGACATAAATACTCGCTCCTTTTCTCTCGCTCTGCGGTGAGCGCCCGTAGCGCTGTCTCTCTCGCACTCGAAGATGTGGTACCCATCGCCTTGAAATCCGATGGAAAAAATGTGTGATGCGCATGATTACGATGCTGCTAATGAAGAATCGGTATGAAAACGATGTGGTGTTATTGTTCTCACCTGTTTCGTGGTTTTTCGAAGCTCGCACCTGAGACAACCGAGTTGTCAACGCACACATGAAGTTCGGGACGCGGATCTAGGAAAAGATGGCCGCTTGGAAAAAAAGGCCGAAGGAAAAAATACCGGGAAATATATGGCCGGATATAGTCCAAAAGAGCGTAAAGAACCCAAAGAAACCCAAAAAAAAAAACCCAAAGAATCCCAACCCTTAAAAACCGTTTGGATCAACACTCACTTATATCGGCCATTTTTCTTCAAACCATTTTCCCTCCCGACTTTGTTTCCAATCGGCCATTTTTTAAATCGATCATTTTTTTCAATCGGCCATTTTTTTAATTGATCATTGTTTCCAATCCGTCATTTTCTCGATCGATTATTTTTTTCAATCGATAATTTTTTCTCAATTTACAATTTTCTCCAATCGATCATTTTTTCCATCGGCCATTTTTTTCTCCGTCTCATGCAATCTCCAAGAAATCGAAAAATAATGAGCACCACAAACGTCGTGTAATATAATGTTAATTAGAAATAATAATTGTTATTCGGTGTGAAAATGTGAATTATCGACTAAGAACCAACATCGAACTGAATCCCCCATCAAAAAAAAAAAAAAAAATTTTCCAACGAAATTCGTTGGGAAATTAAATCAATTGATAAACTTATTCGAGAGACGATGTAAGGAATATTGTTATTTATTCGTCCGTGCGAATGTAAACGGATCGTATATTCACCATATAAATGTATTTATTTTACACAAAGCATTGAAGAATTCGATCTAGTTAAATTGACCACATTATGATTTTTCTCTTCCAAGCTGTTTCATCGTCGGTTCCCGCGACGGTGAGACGATGACGATCGAGCGGATGAACAACGAGAACCTATAACGAAAATTCGCCGAATAATAAGACGGAGGAAATAAAGGCCCCGAAAATATTGTGCGACTGTACGAATACAGTCGACGAGCTGAAAGTCGATTTTTTCGCTTTCACTTCGACATCGCGAATACATCGTACGCTTGTTTCCCAATAATATTCTCATTTTCCACATCATTTGACATATTCGTTCGAGCGAAATGTTTACTACGTTGTATTATTATTATTATTATTATTATTCTTTCGTATTTTATTTTTTATTATCGTCTATCGAATTACCATAATCGATCGATGATTCTGCGAACCGCGTAGTGCAATTCGTTTTCTCCCAATTTTTTTTCCTCCATCCGGCAAAAAATAAAAAAAGCGAAATAAAATACTTTTTTTTTTTTTTTTTCAAAATTCTTTCATAATTTTTTTTTCCGACCTTTTCTTCATGATTGCCGATCAGCCTCAACTGCAACGCCGATCGCAAGTGCATCGCTTGACGTTAACGAGCCAAACGCGTCGCGAAATAATCTCTTTTTATTAATTTCACCTCCTCAGTCTTTTTTTTTTCAAGACGATCCCATAATTTCCAATAAATTTCTTTCTTCTTTTTTTTTTTTCTTTTTTAGCTTTTCAAAATTTATACAACAATGTTCACGCCCAAAATCCACCCCAGACGCGATAATTCCGTTTCCAAAAATGTTCTCAAGTTGTACAATCCAAAGTTACGTCGATACGTTCGCGAAAAACGAACGTAAATGGGCCTCGTCCGATCGGTTAATTATTATTATCATCGTCGAACGTGATATCATCGTTCAATCCGTTCAACAATTTTTTTACAATTTTTAGATTCTTTCATTTCTTTTTTTTTTTCAAGCTCGCCGGGTGATTCACCTATCGAACGTGCCAACTAAACTAATCATTTTTCATTTCTCTTTCCCTCCCAAGCAATCCTATATGTAAATAACAAAGCAATTAACGCGATCACCACCGACGAGCTTTCCCCGCCTAATTTCGTCAGAATAATATGTGAAAGACGCAAAAAAAAAAAAAAAAAAAAGAAAAACCGTTATTAAACTCGTTCCGAATTATGTCTAGCCTTCCGTAGGTCATTCATCGAAAGCCCCGGATGAACAACTGCGATGCAAAAAAAAAAAAAAAACAAAAAAAAATTATTTTAGGCCGCTGTCTCTTCGACAACGGGTTTTTCCATAACTACATTATTTTTTTCGGGTTCATCGACATCGGTTTTAACAATCGTCACGTCGATTTCCACGGTTTTCGGATCGGGAATCGTATCGACGATCGCAGGTTCAGAATTTTTCACAGATTCGTCGATTTCCGAATTTTTTTCGATCGTCACCGGCTGCTCGTTATTAATTATTTCCTCGTCCGGTTTTGTTTCCTCCGCGACAACTTCACGTTGCTCTTGTTCGACGATTTCAGGCTCCGTTATTTTCGTTTCCACATCCGTGCTCGTGGTTTCGACGACGATTTCCGATTCCGGCTCCGATTTCGCTGGCGAAACGACGATTTCGTCATCTCGGCTGGTTTCCACTTTCGCCGCGTCCATTGGCGTCGCTGTCGTCGTCGTAGATGGCGCTGGCGCGTCGTTCTCGATCGGTGGCTCAGTGACGATTGGTTCGTCGTCGAATCGCTCGGATTCGTTGATCTCCCGATCGATCTTCGTCTCGAGCTGCTGGACCGAAGATGCTGCGTCGCGATGCGAGATAACGCCGTTTTCCTGATGATGGGAAATCAAAATTCCGGACGTGGAGGACATGTTTCCGGGATTGGGGACGTTGTTGTAGTTTTGCGGGGTTCTACCGCGACCCCGGGCGCCCTGATGATACTGCTGATGCGCGGTAGACGCGTCCGGGGGCGGAAGTATCGGTATGGCAGCCTTGGGTCGTCTCATCGGCACCTGTTGCTGCTGCTGCTGGGCCGGACTGTAATAAGTGCATCCCTGAGGCTGAAACAATTCCGGGGGCGGCGGGGGACCCTGTGGCTGGTGATCGAATAGAAATATAACGTCGCGTTAGTTTGCACTGGTTTATTATTATTATTATGATTATTTTACCGGATTTTTTTTTTAAATTTATTAATAATTTATTAAATTGTTAGAAATGATTTTTTTCAATAATTATTAATAATTTTTTTGATTATTAAAAATTTCCGGTGAAAACATCATTTTCACTTTTTTTTTTTTTTTTTTTTTTTTTGGCTTTTCAACGAGTTTGCGGTTTGTCAATCTGGTTTCACGAACTGATCCACGTTGTTTCGACGTCGAATGTATGAGCAATTCCATCAAATATTGTCACAAAAATTTATCTTTCAAAAATGTTGGGCTGAACTGTCTGAGAAATTTGTGATATACATATAAATATCACGAATTTTACACAGCTTGAAGTGCATGTTGAAAAAAAAATTCCCAATTTTTTTTCCAGATTTTTTTTTCTATTATTTTGGCAGTTATCAATTGACAGCTTTAGTTATTTTTTATTTCTCATTCATTTCGTTTTCGTTTTTTTTCTCGAGAATTACCTGAACCGTCGGGTTGTAGGTCTGATAGCCCTGGAAATTGGGTTGGAAAGGCGGACCCGCCGGAGCCGGCACGTAGTTGAGAATATTCGGCGGTGCGACTTGCTGCGGCGATATGAACTGGGGCGGCGGTACCAAAAACGGGGGAGGCGCGTAACTCGCCGGTTGACCGCCCGGAGCCAACGGTATCACCGGTTGACCCGCCATCGGCGCGCCTGTGTTCACAACCGGTGCTGGTTGCTCAAAGTGAGGTTGCGGAAAAGCTGATCGAAATAGATGGATATTTATTTTGTCAGTCTTACATTCGCGAATTTTTCGGTGTAAACACAACACACAGAAACAGAACGTTGCAACGGATTTTCATATCCTGGATTGAGAATGTAATTATATTCTCAATAATAATAATAATAAATTATAGTAAATTTTTTTTTCCTTCAAAATTTACTATCTTTTATTTTATTGACTCAACGTTCATTTGTTATTTTTATTCAGATCTAGAATCAATTGTTTTTTTTCTTCTTACATAAAAAATTAATAATAATAATAATGATAAAATAAATTATAGTAATTTTTTTTTTCGAAATTTACTATCATTTGTTTTATTATTATTATTATTATTATTATTATTATTATTATTATTATTATTATTATTATTATTATTATTATTATTATTATTATTATTATTTCAATTTACTATTTAGGCTTAAATACAAAATTAATAATAATAATAGTAATAATAATAATAATGATTTATAGTAAATTTTGAAGAAAAAAATTGCTATAATTTATTTTATGATTATTATCATTATTATTTATTTTTATTTGTTTGTAAGAAGAAATAAACAATTGACTCCAGATCTGAATAAAAATAACGAATAAAAGTTGATTCACGGAACAATGAAGTTGCAAAGGTTCTACATTGATTATTATTTTGCAACGACCGAATCATGGACGAAAAATCGTGAAATTAAACACAAACACAAGAATGACGGACAGACAACAACAACGTAAATGGAAACACACGACACACAAACACATAGTTTTCACGCGTAATCCTTACCTTGAGGCTCTAGAACGCCGTGCTGCGAATTTCCAGCTGGGCAACAAATTTTTCGCGCGGTATGGCGTAATATTAATATGTACATTTTTTTTTTTTTTTTTAATTATCAACGAAATATATTTATGAATTGGAATGAGTGATCGGAGGCACACTTACTTTGGGGAGGATAGAATCCATGTTGGGGATGTTGAGGATGCTGCGGAGGATAAGAAGGCTGCGGCTGCGTCGGCCCCTCGGGAATCGCGGGTCGTTGTCGAAGGCTCGAATATCGCTTTGGCCTATTGCCAGCCACGTCGGTCTGCTGCTGCTGCTGCTGCTGCTGTTGCTGCTGCTGCTGCTGTTGGGGAAGGTGCGCCTGTTGCTGCACCTGAGACTGCAACGGATGCTGCTGCTGTTGCATGTGAAGCGGTACGACGTTGGGCCTCTGTTGAACGGGGGGCGATTGGGTGTGGAAATTTTCTAAAAAAAAAAAAAAAAAAGAAATAAATAAAAAAATCGGTCGAGTCATCCAGAAAGAAATCTCGATCAATCATCATTTGGAAAAAGAAGAAATTGTCGAGGATCAAAATATTTTTTCGGAGGTTTTTTCAAAACCGAGGCTTCAGGCATCATCTTTGTTTGACGGAGTCGTTTCAACAAAGTTTTTTAAACCTTTTTTTTTTTTTTTGTACCCTTGTTATCGCGTATAATTTGTGAAAATTACGAGAATGAACTATCGAAAAAAAAAAAAAGTGATCCTGATCTACGTTATTTCGTGGCTGTTGGATATTTTTATGTGACATATTGTCTGTGTGATATTTCATCCATGTGATATTTTGTTGTGTAATATTATTTCCATGTGATATTTTGTTGTGTGATATTTTTTCCACGAGATTATTTTGTTGTGGGATTTTTTTTTCAATGTGATACTTTGTTGTGTGATTTTTTTTGCATGTGATATTTTGTTGTGTGATATTTTTTCCATTTGATATTTTGTTGTGTGATATTTTTTCCATTTGATATTTCGTTGTGTGATTTTTTTTTCCATGTGAAATATTGTTGTGTGATATTTTTTCCATGTAATATTTTGTTGTGTAATTTTTTTTTTTTAAGTGATATTTTGTTGTGAGATTTTTTTTTTAATTTTCATCGAATCGTGACGTACTTGTTTGTCGCACACCGGACATGTACGGACCGTCGTTGAGAGTCTGGTGCTTGACATCGATGCCAATCTGCTGCTGCTGCTGCTGCTGCTGTTGCTGCTGTTGAAATTGCATCGGCGGATCGTCCTCGCGATTACCCGTCGCGTTGTTTCTTCGCGGTTCCACGGATATTATTCCGGCCCCGCGTCCTTTCGGTTTGTTGTCTTGGGTTCTGTGGGCGATTACGTTGTTGTTCGTGCCGGGTTTGAAACCACGTCCGCGAGCTCGGTTCGCCGCCAGACTCACGGATTCGTGAACCTGACGTTTTTTCGGATCCCTCGGATCACGAGGCGACGACAAGTGCCCGCCGATTAATTTATCAGGCTCGTGTCCGCCTCCGACTCCAGCCATCGCCGCCAACGACGTCGCGTTTCGATTTGGACTGGTTATTCGAGCTGTAGCGATCTTCACATCTTTCTTCCAACCCGGATTATCCGCCTCATTTGGCGCTCTGTTATCGTTTCTACAATTTATATTATTATTATTATTATTATTATTTTTATTGTATTTTCGTTATATGATGTTTTTAACGTGCTTTGACGAAGGGCGACCTTGTTATAGATGTAATTTCGTAAGATTATTGTTATTTTCTCTATTGGTTTGAGACCGAGATCCCCACTTTACCGATATTATCTTTTTTTTTTCTTTTTTCGGTTTTCTATTCATTAAATTAAAGTAATTGCTCGGTTAATTCGTGAGAATTAACGAAGCAATATTCTTCTATTAATGATGTTCTTGATAAATGAAAATTAAATCGTGAAAAAATCGAATAATTATTATTATTATTCTTTTTTTTTTTTTTTTTAATCGGAGGAGTTGCAGAATCCTTGTAGCGGACTACACTCACTAGTTGTCGTGTTTCCTGTGTTTGCTACTACTAGATCTAGCCTTGCGGCCAGTATTATTATTATTATTATTATTATTATTATTATTATTATTATTATTATTATTATTATTATTATTATTATTATTATTATTATTATTATTATTATTATTATTATTATTTTAATCTAAAAAAAAATCGAAGAAAAAAAAGTTAGGTGAGATTACTTACGACGTGAGCGTGGTGTTCGAGCTACCGGATTTCGATTTTTGTTCGTCCTGTTGGGACTGAAGCGGCGGAAAGTTTTGTTGTTGCTTTATTTGCATTTTGTTTTTATTGGAGTACCAGGCGGAGGTGATAACCGGTTCGTCTATGGAATCCGTGGATGCATCCTGCAACGAGTAAAAGGAACTTTCCAATGATAACGTACACTCCTACGGATTCCGGGAGCATCGACGCGTGAAATAACCGATGAACCAATGAATTATCGAAACCTCGGGCGATTAATAATAACGAGTTCTCGTCGTCCGAGGTTATTAACAACGCGGGGTTGACTGTGTTACCGTTAGCTGGAAAGTTGGAAGAGATTTATTACCTTGTCCGTGCCACCCAGGGCCGGAAACTCTTCTCCGCTTTTGTTGTTTCTTCGGCCTTGATTCTTGCCGCTTGACGTTACGCTCACGCCTCCTGCGGTTTTTCCGTAAGCATCTTCGTCTTCCCAATTTCTTGTGTACTTGTTTGGACCCCGACTGACGGATTAAACAAAGAATAAAAAAAAATCGACAAAAAAATTAATGTAGAAAATTATTTTTCATTAACTTTGTTATAAACTGGCCCGGAAGGTCATTGGCCTAGTGAATTATATTATTATTGTCGTTGCGACATTGACGCTCTCAAATACTCGATACAGTGTGCTATATGCAGTCTTTTGCACTGTTTCGGTATATATATGTCATGGATAATTGTTAAGCAATGAGAACTTTCAACTTTTCATTGTTTTTTGAGGTTATTCGATGAGCTACGGAATTAAAAATGAATTTCGATTACCCATATCGCCTTCGTCTTCGGGCTCTCGGAGGTCCCTCCTCGTTCCTTATGTCGTAGCCGTAGACGGCTATGAGCTCGTCGTGACTCTTCGGAGCTTGTTCGTCGTCGTTGTAACGATCGTGATTCCACCTGTCCTGACCGTCCTTCCAAACTTTTTTCTCCTTAGTTTCGCGCTCTATCACAGGTTCGGCCGTGGTCTCGCCCGTCTCCTCGCTCGTACGATCGTCGTGTTCGTAAAACGTTCCGCGTTTCGGGATGTACTGAGGATTACGTCGATCCTCGTCGTCGTCCAATTTCTTCTGAGGCTTGTCCTCCTCCTGACCGTCTCCGCTCTCGCGCTCGCCTCCATCCTGCGAACCTCCGTCCGAATCTCCGTCGCTGCCTGTCGTGTCGTATTCGGAATCTCGTCTCGCATCCGTTTGTTCGCTGCTCTGCGCAATTAATTTACCAACAAAAAAAAAAACGGTATCGATCCAAATTTAATATTCGTTAAAAAAAATTCGATGCGATGAGGAATTTATCTTTTCATTTGTCTCATTCATTTTTTATTGAACATTTGAATAACCAAGATCCCAAATATAGGAAAAAGGATGGTTCTATTTGCGTTGGGAACTCAAAAATTATGTAAACTGCAAACGTCGAGCATCGCACCAAACCCCAAAAGCTAACCCTACTCCAAAAAAGTCGCGGCGCCAATCTACGACCGCTTGCGCATGTTCAACCGTAATTCAAAATTTCCATTACAAAACAAGCTTGATAAACGAAGAAATCATTTCTCAGCGCGATTGTCCTTGCGATGGATGATCGAGGTGCCAAATCTTCCGCGTAACGCCAACCCAGTACAGCCATCGGTTACGTTTTCGACGACGACGATCGATCGACGAGAAACCAAAAAAAATGGTAAACCACCGAGCGAACGATGTGAGAACGGAGCAAGAGTAAAAACGCAAAAGGTCTCAACAACGACCGGAGAAAGACTGGAACTTGAGAGGGATGATACGACGAAGCTGACCAGGCTGGAAAAAAAAAGCATCGCCGCAGAACTGGTTCGGATGGTAATTCCTAACCTATGCTAACGCTCGAGAAAAGGAACAAACAGCGATCTCGTGAAAGCCAACCAGCTCCGGGCTCATCGACACACGTAAAAATCATCGTGACCATCGGCACACGACGATATAAATGCTGAGAATCTCACGTTGTGAAATGTTTTCGCTTGCACGAGGTACACGTTCTAATTTTCCCGAAGCGATACGGTAAACTTTCGACCCCGTTACGTAGCGGCGGTTAACCACCTACGGACGCTCCGATTGACCACCTTCACCGCGATAACACCTAACCGGCGACCCAGAAAACACAAATATTTCTCTCATCGTCCTGCACCCCCTCCCCCCGCACCCCGCATAATCATAGAATCGTCGTCAACGTTCCAACAAGTCGGACTATAAACGCTTACCTGAGTCTCTTTTGTTACG
This sequence comes from Diplazon laetatorius, assembly GCA_963662125.1. Taxonomy (NCBI): domain Eukaryota; kingdom Metazoa; phylum Arthropoda; class Insecta; order Hymenoptera; family Ichneumonidae; genus Diplazon; species Diplazon laetatorius. The sequence continues at coordinate 3,725,551 of OY759161.1, forward strand.
TTCAACTCGTCGTAAGAGTCCGAAAGTTCGTCCGAACCTCCCGATTGTTTTCTTCGTCTTCTCACATCCGTCATGTTTCCAAAATAATTCGTTTTTCTCGTTTGTTATATTTATTTGTTTTTCGTTTTTTTGAAATTTTTCAATTTCCTATAACTCAGCGAGATTATTTGGATTTTTATTTGTGTTTGATGATTATTTTGTTTTCGAGTTTGTCCGATACTCCGATATCGTAGTACGTGAAGTTTACGAATTCGTGTCTCGCTTCCACGTTAACACCCGATGTATCGTTTTTTTTTTTTTTTTTTTTTCGTCTCGTCCGGGGTATGTAACTCGATGGTTTTTCAACATTCGATGGTGTTTTCCGTTTGCTCCGACGCGCGAGGCGTGAGGCGCGGCGAGTGGTCCGGTCGGGTCGTCTGTCTATCCCCCCACCCCCCACCACCGGCGCCGCCCGGTTGCGCATCGATGCCCTTGACGTCGCGCAACGCGGCGGTACAACGCGGAACGAGAGCACACACGCATACGGAGAAACACCGTTCCACGTCGTAATAACCGACTTGCCGACTGAACATTATTTCTTTTTTTAACTTAACAATTCGGACAATCGAATGTCACAATAATCTGTGCTGTCACACTGTTGCCATTTTTGTTTATAGTTTCGTTATAATTTCACATGATTCATTACGTCATTCGGTTTAGTTTATCAGGTTTTTCACGAAAAACTTGAAATTTTCTTATCCACCGAGGTATGATTATTGACACTCGATACAACATACATGATTGTTGACAACATAAGATACAACATCGATTGAGTACTCCACGAACGGGATTGGTTGGGATTTCAAAAAATTTCGACCAACTTCGCCGGCAAATTTTGATTACTTAATTTTAAAAAAAAGAACGAGAGGTGCACTGTTTTTATTTTTGCAATTTTCAGAAATTTAATCGGTTCGATCAACCGGTCAACTTCACTGAGGTTCACGACGGAGTCTGCGATTTTTTTTTTCTCACGAGTTGGCACCATCGACGAAGCGAGAGGGAAAGAGCGCTGCGTTCGGGGAGCCGTGATTGGCTCGGAGCTCGGCCATCGTTGCCGATTGGTTCGCGGGATGTAATCTCAAGTTTGAATGAGATTCGAACGTCGCTTGGTCCAACGGCCACCAACTGCCGCCCATTCTGTGCCGAGGAACGCCGCGCAAGTCACAATCGCGTCCCTCGAAGTTTATTTTATTTCAACAATCCGCTCGTCTCTTCCTCGGAACAATTTTTTTGTTGTAAATATAAATATAACAAAAAATTGAAAAATGTGTTACCGTCGTGAATAGTGTTTTGTTTACGTTGATCGCTGTCGTATTTGGAGACAATTGATACGTTGTCATTGAGAATAAATAAATAATTTTCCAGAAACAAGGTTGGTCGATCGTTTCGTCGACTTTACATTATCATTGCATGACAATTCGATGTTTATGGAATCTTGGATTGCAATTATTGTGGATAACGCGTGATACAACGTCGTGGACTATGTAACGCGTAAGATTTATCTCGCAGTAATCGCACATAACCAACAAATTACAGTATTGTGGTCGGAAAGCTTGTATTGACAGATTTTTCAATGGACAACCGGCTTTTTTATATTGAAATTTTGAACAAAATTCTACGTAGAATCGAAGTCGAATGTGCTGTATCATTTTTATCTAAATAAAACAAAATTGTATTGTGAATGGAGCTCCGAAAGTTACATTCGCTTTCGTTCATGATTTTTTGGAGCTTCGATCTGCGGGGGCTCAACGAACGCTGAAATAATTTTGTTGCCAGCGAAGCGCAGGCTCTCCGAACTCTTGTTACTCCTACGATCGTCGAAAAAATATTTTTGAACGGTTAATTCCTCTTTTTCCGAGAAGCAACAGGTTTTAAGGTTATAGCGATGGTTGTACGATCTCAATTTTGCAAAGATTTTGTGAGATTGCTAAAGTTTAAAAAAATGTCCCCGGCTCTATCTAACCGCACTTTTTTTTTTCTTTACGCAGATGGAATCTCGGTTGCCAAAACCAAAGACGTCAGGTTTAAAGAAGGCGCTGAGCGCGGCCGACATGATATCGGCATCCCTGAAAATGTCCGATACGTCGAGCGTGCCGCCTCAGCTAAGCACAACGTCGACCGTCGCCCCAAAACCCATGGTCAAGTCGAAAAGCACGCTGACCATTAACGCCAAATCGTCGAACGAGAACAAGCCGCCGGTCAAGCCGTTGCTGACGCGATCGCAGACGAGCGTGACCATAGCCCGAAACGCGCCGGGAGCAAAAGTGGCGGTGAAGCGACTGGGAACGACGAGCAGCGCGATAGAGATAAAAAGAGCGAACGTACGACCGGTCGCGAAGCCGACCATCGGCGCGCGAACCGGAAAAGTCGCAACGGCCAACACGACGACGACGGGCAAAGTCGCAGGAACAACAATAACTGGCGCGACCCGAGCGGCTCCCAAACCCAGCAAATGGGATCTCAAAGGTCGCTTGGAACTCGCGACCTCCGAACTGTCGACCCTCAAAGAAAAACATCGAAAATGTTCGCAACTCGAAGGCCTGGTCGACGAACTCAAACAAAAGGACGAAGCCACGACAATGAAAGTCGTCGAACTGGAAACCGCCAATGCCACTATCGCGGACGAATTGAAAACCGTGCAAAAAGATTTCACGGAAATTCTCGAAAAACACGAAAATCTAAAAACCGTTCTCAAAGAGTCCCAAGATTCTTACAAAGAAGTCACTTTGGCTCTGAAAAAATGTGAAGAAACTTGCGAGTCGCAAGAAAAAACTTTATCCGAACACGCGGCCAAAGTTTTGACCTTGGAACGCAATTTGGACGAACAAAAACAAACGAACGAAGAATTGAACGAAAAAGTCAAAGATTTACAATCGCTGGTACATCAAATGGACAAAGATCGTCGTTCGTTGCACAACGCCATACAAGAATTAAAAGGAAACATTCGCGTGTTCTGTCGCGTTAGACCGAAAATAACGAAGGAAGCCGGAAAAACTTGTTGCAGCATAAATTTCGTCGACGAGTGTACGATAGAAGTCGGCAGATCAGACGGTTTGGATTCGGTGGGTACAACCGGAAAATCCCGCGGAACGAAGCAAGAATTCACTTTCGACAAAGTTTTTCCACCAACTGCGACGCAATCCGAGGTGTTCGAGGAACTGTCGATGCTCGTGCAATCGGCTCTGGAGGGTTACAACGTTTGCGTGTTCGCTTACGGACAAACGGGTTCGGGAAAGACTTACACGATGGAAGGCAGTCGCGACGAGGATCACGAAGGCATGATTCCCCGCACGGTTCGTCACATATTTCACGAGATGCGGGAATTTCAACTCCTCGGATGGGAATACAAGATCGAAGCGAGTTTTCTCGAAATTTACAACGAACACATTGTCGATCTGTTGGATTCCCAACCGAAAACTCACGAGATTCGCATGGCCGACAGCAAGGGACACGATTTGTACGTGTCGAATTTACAGGTCGAGGAAATTCACAGCCCCGAAGAATTGAATCGCTGTTTGCAAACCGCTCAGAGAAATCGCGCGGTCGCAGCGACTTACGCGAACGAACGTTCGTCGCGATCGCACTCGGTCGCCCGTATTCGTTTGATCGGCACTCACGCGGAAAAGGACGAACTTTCCATCGGAAATTTGAATCTCGTTGATCTCGCGGGTTCGGAGAGACTGAAGGGCGAGGAAGCCGCCAGAACCACGGAAACGAAAAATATTAACAAATCATTGGCTAATTTGGGCAATGTTATTCTTGCATTGTTGAAAAAACAGGATCATATACCTTACAGAAATTCCAAACTCACCCATTTGCTCATGCCATCTTTGGGCGGTAATTCGAAGACTCTCATGTTGTTGAATGTATCACCGTTGGACGAATGTTACAACGAGACTCTTAATTCTTTGAGATTCGCGAGTAATGTTAATAGTTGCAAAACTGGAAATATCAAACGATCGAGACAGATGTTGCACAATAGCATGTGATGAGGTCGGACTATTGGGTTTTGATGGGGGAATTTTTTTTTTTTCTTCTGGGACTGATTGATGAAACGAAATATTTGAATGTTGTTGTTGTTTTTTTTTTTTTTTTGTCTTTCAATTTTTTTTAAACTATCCGAGACGATAAGATTAGTACAAAACTGAGGTTGCAGTTCGGGGATTTAGTTCGTTGCTCCTTTTTTAATCCTTGACCGCAGAGGCACTTTGATGAGAATACCAAAGCATGGAGATTTTTTTTTTTTTTTTTTTTTTTTTTTTTTTTTTTTTTTTTTTCATGAAAACCCTGAAAATTCGAACTTCAGCTTATGTGCCAATATATATATTTTTTTACAACGGAAACTTTCGGCGAGACACGTACCGAATAAATTCGTCATCATTTAAAAAAAAAATTACAGTCTGATTTAATTTTTTTATTGTATACATTTTGTTGTTTTTTAATTTCCGTTCAACACACAAACTTGTATGAAATTTAATCGTAAATCTTTCGTAAATTTTTCGTCGATCGATGATAGTGGCTCGAAGATCGATTTGATAAAAAAAAAAATGCACGAATTTGAGGTTTTTTTTCGTTTTTTTTTTTTCGAAACCGAAAGTGCCTTGGTAAAAGTGTGGCCCGTGAAATGTAGACGCGAGAGTGTGGCGGTATAAGATTTTATACATTCGATATGACCTCGATGTGCGAGATTGTTTTATATTATTCACGACTGACCCATAATGCAAATGTAAATCGTACAATAAAAACAAATATAAAAAAAAGTAAGGTGAATAAAAAAATTAGAGAAAAAAAAAGAAAGGAAAAAGGAAAAAAATTGGTGAATCTCGCATTCTCACTGGAAGATCGGTCGAGAAATCCAGCTTGTACTTTTGTGGTCAATAATAAAGAATTAAGAGAAAAATTTAAAAAAATAATTTAAAAAAAAAAAAATCTCAGAGAATCGAAATTCCATTGTGAATTAATTTTCGAAAAAAAAATCTGCAATCGAAATTTTTATTGTCAAAATTTATTTTCAAATATTTCGCAGTTTCAAGATACGAAACTGTTGTGTTTGAAACGTGATAAAAAAATTTGAAAATCCGGCGACGATGTTATAATTTGCATTCCGTTTCCACGATTGTTCGATAAATCGGTAAAATTTACACGAGACTCGATAATCGATTTGTTCGATTTTCGAAACTTGTACGAAGATTTTTTTATTTTTCGCAAATATTCGTCTATGTCGAAATTAATTCTACGAAAATTGCAAGTCGACGTGCTCGAATCCACGAGAGTGACCGCTGGAGAATTATCGACGATCGGTTTCACGTCGTCGTTGGTTAACTCGAGCATCTGACAACTCGTTACTCTCAGCCTGGCGAATTTTTTTTTACGATTCCAAGCGAAGATATCGTCGTATCGGATCGCGCGACGATCGTTCGATCGCAACAATATCGAAATATTTTCAATTTTATTGCCGATAATCGGTTCGAATCGCGACTGTGGAACCTTGAAATCGTGAAAACTTTGATCGAACGACGATAAGATTTTCGCGTGCAAATAAATCGCCGAACTCACGACGATTTTCGTGGGAACATTTTTTTTCACGACCGATCGAGAGATTCGCGAACCAACCGATTTTTCGTTATTCGCGACGATTTTTTTCGTCTCGACGATGGAATTTTCTATTTTATTCGCCACGGTGACTGTCGCGTTTGATTTGTTTTTCACGATCGGTTGATCGGCGATTTTTCGCAATCTCGGATCAACGCAGATGAACATTAAGGTGACGATCAACAGAACGTAAGCTGCTCCGTAACCGAACGTCCATATGATTTTCCACAGACACGGCCAGATGTGAGAAATCCACGAAACTTGAGTATCCGATTTTTTTATCGGTGAATCTTTCGACGAACTTTTTTTTTCTTTCGTTAATTCGACGAGCCAATCTGCAACGTGATGAGTCGACGTCTTATCTGAAAAATTATAGAAAAATCATGAATTTTCACACTTTTCTCATAAGTACGTGACGAATAATAAACGCTTTGTCAACTGTCCGTTGTGTCAACTCGATTCATGTCTTCCATCTCGACCCGTCCCAACTTGCCTCGTTCCTACTTCGACCCGTCCCAGCTTTCCTGGTGCCCAAGCTTTACTTTGTTACCATCATGACCACCTTTCCCAATTTGCCTCGTTCTCACTTTAACCCGTCCCAACTTGCCTCGTTCTCACTTTGACCCGTCCCAACCTGCCTTTGTTCCGAGCTTTTCTCCCTACAATATTCACGTACCCATTTCTACTCGACACGCTTCTATCTCAACCAATCCCAGTTTGCCTCGGTCCCACCTTGACCCGTCTCAGCTTGCCTCATATCCATCTTGATTCAACTTTTGTATTCCAACTTGTCTCTTTTTCATGTCGGAGCGTTCCAGCCTGACTCTCGACCCATCCCAGTTTGCCCCGTTCTCATCATGACCCGTCCCAGTTTGCCACTATTCCATTTTGCTCGATTCCCAGCTCGACTCGCATATTGAAATGATCCGTCGGCCTATTTATTTCAACGTTAAGTCAAGTTGGAACGGTTTGAGATGGGAATGACTCGAGATTGGTAAAAGTCAAACTGAAACACAAGTGAAAATTTCCTCCGGCTCGAGTCAAGACCGATAAAACTCGACCCATGGGCGAAATTGGCAAGCTGGCCACTTCAATTGACACATCAGACAATCAACGTGACAAAGCCAGGGTCGTTTGGACCCTGCGGTAAAAACCATCGCGACTCAAAAGCACCGGATCAAAGCAAAAACAATTCGAAAACGTTTTCTCACCTTTGACCGAAATATTTTCCGACTGCAACACATCGACGATGCACAAAACAGCCCACAGTCCCAATCCCAAACTCATCAACACGTTCCAACGAATGTATCGCGAAATATTCGATCGAAATAATTTTTCGTTTCTCACGATTATTTCCTCGTGGCGAAATTTTTCCCACGTATTTTCCAATTTTCCCGATGAATCAACGTCAACCGATTCCTCGCAATCGTCGTCAAAATCAACGTTGCAACTCGCATCGCGATATTCAACGTCGTCCAATGCGAATTCGTCGATCGAATCGTCGGACGACGACGATATTATTTCCGAACGATCGTTATCGCTCGCTCTCGTCCAATATTCGCTCACCGATGACATTCCAAAAAACTTGGTTTCCCCATCGTCCATTCCACGTGACGATTTCCGTCGTTTTCATTTGTTTATCATCGCGGAACGAATAAATATAGATTTTTTTTCTTACGTTTTTTTTTGCAGATTCGTGATTTTTCGATTATTCGCGTCAATACGAAAACGATTTTTTTTTCTTTTCTTTTTCTTTTTCTTTTTCTTTTTTTTTTTTTTAATTTGACACAAGTGGAATTTTCGATCGTCGGGTTATCTTCGAAGTTTTGGCGAAAAGTTTGGACGTGCGATAGTTCGAGATCGAAAAGTGACAGATTCGTCGATCGGCAAAACGCGACGTTTAAAATAATGATAGAAATATATATTTGTGAATTTTGGTGATGAGCATAACAAAGTGTCTGTCGAGAATTGAAAAGATTCACGAGGATCTGAAGGGGATAAACAGATTGCAAAGATTGAAGGACATGTCGGGAAAGAGTTTGAAGCCTTGCGCTTGTCGTCATCACAAATCTGTGACGAAATCACGATGCGCGAACATAACGATTTCTCCGGGCAGACTGAAGAACGAGGGATGCTCGTGCAAAACTCGTGCACAGCTTTGCATGTGCAATCTGTCGGACGGTGAGCTATATCGAATGTGGATCAGGAATGGCCATTTATTCGATGAAAATGTATTTGAAATACTTTTCTTCACTAGACCAAAAAAAATTATGATCATCGTACATGATCAATATATAAAAATTTCATTGTACAAAAATAATTCATCCGAATTATTTGTTATCATTGGACAAAACGTGACAATATTGATTATTTTATGATAATTGATTATGATATATATATTTTTTTAACAAAGTATTTGAAATACATTTTCAACAAACGAATAATTCAAAATAATTTTTTCATATTATTTTCGATTTTTTTATATTTCAATTTGTTTTTTCGTTTTTTTTTCTTGCTTTTTTTGCAATGACGATTGTTCGATCGATCGGATTGACGGTGTTTGTGACTTTTTGTTGAACGAAATTTTTGATAATCACACACGTCGAATAATTATTTGATATTATGTAAACGAAATAATTTATGGAAAAAATTAATCGAATGACCAGTAAAATAATTATATATATATTTTTTTCTTTAATTTGAAAGAAGACGAAATCACAATTGCGGACGCGAGCGGCGACAAGAATTTGAAAAAACAATCGGAAATTATCGCGAAGCTTGGAAAGCAACAAAAAGACGTGCGAGATGCGAGCAAATCGAAAGTCGTCGAAAATTCGGTAAGATTGAGATTTACAAAAAATAAAAAATGTTAGAATCGTTGCAAAAAAAAAAAAAAAAAAAAATTTGTGGAGATAACGAGAAATTCAGTACATAACGAATGAGAAAACGGAAACGTGAAGCCGGCCAAAGCCGACGTGACGAAACGCGTGGAAGTTGAAATTCAGACGACCGTCGACAAATCCGCATCCACCGAATCCGAAAAATCGCAAAAGAACGATAAGGATATCGAACAAATGTACAAGGTCCCTGAACATTCTTCCCATACGATTTAAAAAAATCTATAAAATAAAGAAAAAATGAAAAAAATATATATATATATATATATTTATTCGCAGGATCTGGAAAATCGTAATCGCGAATTGGAAAAAAAATTGGAACAAATGACTTGCAGCATCGAGTGTTTGAAAAACGAGGGCGATGAGAGAGCAAATTGTTTGAGAGAATCATTGGAGAAGAGTGAGATTCAAGCGAAGCTGGCTGAACGATCGAGAGATCTCGCGATGGATCTCGCCAAACAATCCAGAGATCAGACTGATGCTATAAAAGCGAGCAGGGATGATGTTTTGCAACAGATTGGTGTTGTTAAAAATGATTATGAAAAAATTCAGTGCGAATGCGATGAACTGAGATCGAAATTGCGAAATATTACGGAAAACGAAGCTAAAAAGTATTTATTTATTTATTTATTTATTATTATTATTATTATTATTATTATTATTACATTAAGCTAAAAAGTATTTATTCAATTATTTATTTATTATTATTATTTTAATTGTTATTACTGTTTTTTGGACTTAGTGTCTGGTAATTAGTTAAAATACTCTGTTATGATTATTACTATTGTTATTATCAATCTTGAGCTGGCGTACTGGGGTCCAAACGGCCCCAAGCAAAATAAACCCCAATTCAAGTAATTTATTATTCATTTCTCAGAATAAATATCTTTTTCTCCAACATCCACTGTCAAGCTATTTTTTTCCTCGAAGTAAAGTATCTCGAGAGTATCCAATTCAATTTTCAGATCAAAATAATGAAAAATGGGAGAGTTTCGATTTTTTTTTTCGTGAAAATATCCAATTTAGCAATTTTTTTTTTCACATTCAAATTTTTTTTTCCAAAGTAAATGTTGAATTTGAACCGAATGACCTATGGCACCTTTTTAAGGAGTATCAAAGAATATGTGAGAATTTTCCCGAGTCAAATAAATCGTTTGGTTACCCGCAGCAAGCCTTTTTCGAGCCTCGGGGTCGAAAAAGACCCCTGTCCGCGCAATGCGAATGAGCAAAAATGTTGATTTTGCTTATCAACGATTTGTTTTGTGATTTATTTTCAATGAAAGATGCGCCGAGGTAGACGACAAGGTAAATCGAATAAAATGTGCGGTAAAACAAAAAGAAATGGCTCTGGCCTGTGAAAAATCCGAACTCGAAGAGACAGTCGCCGAACTCACGAATCTCGTGAAGATCCAAAAAAAGCGCATGTGCGATTTGACATCGATATGCGCGAAACAACGGAGCGCCCTTCAGAACAACGAGAATTGCATGTCGTCGAAAATCGCACAATTGTCCGAAGCCGAGAACACGATACAATCGTTGAGTTGCAAGTGCAAAAAATTGCAGGAAGAGATGGATTGTCTGAAATGTTGTTTGACGAAGGAGGAAGAAAATCGTAAAAAATTGCAATCGGAATACGATCAAAGACGTGAAAATTGTGATTGCGAGTTGCGAATAAAGGACAAAATAATTGCCGATCAAGTGGAAACGATAAAAAAATTGAAAAAGGTGAATTTGGAATTTTGTTTGAATACGTTGATAATTTTTAACAACAATAGCAACAAAAAAACAATGCAATATAAGTCAAATTAATTCGAAATTCGAATTTCCGTCGTTTTAAATATTTCTTCGTTGTTTTTTTTTTTTTTTTTTTTTTTACAGTTTTTGCAGGACAGTGAAAAAATGGCTAATCAAACATCCGAGGAATTTGAAACCCTCAGAGACGAGTTGCATTGTTTGAAACAAACGAACGCATCTTTGAGATGCGCTTTGGAGAACGCCGAGACGCGAACATCAGCGACGAGCGAAGATTCCGAGATGGATTTCTGCGAGCGTTGTCGAATTTTGGAAGAGCGACTCGACGCGGTTGACGCGCAGAAGCACAAAGCCGTGGCAGCCGCGAAATTCGCGGCCGAAAAACTTCGCAGAACAAAGTTGGAGTACGAAAGATTGCTCGATTGCGAGAAGAAGCAGCACAGATTGGTCGCCGGTTTGGTTCACAGACGCGAGACCGAGATTGAATTGTTGAAGAGAGAAATATTGCACAGTAACAAAGTTCGAAATCGTGTTTCAAATTATGTCGTTCAATGAAAAATGAAATTAAAAAAAAAAAACTAAAACAAACAAATGTCTGACAAAGATAATGAAAAATAATAATATCAATAATAATATGGTAATGAATAACAAAATAATTTTTTTACGAAATTTGGATTTATTAAAAAACAAATGTCTGACGAAAAGATAACCAAAAACAATAATGTTAATAATGATAATAATGAAAAACAAAATAATTTCTTTCGGAATTTGGATTTATCTGTTTGTATTTTTTTCAATTTTTTATTTTTTATTAATTTTTCTAGGTCGAATGAATAATGTAGGATGTCATATATGCAGTCTGTTCAACATGGAACGGTCCTTGTTTCTTTCTTTTGGTCGAGAACTAGCCATATGAATGTGACAAAATTATTTAGACAATTTCGGGCTTAAACCCAATTTTGCGTCGAGACGAGAGACGACGTAAGCTCTATCCTTCTCTCTTGCTCCGCCGGGAGCGCTTATGGCGCTATCTCTCTCGCACTCGTTGTGGACGCTCAACGTTAGGGATCACCTTTAATTAAGGAGCCAGTCAGAGGAATAGTCAAGATACGACGACTGCATTATAAAGTTAATAAATAAATGAATGAACAAATAAATAAATAAATAAATAAATAAACGAATAATATATTTATATATATATATATATTTATGAAGGAAAGTGAGTCCTGACGACTGATTGACTGAAATTTATGAGAAACGAACATATAAATAATTTGAATATATATATAATAAATAATATTTTATTTCAATATTTAATAAATAAATAAATAAATGAACAAATGAGGATATAAGTAGATAAATAAATATGCAATTGTCCAACGGTGAAAAAAATGACGCCAAATTAAGCCCCGCCCACCAGCAGCACCTACACGTGACCACACGTGACGACCGTCATCTGTCACACTCTCAGACTCACCACAAATTTCGTCAATGAATTCATTGTTCGTGCAAAAGCCGCGCAATAAATCGCGTTAACTCTTGCATCACAATCAAGTCGAGGTTATATACGGATAAATCACAGAACCGGAATGTCGAGCAACGCTCTTCTCGACGTTGACGAGTCGATAATACGCAACAATTTGTTGCTCACGGTGAGCAATTCGATCGACGCGGTCAATGAGAACATTTTTTAGGTTAAGTATGAGGTTAGGGGTGGAAAAACCGAATGTTTTCAGGGATGAATTATTGTAGGAAAAGAAGCAAGAGGACGAAGAGATTGATAATCTGTTGAGCAGTTTGAACAAAAACGAACCACCGTCCGTTGTGTTTCGTCCTTTGCCCGGTAAATCAACATTCGAATAACAGTTGAAACAATTTTTGAAATGAAAATAAATTTTGACGATATAAGAAAATACAATTTGAAAATAATAAGAAAATAAAATAAATTTTGATAATGAGGAAACGAAAATGTAATTGATTCAGGATTCTGCGTGAAATGCAAGTGCGAGAATGGGGAAAAAGTTTTTCTCAATATATGCCAGACGACGGAGATTCCGCCGCCGGAAGACGTGACGGAGGAAAAATTGTTGGAGCTGTTGAGGATCGAGGAGCCGAATTGGCGCATACCGATGAGCATCGGTCATGAAAGATTCGAGTCCGACAAAGGTGAATCGGTCTGCAAATTAAATTGGGACTCTTGGACAATAGTACGATGCTCCGTTATATATATATATATTTTTTTTTTTCTGAAGATTTAATTCATTTATATTTTTACAGGTGGAAACAAATGTCCGACCTTCGACATTGCCATGAACAAAAATTTTGTGGAGAAATGCCAGGCCAATTCTGTATTCATGGCTTTTACCATGCACATCGTCATATCCGCGATTCAGGAAAAACACGACAAACCTGTTACCAGCGAAAATTATGTGATTCTCAAAAATCGAAAAGTAAGATTTTTTTTTTTAATTTAATCATATTCAAGAAAACTTCTCTACGACTGATCAGCTCGATTGTAGGAAAAAGTTGGTGCTGGTTTGTTGGATTAATAATTTTAATCGTTTCGTCCTTTTGATCGAAAACTAAAGAAAACTAAAAAGAAAAAAAATATATATATATTGAAAAAAAATCAAAATGTTTTTAAATTTGAGTAACAAATAATTTTAATCGTTTTCTCTCAATTATTCTCGACAAAAGACGTACAATAAAAAAATATTCTTCCATTTCTTCCTCAAAAACTTGAATAAAAAAAAATTAAAAAATTTCTTCAAAATCTTTTTAAATTTTAATTATCACAATTAATTTTTTTTAATTGGCAGGTACAAGGCAAGTTGCACGATCACAGAGTGAAAAAACGCGAGCTCGTAAAACCAACCGCGTACAAACCGTTGATAGAAGAGTTGCCCGATTCGTCCGGAAAATCTTCAAAATCGTTTGTTCGTGAAATTCGCGATCAGCCCGATTCGTTGGTCGATCCGCGATACGTTATACTTCGCAAGCCGAAGGAGGGAAAGGCCGAAGAATTGATCGGCTACTACAAGCTTCCGAGTCAGGTGAGAAGCTCGCTTTCGTCCTACCTTATATCAGCGTTGTCGATAATCACATCGATTAATCGTTTAATTATTGATCAAAAATTTTCCAGCACCGCATCAAAGACATCAGAGTCGACGTGTGCGAGGATCGCATAATAGTCGAAGCTCCGAGAACGAATTATCTCGTCGATGTTTTCGTACCCTTTGTCTTGGATCAAGAGAACGTGACTGCATTTATGGATCAAAATCTTAACGTAAGATTAAATTGATTCAACAATTTTTTCGTTTTATGCGAGAACCCGATGATAAAAAGTGTCATACAGACTGATTTTGGGTCGCTGAGAAAGAAAATGACACTCAATCGATTTTTTCAAACAATATTTTTTCGAGATATCAGCGAAAAAAAAAATGTTTTTCGACCTTTTTTTTCTCGTTATCGACAGTAATCTCGAAAACGATGGATTCAACTTATCTAAAATGTATATTATTTGAAAGGCACGTTCTTTTCCTTCACGACAATATCTGAAACTTGAAAAAAATTGGATTTTTCAATTTTTTTATCAAAATTACTACACGTTTATTTGCTCTTTTGAGTTGGACATTAAAAAAAAAAAAAAAAAAAAAAAGGTTTTGATGATTGCAGGTGAAAGGTCATTCCATTATTATTATTTCATGATATATTTCTGAATTTAGCTTCTTTGGAAAAAATAAATTAAGAGTCATAATCGTTTCTAAGCGACTCCAAATTAGGCTGAAAAACATTTTTTGCAAGAGGTTCATTTTTCGTGTAAACTAGTGTTATATATTTTATATATATATACACACGATTAAACAACAAGTTTTTTCGTTAACATATCAAAATTTCAGATTCTGCGTCTCAATATTCCGGTGATGTGAGGACTTGTGATGTAAGACTTAAAAATCTCGAATAAACTTCAACGTAAAATAATTAATAATAAAACAACATCTTTTTTTTCACCTATATTTTGTGCATATTTTTTTTTGTCCCAGTCAACTATTCTGTATAATAAATTAATTGTAGCGACGACCTAATGCCCTGAGTCTCGGATTTTTTTTTTTTTTTTTTCATCCTCGACTGGTACACAACCTGCTTCGACTTAGATTTCATTTCACGATTGCCCATGCGGAAAATAATATGATATATATATATATAATTTTTTTTTTTCAATAAACATTAAACTGTCCTAACGACGTCGTTTTAAAAAAAATAAAACGTCGAATAAACAATATGTACAGTGACTACGCGGTTGTAGTCCCTTAATATAGCAACATTGGGTTTGCATACGTATATATATATATGGGACGTTCCACGACGAGTCGACCAGCCGGAGCAGTCAGGCTTTATTGCCAAAAAATCGATGACTCAAACATTTTCTCATATTTTTTTTGTTTCAGATTAATAAAATCACGCTATATTTTTTATAAGATTTTGATCAGTCAGAATTAAATGAAACTATGTATAATTTGTGAACTAAAATCCATGTGCTTTTTCAATTGAATGAATATTGTTTAAAAAAAAAGTAGAATTTTCAATATTCTACTTTTTTTTCTTTTGAGATTTATCCGCTGGTCGACTTGGTCCATGGAATGCTCAAATTTAATACACACACACACACACACACATAAGTATAAATGAATCTCGTATATACAATCTCGAGCGAAATCGCGTACAGTTCGATCGATGTAGCAATTGATTAAAAAAAAAAAAAAAGAAAAAGTCATTCTATTGCATTAAAAAAATAAAATAAAATAAGAAAAATTAACGTTTGACTAAATCGTTAACGTTGTTCTCGTTATCATTTTTTTGTTCTGTATTATCAATAAAGATACGTCGCCATTACATTTAAATAACTTAAACCAGTTAAGTTCGAAATTAATTTTTTTCAAAAATTGATTAATTCGAGAAAAATAACAGTAACAAAAAAAAAAAAAAAGTTTGTTCATTCGAGTCCGAGAGTGGAAAAAACGTTGGGCATGAGATAAACGGCATTGAAACCGATCATAAAACACGCAACGTACTTGTAAATCAAATCGACGATTATTTTTTTTTTATTGTCCAACGAATTTTCGCTGTTCATGAGTTCTTTGGAATTAATTCCCATTATCGCGCAGATTATCCAGTACATCGCGGATTTGCAAACGGCTTTTGTGCCGATTATGCAACAAAAACCGATTATCGTGCGCAGAAATGCGCTACCGAGCATCAGATAAGACGGCCAGACGATGTTGTAGGGCGGGGGCAGATAAGGCGCGGACGTTGCTCCGATTTGGTAATTCGTCCAGGCACCGGCGTGCACACCCGTCGTAACCGATACCACCATCGCCGTGTCGCCCCTGTCGTTCACAAATGATTGAAACATTTCATTTTATTTTATTTTTTTTTTATATTCCCAACCGTTATCTCATCCGATAAAATAAAATTTATCGTTCACACGTTTTCAATCAGGGATGGGCATATTTGGTCGTTTCGAAATACTTTTTCGAACAAATTGATTAATTATTGAGTGCTGCGATTGTAATTTTCACAATTTTTCGCAATGAAAATGAATAATTTAGATAAATTTATTTATCTAAAATGAATAATTTAGATAAATAAATTTAGGTAAATCATGTTTCAAGATGAATTCTAATATATGATACGCAGAATAATCCAATATCAGTCGGTCGTTCGACTTTAACGTATCTTAATAGGTTGCGGTCACTTGGGGTCCACTGGACCCCAGGCCCAACTTCATGGCAATTGTGCAATGAAAATACCATTTTTCAACATTATTTTGTCCATTCGAACATACTTACATTTTTCTACATCGACCAAAAGTCTCGAGTTCAAACTTCAAAATATATATTACGTTTTTTTTCCAAAGTCCATAAAAGATCTATTATTTTTTTCTCAAAAATATAATATCCCAAGAGTAAAACGTCGTAAGATTTTTTGAGCATACGGCAAAAATTACAATTTTTCAGGATTTGTTTTTTTGTAAAAAAATTCAGATTTCGTGAATTTTTTTTTTCCATCGTGTTTTGACGACTCAAAAATCTTAAATAGAAGACAACCATCCCTAAGCCCATCCCTGTTCTCTGTAATAATTTTTCTCTCGGTAGGTCATCGAGCTTATCAAAATTAGATATTTCGAGGAATTTTCAATGAATTTATCTCATTCGATCTTTTTTTTTTCGATCGTTGGATCGAATGAAATTATGAGGAACGTATTAGTTGCGACACTTGCCTCGTGGGCGTCCATCTGTCGCTCGTGGGATAATAAATAATCGTTGCCAAGCTGATAATGATGAGAAGGGCGAGAGCCCAGCTCGTGGTGAGAATATAATGATCGGTGTAATCGACCAATGGGACCAGGGGCACCATTAGAAACGTGGCCAATCCGACACCGGCCACAATGTCGAGAACCGTGTGCATACCCAGATACAAACGGCTCGTGAACACAAGGACGCTCCTGTGATGAAAAAATTGATTTGAAAAATAAATTTTTATTTTACAATTTGAAAAAAATAATAATAATAAATATATATAATAAACATATAACGAAATATAATAATAATATATATATATATATTTTTATAAATTTATGAAATTTGTTTACATTTGTTATGCAAAAAATATTATGCAATTTGTAAATCCGATTTGTAGATCATGGAATGAGATTAGTGAGGAGTGGGGGATAAGAGGCAACGTTTTGTGATGATAATTCGGCGTTGGTCGTGACTCACCAGAGCGTGGCTATCGTGAATCCCACGGATATTGGATATATATATCTGTTCATCGTGAAAAGAACAACGCTGAAGGGAATGGCGATGCCGATCATCGCGTGGGTCGATGGCATTCCGTACTCCTGTGACCATTTGTTCTGCAAACGCGCGGCCGGTGGACAAGCTGGACGTGGCCAGCACAGTATGTCCTTCAGCGCTTGACCTGAGTTATCAATCGAGTTAAAACGGAAAATTCTTCGAATTCCATTTGAATTATAAATTCAAAAATTGAGCGATTTCTTCTTTTTTTTTTTTTCCATCAAGCAATTGATGATTTTTCGTTTTTTCTTGGGTAAAAGGAAAATTAATTGATTTATCGATCGAGTTTCATAAAATATTGATGACCCTCGAGTGGATTTTTTTGCCCAGCAAGATCAATTGAATTTTTTGTAATTCATCATTATGATAATAATGATTATTGTTATTATTATTCTTAATTAAAAATGTTCTGGTCTTTGATGAAGTTTTTGTAATATCTTAGAACGAATATTTACATCGGTCACGATATATTATTAAAGTGTTTTCTTGTTGCATGATCGATCCATTTTTTTATTTTTTTTTTTTTTTTTAATTGTATAAAAAAAGGAAGCGACGATATAAATTCGAAAAGGTCTCACCTACGGTCATGACGATTGCCCAGACTAGAACGACTCTCCTCCCGACCGCCCCGTCGACGTTCCAGAACCAAAAGGGTATGAACACCGAGTAAAAAGTCTCGTCGCCCAGTTCGGTTCCGAAGAGAAACAGATAGTACCAAAAATAATTGTCAATCGTGTAGCACGGCGAAGGCGACTCCTTCGAATCGGAAACATCGCGATCGTCGGAGGAGTGAGTTTCTCTCAATCTCACAGCCTCTTCCCTGTCCGACGTGCCGTCGGATTCGGCGACGCAGGCGACGAAACCATTTTTCTTGGCGGGCTTGACGTCGCAGTCGATCTTATCGACTTCGGGCGGAGATTCTTTCTCGTAATGTATTCTGACTCCGAAAAATTCTTGAATCCTCGCCACCAGATGAGGATCCTTCAGGTAGTCGAAAGCTTCGGTCAACATCGTTGCTTTTTGTTTTTTTATTTTTTTTATTTTTATCTTTAAATTTTCTTCACGATCGACGAATAGTCTTCGAATCGTGGATCATCTTGGACTCTGCGGCTTCTGCGAAAATTACATGACAATTGACGTTGTAGAATGGAGTAACGAAAGACGATGGACCATTGACCCCAGCACGCGAGTGTCTCGTGCGGCCGCAAAAAAAAAGAAACTCAAAAAAAAAAAAAGAAAAAAAAATTAAGTAAAACCCCAAAAATGAATTAAAAAGAATAATGGACACGAAATTTCGTTGGTTCAATAATTGTTGGTTTCGTGTAGCTCAAATCATTTGAATGATTTGAGGTAAATGAAATGAAAGTCGCCGTAAAAGCTCACCCGAACACTCGCAAAAAGCTCTCTCGAATCACGAGAAAGATGCTGAATCGTGGTCCATTCGATCGGCGTTGAGGTTATGTTCGATTGTCGTGGCAGTCAAAATTAAATAAAAAAAATATACAGAATATATAGATACATATATATATATATTACGTATTATTTGACAATAATCCGGAGTCAAAGTCCTGTTGATAAAATCGGAGGATTGTTTCGAACGAATTGTGTGAAATATATGTAAATGCGATGGGGACGCAGTCACGAGCAACTGCGCCACCGCAGTTTCACGCGTCTGACGCGCTACTACCGCACAAAGCGATATCGTGTGATATCGCGAGTGCCGGTACCATCGAAATATATACATATAGGATATATATACCTGAAACGCTTACACTGCCGTGGTCAGTGCAGCGACTGCGCGATCCGAGAGAGATAGCTGAGCATTGAGCTTCCATCCTTGTCTGTACAGTCGGGTGAGAATATTTGAGCCGCACGACCAGTTGCTACTTTCGCTTCTTTCGAGTTCAATCCTATATTTTTGAGGGACTGTACCGGGTGCAAGCGAGACAGACTTTGGGACTGAGCTGTAGGTCTCGGCACGCGCCCCACCACGGCAGTAAGCGTTTCACGTCGAGAGGTGACGTTTTAGTGGTCGGTACCGTCGCGCGCAGCACGCACTGTACCGTATCACCCCCACCACCACCACCATCAACCTGGCCCCGGACTATCGATGCTACGAGAAACACGTCTGATATGCGTGTACAGTCAATTCGCAGGTTTTTTTTTTTTTTTTTTTTTTAAATATTTGGCCGCACGACGTAGCGTCGAAACATTCTCGACACAAAAATTACGATCGCGGTTCGTGAAAAACCGGTTATCATCTTATTAAGGGGGAGGGGGCTGATAGTCGCGTCGAAAAAATTGGAATTTTTACGACGTCGGAATTGAAAATCCGTGGAGTCGTATATATATATGGTCCGAAAATGATTTCTCATAGAGAGGAATAATCTTCGTTTACTATAAAATGATTCGAAGAGAGTAAGCTGCAAGTTTCAACCTGCAGCTTTTTATTATTCAGCAAAACTGTAGGAATCGCAATGACTCAAGGACTCGTTATAATAACTTTCAAAACAACGGAATTTTTTTAATTAGTTTTTTTTTCTCTTTTTTTCTCAAGCCTTGGTCGGCTCGTTCCTAAATTTATCGGTTTAGTATCGGCAGAAGCGAATAATTGCGTGTTGCGCATGCGCGGGACCCCGATGTCAGCGTGGTGGGGGGCCGAGACGCGGGCTCGACAAAACTCTTGCCTGAGGACATATTCGGCACTGAACTGTACTCTCTCGATAAAACATTCGTCGCTGGGTCAAGAATTTCATCTCTCACTCGTTTTTGTTATCTTTTTTTGTCAACTTTTATTTGAAATTCCAGAAATCCATCGTCTCCGATCGGTCGAGATCGACGATCGTACGATGTCCATGACGAATAATCTCGTTCCTTTGACGGTCATTATTATTCTTATCGGTGCCAATGATAATGGCCACACGATCGTAATTCGTCTTTTTCCTCGCTCTATATCGCTGTCTCACTCGCTCGCACGCTTGCCCGACTCGGTCCGTCTCGCTTCATCGTCTTGAGACCGTGTAAAAAATATTCCACACTAAAGACGCTCCCAAATTTTTTTCTTCCATCACTCTCGTTCAATCCGTACGCATCATCTCGCCTCGAAGCGATTCGTCTTGACAATGACAATAATGACATCGTTTGTACAACCGACAATTATCAATTGATGACGATTGATTGTCGTTCAATAGACGAGCAATTTGATAATCACGAAATTGCAAGAATATTCAATGATAAACAATTAAACAATATTTCTCAGATACATATACATATATAGTTTTTTGTTTTCTTTTGCATTTTTTTTATCCCAATGGATTTTTAATAGATGAGACAATCGATTGTAATCGGTAATTCGGGGAATATTTTATTTCTATAATAAATTACATTTTACAAGATATTATTTATTTTCTTATTGTATTTTTTTTATTTTTATTATTCATTATTTATTTTTTTTGTTGTTGTCTATTTCATGAAATCTAACTATCGTGTTCCAACTATCGCGTTATTTTTTTTTTTATTAGCTCATTAGCTCGGACCACATTGATTTTTTTTTTGCCACAATCTTTTTTTAATGGTACATCGTCTGATCTAACGTTAAAGCGGTTGTCCTCGTCGCGATACGAATTATGATAATCAATCGGCCACGTGAACATTTTTTTTTTTTAACCCACGTGTGTTTTCGTGATAGCTTACGAATTAATGTTAGCGAGCATCGACATAGAAACCCGAAAAAAAAAAGAGTTGCCACATTTCGAAACGAAAATTCGTCTATATGAAAATAATAATAACAATATTAATAACAACGATAATAAAACAGTTCGACGATATAAAATTCGACAATTGGATCCCCGTTGTACAATTTGTATGCATTGCAACTAACATCGTTATCATTCGAATGATTATCATCATTTTATTTTTTTATCTTTCGCACCATTATGTTCGAATTAACGCTTGAAAATTTTCATGTTTTATCAGATTCCTCGGGCAAAATAAAAAAATTATAATTTTTTAGAACAAATGGTTGTTTATGTATTTTTTTTTTTTCGTCGACGGATCTCGGACACATAATTTGATCGCCTATCAAATTTATAGCAAATTTTTTGAAGGGTGAAACTTCAGTTTGAAAATTTATGGGGCAATGCAATCAAATTAATTTTTATTGAGGAGAAGATTTATGTTGGAATTAAAAGCGATCCCACGGACTCTATTGTTCTTTTTTTTTTCAATTTCATTGACGGCTCAAATATCGCGAAATCGTAAAAAAAAAAAAAAAAAATAAATAATCGAAAAAAATTGTTCGAATAAATGTTTCGTCACAATAATCTCCTTCGTGCAGTTGGAAAAAAAGGGAAAAGGGTTTGGGGTTCAAACGAATCAATTAAAGAAAAATAAATCTTTAAACACCGAAATTTGAGGGATCGAGATATGATCGTTGGTAATTTTTTTTTATTATTATTGATCAAGTCACTTCCGAAGATAAACAAAATTCGTTTCGACGTTACGATTTTAAAATCGTGATTGTTCGAAGAAAAAGAAATTTCGTCGCGTTACATTTCGATGTCTACCTAATATCTAGTACCTTTCGCGTTTAATTTAAAGAAAGAAAAAAAAAGAAAGAAAAGAAAAAAAAACAAAAAAAAACCGCAACGAAGCGTAAATTACACTATCGAAGGGAGAAAAGTGGGGAGGGGGGCGATAGCTCAACCTACCTCTTTGATCTCGCCCCCCACGAATAAATATTCGTTATTACGTATATCGAGGGAAAAAAAAATAATAAAAATAAAAAATGATTCTAAGAGTGCTATGGGCGCCCATTGGTGTTACACAATAACAATAATCGTACCGATGATCGATTCAGTGCAACCGTTCGAAGATACGCCCCGCATTTATTTTTTTTTTTTCGATTAAAAAAAATGAATTTAAAAAAAAAATTCTTCGCTGTTAAATCTCGCAATTATCAAGGACACGCTTACGTGCCGTTGTCCAAAAAAAAAAGAATGCTCACAATGATGGTATCGACACAATTCGTCATTAGTTGCCGTCGATTTTTTTTTTTTTTCGAAAACAGAAAAAAAAACCCAGACGCTTCAATTTCTATTTTTCGTTTCAAATTTTGTTTGCTCCAAAAATGTGGGCGAGAGTCCGCGTGT
Organism: Diplazon laetatorius; assembly: GCA_963662125.1. Lineage (NCBI taxonomy): Eukaryota > Metazoa > Arthropoda > Insecta > Hymenoptera > Ichneumonidae > Diplazon > Diplazon laetatorius. The sequence goes on from OY759161.1 coordinate 3,747,838, forward strand.
GTGTGTCCGAGTCGACGAAATGATAAGATAGAGAAAAGAAGAATCGTGTAAATGAGTGAAGAGGGTGAAGGGCGCGCGAGGGGAGGGGGTGGAGGGTGGAGAAGAGATAATAACGGATGTGATTGCGGTAAAACGATTATCTCGTTCTCTTTCTCTCTCTCTCTCTCTCTCTGGTTTCGACAAAGGATTTAGTTATTTCTTTTTTTTTTTTTCGTTTCTGTTTTTTATGTTATTTCTTTCACAAATTGCAATAATTTATTGTGTAGCGCATTGTAAACGAGACGCTCCGCCCTCGTCCTCGTCGTACGCCTGTCGCGAGTCCGCTTGGTGTCTGGCGTCGAAGCACGGATCGAAGTCCATGAGAACGCACTCCTCGGCACCGTCCGGAATGATAACTTCCTCCCGCGGTGGGAGACACTGCTCGAGGGTCGGTATGATGCTCGGATCCAACGATTTCGGAAAATTCACGGCGAAGCGTATCATCAATCGGCCTCGCGTGAACGGATCTCGATAAACCGGCATACCCTCGTTCTCTATGCATTTCATACCTTCGTGCTTGACAACCGTGCCCGGAAGCGACGTTATCACGAGATCTCGCTGATCAAGGGTGCGAATGACTTTTTGAAAACCGCAAAGCGCCTCGACCAGTTCCAGATTCACAACCATGTGTAGATCGTTGCCGGAACGCCTGGATTGATCAATGATTAACAGTTTTTTTTTTATTTTTAGAAAGTTGAAATCAATTTTTGATTATTATTATCATTATTATTATAACTGGATGATTATTTTTTTATTCAAAACTTGTTATTATTTAATAATAATAATAATGAGTGATATAATTATCATTATTCAACAATAATAATATCAATTATTATTATTATTATTATTATTATTATTATTATTTAAGAACGACTGACAAGAGGACTTTATTTATTCATTAAGTTTTTTTTTTTTAATTGAAACTTATTGAAACTTATTATTATTACATAATAATAAGTTTCAATATTATTATCATTATTTAATAACAATAATTTTTTTTTCTTCTTTTTCGTTCGAATCTTGAATTTGATTTATGAAAGTTCATTTTGAACGGATGTGAAACTTGGCGAAATAAGACGTCAAATTTCTTCGATCAATTTCGAGAATAACGATTTTCTTGCAAAAAAAAATATATATATATATATAAAAAAAAAAGCTCACTTGAAGACTTCGTGTTCCTTCTCCTCGAGACGAATGACAATGTCACCCGGTGCCATGCCCGGTTCCTGATCGCCCTCGCCGGTGAACAAAATTCTCTGACCGTCGAGCATGCCCTTGTCCACGTGAACCTCGAGAATCTTTCTGTCGCGCACCGTTTTTTTGCCATTGCAATTTTTGCAACGATCGCGCGGATTGATACGCTCGCCCTGTCCCCGACACTCGGAGCACGGACGTTGCAACTGTTGAACCATCGACGGTCCCAACTGTTGAATTACAACGTGCATTCCGGTGCCCCGACACTCGGAACATCGTTCCACGCATCCCTTCTTGCCTCCGATACCTAAAAAAAACAGAAATTTCAATAAATATTGCAATCGGATAAAAATGTATTTAAAAAATTTAATTTTTTTTTTTTTTTAAATAATATTTATGGCGATGGACGAATCGTTCTGTATTTACCTTCGCATTTATCACAGATGACGTTCTTTTGAAGGGCGAGTTTTCTGGTTGTGCCCTTGTACAGTTCCTCCAGCGACACGGAAAGATGATGCATCGCGTCGTGTCCCCTGCGATCCTTTCTGCCGCCGAAGAACATTTGGAAAATGTCCATCGGCGAGGAATAGTCGCTACCGCCCATGCCTCCCTCCTTCAGGGCTTGCTCGCCGCCTTTGTCGTAGATGCGCTTTTTGTCCGGGTTCGACAGAACTTCGTAAGCTTGTGAAATTTGTTTGAACTGCAAATTCACAATACGGTCAAATTATCTGTTTTTTTTTTCACACTCGAATCGACTAGGTTGAATTTTTTTTTTTTTTCGAACACAACAAACCTTTTCACCCTCATCGGGATTTTTGTCTGGATGATACTTGAGAGCTAACTTTCTGTATGCTTTCTTGAGATCCTCGTCGGAACAGCCGGGCTTCACCCCCAAGATGTCGTAAAATGTTGTTTCCTTCACCATCGTAGCTTTCTCGGAATTCGTCGGACTGTTTCGAGAGAAGAAACAAAAACACAGAAATGTACTCCCGAGCTCTCACACCGAAGTAGTTGACCTGCGGTTGTTAATTGTGGAATTGTAATTTATTTTTTTTGTTTTTTTTTATTTTTTAAATTGCGGATTACAGATCCTTTAATCGCTGACAAAAATGTATCTCGTTAGGACTTTGACGATGACTTTTGCATAATGACCATTGCAGCAATCAAAGTTTGACGCAATCATTCAGAAATAATGAAAAATCTGATAAATCGTGATCTAAATTTGTCGCGAGATAGGTTTTAAGGCATCGTGCTTGAGAAATCGCTCGTTCAATCTCGGAGATGAGCGCGAGAGAGACAGCGCTATAAGCGCTCTCTGCAATGCGATAGAGCACCAGAGAAACATCTCGCACATCGCTTTGAAGAAAGCTAATTGTTGTTCCCCAAAACGTTTCATATTTCTATTTCCCCGATTAACCTAAAAGTTGACTCGATCGTCAATCGTCGTTTTGCTCGATCTCATCGCCTCGGAGAGTCGGCTTAGCTGACAAGGCAAATTAAAATCGGTATAGGGCCAAGGACGCAAGAGACTAGAGAGAAGTCAGCGAGCGATGACAATTTTTCTCCGATTCCGCAGACACTCCGATGGATCGATTGAAATATCGAAAGACAAAAAAAAAAAAAAAAAAGATACGACGTCGTGAAGTTCGACCAAAATTTGAATACAAGACCAAAAGTGACAAACAATGCCATGAAAATAGTCCAAGAGGATCGTCGTGCCTAGCAAATTCACCAGAGCAAGCTCGAGTCTCGCCAGGTGCATCAAAATGGCGGCGCATCGAAATTCAATTTTTCAAAAACCAACCAAAAGCGATAAACATAAAATTACTGTGAAAAAAACAAAAAAAAAAAGTCATACGCATCGAACAAGCACATCCGTGAGAATAAATCATCATCGTTAATTGTCGTGGGGATCGAAACCCCGTTCGTAGCTTCGTCCTCGAGTGTTTCAAAATGGCCGCCCATCGAGGTATGATCTTGAAAAGTTTCTCAACGTAAAAAAAAAAAAAAAAAAAACGACAACGAACAAAAACGTTTTATCAATCATCTCGTGATCGAAAGATACATGACAAAGTCGATGGTCATCGATTATTTTTTTTTTTTTTTCGTGACAATAATCAAGACAAGACAACGAGAGCCAAATCATAAATACAACATTACTCTCTGCGCCATCAGCACCTTGCCAACCCAACAATATATATATATATCAATATCACCCGCATGACTTTGCAAATATCACAACGAAAGTGTCTCGCACACCTTCCGCACAAAACATCATCCCACAGAATAAAACAACCCCGTAAAATATATCTCCAAAACTCACAAATTCGAATTATCGAACAATTAAACAATTTTCGTCTTTTTTTTTTTTTTGTTCGTTTCGAGTCTCCGGACGATGGGACAAATAGAAATCGTTCTTACCGATCGATTCGAGCAACCTTTCGCGACCACGGCCGACGCGACACGAGCGCCAAGACAGTACATTCGAGAAGCTAGCGAAGCTTCTAGCTACAAAGCCAAAGAAAGAAATAAAAAAAAAAAATTCTACGATGCCAATGACGTCGACATTGACGCGAGACTCGTCAATTTCGCGAGAATGACAACGAAAATTAATTCCTCCTCGATCCTCGCCGGCCAAAAACCTTCGACATCGATCGATCCTCCACCCAACAAAAAAAAACAAAGGGTCAAAGAATACGAAAAAAAAAAAAAAAAATGTTGCCACAGGAAGTGGCATGGAGTAGCTGAGTCGACTGGAGCGTAACGCGGCATTTCTGTCTCTGTTACAAGTCCCCGAGAAAATGCGAGAAAACCAAGCGTTCGAAGTGCGAAAAATTTATCGCTGACGCGCCTTCGCGTACACACACATATATACATATACATATATACATATATATATATCGTTAAATGTCTACCACAGACACACACAGAAGCCGAGAGAGCGAACGAGCCTATTATAAATGTACAATTTCTATCCCCGGCCGATAGCCTTCAAACCGAGAAATCCATTTTGCGTCCCACAGCGACCGACTGGTGTGCCATTTCCGGAACGGAAAAGACCGAACAAGAAAGAAAAAATCTGATCCGAACAAATTTTCACAGGACTACCCCATTTTGTTTATCCGCCCGAACCCCGTCGTAACGATAATGATAAACTCCCAAATGCAATATCGTCGAATCTATTGATCGGGAAAATTCTCCATCATCGTCCATAGAAAAAAAAAAATAAAATAATTATCGCGATTTTTTTTTCTTCCGCAAGGCAATCACAAACGTGTACTCACCTGATATCAATGCAGGAACGTTAGACGATCGCGATTGTGAATTCAAACGGATTTTCTTTCTTTTTTAAATAAACAAAAAGACCCGCGAAAGAAATAAAATAAAAAAAGTTCCCCTCGTGGTTGTTGAAGACACTTTGGGTGCCCCAAGGACGGTTGGAATCGGTCGATGAATACGGTGTGCAATTCGTGGCGTGAGCGCGTGCAATAGACTGTGGCTTGTACCGTCTTCCCCCGACGATGGAACCAGTGTCTCGCGCGAGCACCACCGTTTCTCGAAAGTTCCCAATGGGCAATGCGCCGCAATGGTGGCCCGTTTCGTCGGTCGAGGAACGCCAGCGCCGCCGCGGCGCAAAAGAATCTCTCGCGATTCTCACCGGGCGTGTGGTGGCGGGCCAATCGCCAATTCGTTGATTCGCTGAACGAAACGAAATCGGCGCACGCATCGCTCCACACACATGTAACTTCCTCCGTCCGAGGTGACCCTTCGATGGGATTTCCATTATCGACGCAAATCGCCTTAATCATTATGCGCGAAGAAATAGAATAAAAAATGATGATGATAATGATGATGATTGTAGTGCAACGACGACGGAATTTTTTATTTTTCGTAATTCAATGACGCGAAATGACGCGACATTTGTGGTCATTGTTTGGGTGTCATTGTTCTTCTATTCGCTGAATATGTGTGGGCAAAATTTTACCTCGGAGCAAATCTCGTCAGTGAGAATTCTCATGAGCGTATCGTTGTTCAACGACGGAATGCTTGTTTTTGGTTGTCACTGGGTGGATTGTTGTTTTTTTTCACCCGTTATATCGTTACGTGGGGGCTTTGCATTTGATCAATGTTGGGGAATCTACGTCGATACGGGATAATTGTTGTTATTGACGATGATTGGCGCTAGAGGAATTGACAGGTCGCGACATCCATGCGTGAAAACGCGGTGGTGAGGTGACGGTGCCGACTGTCGGTAATGAAAGAAACGAAAATAATGATTGATCGATTTTTTTGGCACGGGGTTGTTTGTTCTCGTGGGTGTGAAAGTGCGCCGGTGATTACCGACGAGGAAAGAACGCCGATTAGTCGGTAAGCCATGCAAAACAACAAAATTTAGTAATTTTTTTTTTCACAAATATCGGATTTTTGGATGAACGAAAAGTTTTGCATCATTCGTGATTATGTGGTTTTTTTAGAGACTCATTTTGTATTCGGAAAAGTTTGAAAATGGTCAAATGGGGTGAAAGATGTTGGTCCGACGGTGCGATCGGTAAGAAAAACTGTAACGCGTTGTTCTCGGTCAGGAATGAATTTTCATACAAAACGCAAGAACGTTCGACTGCTTCTCAATATTATCCAATCAATCGTTCTCTTGTTTTGTCCGAGAGATTAACTATGACCGAGTATAACACTTTCGGAAGATTCAGTTTTCTCTCTCGATCTCTCTTGTCGAATCCACGAGGTTTATGAATGAAATAATCCCATTTTCGCAGTGTCGAATGCCTCACGTGGCACTCGAAAAGTGTGTTTATAATACAGTCATGTTACAATTGCACGAAAAAAATGCATTACAATCACGAGGTACGAAAACCCGTGTATCAAAGGGCGACGATCTTTCAAATCTGGCACGAGCCAACGTAACACCCACGCAAATACACGTTTATATCAACTAAATTGCACAAATGTTTTCACTTGGCACTAAACGAAACAATCAATCGCTCAAAACTGGAAAAGAGAAAGAAAAACAAAAATAAAAATCAAATAAAGAAGAATATAAACGAAAAACAAATAATAAAACACTGATTAATCAACAAAAATATAATCGAGACTCAATATCGATTAATTATCGAGTTTCAACAATCAACAGAACTTAAAAAAACCGTATAGATTTTTTTTTTAATCCAGAAGCAATAATTATTCTTCGACTTTTTCGGATTTACGAGAAAAAAAAGGAGAACTTTTGTTCAAATTAACTCACAATCTTTGCGATTTTTTTGAAACAACGAAAAAAGATATACTTGAAAAAACCAAAAAAAATATATAATTGATAGATCCACGTAGATCGAATGAAAATTACGATAGAATTTTCAGGGCTCTGAAATCTGGAACAATTAGACAAGCTCTCGTGTACATACAGCAATCATACAATCAATTATGTACATACCAACGACGTATTTGGTACACGCTCACCTTCACGATCAGACTAGAACAAAATTGTCTAAGATTCGAAAATAATAATAATAATAATAATAATAATAATAATAATAATAATAATAATAATAATAATAATAATAATAGTAACAATAAATGGTGAAGTTATACAAAAACCCACCGAAAAAAAAACAGATCACACATTTTTTGTCTGGCAGAAACGAAAAAAAAAAAAAAAAAAACGATAATAATGATTCTTTGGAAAAATTAACAAAAATCATATAGCTCTGTCTCTTGAGCTTTTGGCATTTCTCGTTTACACGATTGCACTTGATAGTCCCAATATTTGCCCTCTGTGTGTGTGTATGTTTGTTTTTTCATAATTACACGTTCTTTTAACATCTCACCTCACAATCGTATCATATAACATCTATCCATGTACACAATACAACCCTCGAGTCCCTCGATATAATTAAAATACATCATTGACACACGTGTAGATGGGGAGGGGGGTCGACCCCTTCGGACCCTCAAACTTTTTTTGGCTTTATCAATTTCTACTTTCTCACAATTTGTACTCCGTCGTTCGATTAATCCGCCAACGACGTTTCACGCACGATTTACACACCTACGTTATTCATTAAACGTATATATGACAAAATATGCGAAATCTAATCTTTGGTTTGTGTTTCGTTGACAAACGAATTCTCCATTAAAAAAACAGTCTTTGCATTGAGTGGTGATTTTTTTTTTTGTCTTCTGCATTTTTTCATCCATTTGTTTTTCTGGTCGGTAAAAAAAAAACTTGCCGATCATTGGATCGATCTTTGGTTTTTGCCGGTCGATCGTCAACGTTGAGAAAAGAATTCTCAGAGTTGATCATCAAATTTTCATTGTTACCGATCTTATCGATATCGTCCACGACCGAATGGTCAAAAAAAATAAATAAAATGAAATAAACAAAAATCGGCAAAAACAAAACCCATTTTTTTCTTCTTCTCAGTCTCTTCATTGTCGCCTCGGTAAATTCATTACGAATCAATCCTGCGAGGTCACTGGGGGATCAAAATGACCCCAAGCTCAACTTCGAGCCAGAAGAATAAAAAAAAAAAAAATTATAAAATAAATTCAGAAAATAAATAAAATGCCCTCCCCTTGATAATTTTTTTTTCTCCATTCAAAAATTTGATTAAAAAACAAAAACTCTCCGGGATATCTTCATTCAAAAGTGTTCGAACTAACATCCTCAATTTTTTCAGACCCATTCGAAACGATATCGTCAACGTGACAACGATTTAAACACGTCTGGGGTCATTGTGACCCCGTGTTGACCTCATCGCGTCCCTCCCCGAACGTGTGACCCTCCGAAAGTCACACAGTGGCCTTCTCGCACATTTTCCAACCGTAGGCCGTTAAATTTTACGCCTCCTCTACATAAAAAACCATCTTGCACAAATTTTTTTTAGTAAAATCGAAAAAAAAAAAAATCGGTCCCCAAATTTGCTGTCCCTAAAATCTGCAGCCCCATCAGTAGGCTTGGACTACTCGACCTGCCGGTAAATCCGCTACTGGGGTCACAAATTATCGTAATTCACGACCGAACGATCGTCGTTCAATCGTTTCGCAGCTCGGTAATATGTTCGTTGACGATGGACGTTCGTGTGTTGACTTTTCTGGGTCTCCCGCGTTTGCCCTTGACACCGACGATGGCGGCAACGGCCGCGGAAGCCGCGCCGGTTCCCACCAGACCGGAGGTCAGATGAATCGCGTGGCTTCCGGTTCCGCTACCGCCGCCGACGATTCCGGTCAGACCCTGAGCCATGGCTTTGCGTTTGGGCCATTGCTGATGGGAATCCAGATGCTGCTTGAGTTTGTCCTGTCGGGCGAACATGCGGGGACAAAGACTGCAACCGAACGGACGTTCGCCCGTGTGAACCCGACGATGACGGGCCAAGTGTGACGCTCGGGTGAAAGCCAGGGTGCAAAGATCGCAGGTAAAAGGTTTGTACTGCGATTTTTCGCGTTTGTTCATCGGCTGACGTTCTTTGCGTTCCACCGAAATCGGCAATTGACCGCATGTGACGTCCTTGATCGTTGATTCCGCGTTCATGGGCTGCTTCTTCGATCTGGCTGCATTCGTCTCGGGCTCGTCCAGACTCTCGCTGTCCGGGGAATTCTGTTTAAAAACGCAAAAAAACAATGAAGACACACTTTGGGATCGGTAATTTAGGATTTTTTATGTTTTTTTCAATTTTTCAACAGCATTTTCAGTCGTTTTGAGTTATAATTATTTGTTTTTATTACCGTTATTATTTTTTTTTTTTTATTTCGTGTCATTATTTTATTTTTTTGTGAAATATGTTATTTTTTTTAGTTGCAAAGGGAAATAGTTTTTTTTTTTTGGGTTTGGATGACACCCAATGTCTTTGATGTCTTCGAATTCGAAGTACTGAAGCATTTTCAGTCGCAGCTAAAATATTATAAATTATTATTGTCATGATTATTCAATTACAAGTAATTATTTAATTCTTTTTCTTCATTTTTTCGTAATTTTTTAATATCAATAATGAGGGGTAATTTTTTTAATATCAATAATTCGTGAAGGTCAATATGTCAAAATCGTGAAGTCGTGTCAAACCCGTTTGAAAATATTTTTTTTATTTCATTTTTGTGTTTTTTCAAATTTTGAAAAAAAAAAAAAAAATGAATACGAACCACGCGTTCCAAACGATCACGATCGATCGGAGAATCGTCGTTTATGTGAACAGCCGTTAGTGCGCCATCGTGATTCAAATTGTTCGACAAACGTTCGTCCTTAGCCATGCCGTGATCTTCGGTCATGGCCGAGATGGAATTATTGTCGCAATTGTCATCGCCCAACGTGTCTCTGGTTGTGAAAACGTTGTCGTAATGCATCTTCTTCGTTGTTGAATTGTCCTTGTCGTTTCCGTTTAACGAATGGGATACGGATACTCGTTTCTGACCTTCGTATCTGATCTGTCGTTTGAACATTGGCGCTGGTACGTGTCTCTGCGAATGAAAATAAAACCAATAAATAAATAAATAATAATAATAATAATACTAATTTTTTCACTATTTAGTTTTTATAAAAAAAAAATCGTTTATTCGACTTTCTAGAAATCCGATCGTAATCGCCAAATCTTCGATAATAATAATAATAATAATAATAATAATAATAATAATAATAATAATAATAATAATAATAATATTTTTCGTGATTTAGTTTTCATTAAAAAAAATAAATAAATAAATAAAATAAAATAAAATAAAATCGTTAATTCTGCTTTCTAAAAAATTCAATCGTAATCGCTAAAGCTTCGATAATAATAATAAATGAATAAATAAATAAATGAAAAATTAATAAAATAACAATAATGACGGATCTAAAAATAAAATAATTATTTAAAAAAAAGGAATCAACGAAAAAAAAAAATGATTATAAAAATGAAAAATTGTGGGAACGAGGACTAACGATGAGTTGTTTGGCATTCGATGGCGACGACTGCAACGATTCTTCAAAACCGTCCTCCTCGTGTCCCTCCATGACCATCGGATCGTCCTCGACTTCGATCTCCTCGAGTTTAATGCAATCCGCGGCTATCGCGTTGTCGCACATTTTGTTGAAATTATCGATGCTCGATTCGATCTGCGATGCTCGTACCCTCGCGGCCACTTCGACCCTCGAGTGAACGTTATCGTTTTCCGTTCTCTCGTCACCCGACAATCCACGAATTTCCAAATCCGTGGCGGTTTTTATCAACGACGGCAGATGCTCCTCGGCCACGTTTATCGACCCGCGATACATGAAATCCAACAGGCACTCCATTTCCTCGAATGGAACTCCTGAAAAACAATTACGATTAAATTAATTAAATTGAATTTTTTTTTTTTTTTCAAATAATAAAAATGATGAAAAATAATAATGTTTATTTTTTTTCCCAACGACTCGAATTTACAAGAGCTGTTGATGATTCAATGTTTTTAATATCTACGAATCGAATTTCCAGAATATTTTCAGTCGTTGCTCAGAAATAATGAATTATTATTATTTTTTTTTTTTGGATCGTTTTTTTTTTCTTCTTTTATAATTTTTATAATTTTAATTTTTTTTTATTTTGAACAAGAAAAATAGATTTTTTTCGTCGTCAGCTAACCCTTGAGAATGAGGATGGGTTGTTCGCCGTGATGTTCCTTGAAAACTCTCTCGAAGTACGGGCTGCAAGCGGCCAGGACGAGTTTGTGAGCTCTGAGCATGCCACCCTGGCAGGCCAGTGTCGTGTCAGTGAGTGATCCGCTCTTGTACAAACCCTCGAACAATCCCGACAAATTCGCCAGATGATTGTTCCACGTCAGATTGAACGTTTTGTCGCCCATCTTCGGTTCGTTTGTTGTTCGCAGCAGCTGTATATTGGCCACCCCGATCCGGCTGTTATCTACGACCCAAAGCTCAGTCAATTTTCATAAAGAAATGAGCCATTGACAGCGAATCTTCGCGGACGGCGTCTAAAAAAAACCTACTCCTAGAATTTTCAAGATTTCTAAAATTTGCTAGAATCTTCAATTTCAGTCACTGTGACTGAAAAAAAAAATTTTTCAAAGAATCGAACATTTGCTTTCGTTTTTCGCTCGAATCATACTTCAACGTCTTAGAAACGAGATCTTCATCTTTTAAACAGAAACTAGATCTTCATTTTTAGAATTTTCAAGAATTCTAGAACCTTCATATGTTTTGTCCCTCTAGAATTTTTTTTAATGATGATGAAAAAAAAAAAAAAACGCTACAAAATAATACCAAATGCGAATATTTATTCAGTCCGAAAGCAAATTGGACTTTATTATTTTTTTTTTTGGTTTTTTTGTTTTTTTTTTTTTTCAAATCGATGATATACAATTTTTACATGCCATGTAATCGTAGCTATGTATGACCCTCTCTTACACACACACACGGACACAAATATGCACATATATGTGCATATGCCCCCGAAGGGTTTTTTTTTTTTTCGAAGGGAGCAAGGGAGGAAGCCGCTGTGCCAGACGATGTTTGTAAACCGTACGTGGCCGTGGTGCGTGGGTGGATAACGACGGGGGGTGGAAGCGAGATGGGGTGGGCGGTCGTGGGTTGGGGGGTGGTTAGGTTTTACGGTGCGTGGGTGAGAAACGAAAGCCCGAAAGGGATGACGGGACATTCGAAGCGAGGGGAACAGCGATGGCGAGGGCGAAAAGAGTGGTAATGGGGGGGGGCGGAGGGAGAGGGAGGACAGTGAGGGGGGGGGCAGAGGGAGAGAAGCAGGCAGCACGGTGTAGCGTGCTCCCCCGGATCGCTCCGGGAGTCAGCCAGGACCACGTGCTCATGCGCAAACGAAGCTTTCCCCGCGCGATCCATAATTTCCTTGTTACATTCCCTCTCGACCGTCGAGCCACGTCGCGCCTTCATTTTGTTCATTTTCCTCATGACGTCTAACGCAATAGCCCCCCGCCCCCCCCCCCCTTTTCCTACTCCTCCTCATTCCCCCCGACCCGTATATTTACGTCTCAATGAAACGTTGAAACAATAATATCGAACTATATCGTGAAATTGTCGATACGATATTGTGCGTCAAGATTAAGATCGTTGTAATCGATTGGCAAGAATTTGTTATAGATTTTTTTGTTAATTATCATATAATAATAATAATTATTATTATTATTTGTTGTTGTTGTTGTTGTTGTTGTTGTTGCTGTTGTTGTTATTATTATTATTATTATTATTATTATTATTATTATTATTATGTTTTTTTTTTGGACGATGAATGAATTTATTGTGAATTTTTCAAAACACGAATCCTGAGAAATGCGAATGGGAAAAAAAGTTTGAAGACATTGCAAGATTTTTCAATTGAGTTTGAATCTATCTCTATCTCACTCTCTCTTTTTTAAAATTTTTTTTTAATTTGAATTTATTTTCAAGCAACTCTTCCAAACAACTAAATTCCAACTTAATTCAAACAACTAATTGTAATCAACTTATATTCGTGACTCATACATTAAATTGTAGTATGAGTCATCATTGTGAAATTTTGCCCCATGGTACTTACTAGGGCATCAAAATAAACAAATCAATCATTCTCCCTCTCTCTGTCCCTCGCCTTCCCTCTCTCTCTGTCTCTCTTTAAAAATTTGATAATACAATTTCGTTGATATAAAGTCACATTGAATTTGAATTTTTCTTTCGGAGACGGACTATCGCCCCGAATTGTGTGGGAGTGAAAATTGTGAGCAACGAGATTTGTGGAGCAAAGAGTAACCGGTGCCCCTTTGCCGGGTCGACCGACTATTGCGAGCGGCGTACCAAAGAGTCCAGAGAATCAAAATGTGCGTGTGTGTGTGTGAGAGAGAGCGAGCGAGAGAGCGAGAGAGAGAAAGAGAGAGAGAGAGTGAGAGAGAGAGAGAGAGACCGACTAGAGACAGCTCACAACTGTCTATTAATACCAAACGCTTGGCACCCGAGTCTTCCTCTCGCGAGATACAACGTCGGGGACGGTCTCCTCTTCAAACCCACCGAAATACAACGGGTTTTTTTTTTTTTTTTTTTTTTTTTTTAATTTTACAAAAATAATTTCAAAATATACATATACGTCTATGTTTCCGTTTCACTCGTTATATTTATATATAACATGTATACAAATATACATATATATACATATATAAATATATAAACACACATATATACATATATACACTTATATATATGTATATATATGTGAATAAATATGATTTCATGCATATATCTCACCTGTATAATCGCAAGCTCGGTTGCCCCGACGAACCACCTGACGAATCCACCCTCTCGCTCTTTTCAACGTTTCTTTTCACACGTCTCGTTATGATCCAATGCGACGACGAATCCGAAAAAGCTGTAGCCGAAAATTTATTTTTTTCCGTCAAAATCCACGAAGATGAATGAAAAAAAAAAAAAAAAAAAACAAACTACAAATTTTCAACTCGTAATTTTAACCCGGACACTTTGTATCATCACGCGACGCAATCGAACACACACGTGTTTCGTCGACAATCATTCGCGATTGACCGAAAAAAAAATAAAATAATAATAATAAAAGAACAAACCGAAGAAACAAAAAATACAAAAAAAAATAAAAAAATAATGAATAACAATAACAATAATAATTGTGGAACCCCTCGGCGATAAGCCAATTTCACGCGATAACGCGTTGCAACGAGTTCACGATCTCGTACACGCTCTCAAACAACGTTATCGCCGTTGTTTTCCTCGAAATAAACTCTCGTACGCGAGACTCAAAAAAAATTCTTTCCCCATCAAAATGGTCCAAGAAAAAAACAACAAAAAAAAAAAACAAACCAAAAAACAAAATAACAATGATAACGAATTATTAAAATTAAACCTTAAAAAAAAAAAAAAACTCGAACCCACGAATAATTTCAGAAATAGGCAAAATACAAAACGCAAAAAAAAAAAAAACAACAAATAAATAAATAAATACTAACAATAATTAAAAAAAAAACAATCGAAATAAAATAATAAAAAAAGCGACGAAGATGAGAGTTTGGATCGAAGAGCCAAGAAGTGTCGATGTGGATGGCGAGAGGGCACCCCGGCTGCTCGATGACAGTCGCTTTTCTTTTTTTTTTATTTTATATTTTTCTTTTGTTTAATTTTAATATCAATATTAATTTACTTTTTTGGATTGCACTGTTTTTCGACCGTCGGTTTTCGAATCGTCAGATCGCGATGTCCATCGGCTCGTCCGATGCGTGCCCGAGTGTGTGTGTGTGTGTGTGTGTGTGACTATGCGTACGTGTGTGTGTGTGTGTGACTATGCGTACGTGTGTGTGTGTGTGTGTCTCGTATATCGTGTGTGGGGGGATAGCGAACAACGAGTTGCGTGAGTTGAACGACGACGATGGTCGTCGGTTGCCCCGACTCGATATTATTTATTTCCTCCCGCGAAAAATGAATATTTTCAACGATGAAATAATAATGACAAAAAAAAAAAAATAACCACAGAAGTTTGAAGATGTGAAAAAATAAATTTTGAATGAAAAAAAAAAAAAGAGGAGACGAAGAGTATCGAAGAGCAAAGGGGCACGGTACTTGGTTGTGACTCCCTCGCCGAGCCGCGACTGATATCAGTGCAGGGGGACGACTAGGGACTAGTCGGGGGCCGAGGGAGAGCCGCAGCCGACGACGACGAGCCGAGAGAGCCCCACGGGGGGGCGGCATCCCCCCACGCGCCTCCGCGCGGCTCCCTCGCCCCGGTTCCGTGGCTCTCCTCGGTTTGTGACTCTCTCCGGGCGCGCTATCCGAACGCCCAAGCCGACTCGTAACAGCTTCTATGTGGCTATACCGCACGATGATGCTTTTCCGCTTATGCTTGCGCCATGTCGCGCGCTTTCACGATCGCTCGAACCATGTTACAAACGTTATTTTATTTTGGTTTGTTTTTTTTTTTCGTGTTTTTTTGTTTTTGTTTTTTTTTTTTGGCCGAACCCCCGTCCTTCCCCCACCCGCGGCTCACTGTTTTCGTCCGGACGCTGGCTTACCTCGGCCCCGCGGGGCAACGACGATCTAGAATTTACTTTTTGGAATGATGGAAGCCGAAACGGAGATGTTGTTTTGGCTTCGGGGATTGGATTGGGATTTGACGTCTTGGGAGTGAGGTACGATATGGTTGTTTCGGGGACCGTCTTGGGATTTTTGAGGATTTTAGAATTTTTTGCGAATTTTAGTATTTTTTGGAACTTTAGAATTTTCGAGGAATGGAATATTTTGTTTTGTTTTTTGATTGAATTGTGATTTCCGTGTTAAAAATGAGGTACAATGGTTATTTCGGGGACTCGCGGAAATTTTTTTGAGAATTCTAGAATTTTTTGAAAGTTTTTATTTTTGAGAATCTAGAATTTTTAAGAGGATGGAATATTTTGTTTTGTTTTGAA
Organism: Diplazon laetatorius; assembly: GCA_963662125.1. Lineage (NCBI taxonomy): Eukaryota > Metazoa > Arthropoda > Insecta > Hymenoptera > Ichneumonidae > Diplazon > Diplazon laetatorius. The sequence continues at coordinate 3,763,474 of OY759161.1, forward strand.
ATGAGGTAGAATGGTTATTTGGGGGACCCGTCTCTAGAATTTTTGAGAATTTTAGAATTTTCCGGAAGTTTTTGTTTTCGGAACTCTGGAAATTTTCGAGGATGGAATGTTTTGTTTTGTTTTTGATTGGATTGTGATTTCTGTGTGTCAAAAATAAGGTACAATAGTTATTTCGGGGGACCATTTCTAGAATTTTCAAGAATTCTAGAATTGTCGAATAAATGGAACATTTATTTTCCGTTTTCTGCTTGAATTATGATAAAACGTCTCAGAAGCGAGGTGCAATGGTTATTACGGGGACCATCTCCAGAATTCCCAAAGAATCCTAAAATTCGACGTTGCCCCTCAATGCCGACACTGTCCGTCGCTCTATCTTTTTTTTTCTCAACTTAAAGAATTTTTTTTATCCCCGGTTGGTTTTATTTTCGTCATGAAACGAACAGCAGGAAGCGAGGGGGAGGGGCCCTCTTCGTCGCTTCATATAATTATTCTCAAAAACATTTCTACGACATTTTCATTTTCATTCTCATTCTCATTTTTTTTTTAGTTTCTTCTAGTTTTCGGTGGAAATAGAAAACTTCGTTGAATAGTTGTTTCAGTTAATTCTATTCAATTCCATTTTTCATTTTATTTTTTAATGTTCGGGTCCAATATTGTTAAAAACGAAAGACATGAAAAAAAAAGAAAGAAAGAAAAAAAAGAGCGAGAGAGAGAGAGAGAGACAGAGAGTATGCGTTCCCTTCGTCCAAGCGACACCTTTTCCACCTTCGATTTTCAAAAAATCATTTTATCATCATCGTTCATCATTTTTTTAAATAATTTTTTTTTCGGCTTTTTACTTATTTTAATCGAATTTTTTTTTCCATTTCGTAAATTACTTTTTCTTTTATTTTTTTTTGTATATATTTTTTTTTTTTTTGGGTTATTGAGAATTCGTGAAAGAAGACCGTGAAGACGATGACACGATGCGTGGAAAAACTAGTGGGGCTCCCTCGATGTCCGGGGATACACGATGGCCTCCTGGGCGACGAGCGAGACGTGGGGAGACGGGCCGAAGGGGCCAACCCCCGACGCGAATCCATCGACGAGGCTCGCCGGCTCGTGCCGACCCCTCCTGGCCCTGGCGAGTGTGTCACGGCAGAACCGGGCAAGGGCTGCTTTTCACCCGACCCGCGTCCAAGTGTCTCTCGCTATGCGTGGGTCCCCCCCGGACACTCGCTTCGATCGATCTACTTTCACGCTTCTTTCCACGCACATACTGCTTATTTTTTTTTCTTCCTCCTCTTCTTCTCCTCTTTCTCCTTCTTTTTTTTTTATTATTTTTTCTCATTTCACGTAGGTATGTTTTTTTTTATTGTGGTGATTTTCTTTTTTTTTTTTTACGGTTGCGAAGGTTGAGCTGGGGGTGCAGATACGTTTTTTTTTTTTTAATTGAGGTGATTTTAGTCGTTTTTATGCGGAAAAATAAGAATTAAAGGCAAATTTGTTGGACGATCAATTAAATGAATAATTTTTGTGATGGGAAAACTTTTGAAAATTTTTTTATAGTAGAAACCTGGATCGTTTCTTTTTTTTTCTGACATATGTTATCACCTTCGTGGGGGACACTTGTGTCCATTGGATATTTTATTTATTTTTTTCCCTACTCATTGTGTATCAAACGATTTTGTAAAAATTTCTAGAATATTTGACAACTATTCGACTTTACGATATAATTATTGTTTTGATTTCAATGGAAGAAAAAAAAGGTTTATGCGACAAAAAAAAATTCAAAAAATAGTAAAACGTGTTTGGAGTATGGAAAAAATTCAGGAGGACACGAACGACCCCACAACGAGTATCTGGGATTAATTCAGCGACTGGGGGGTTGTTTTTATTCCACATGGTTCAAAGCCTTGAAGGGTGCCCTCAGGGACGATGGCGAAGAAGTTCGACCTTCGACGTGTTAATAATCACTCAAATTTAATTTTTCAGCCAATCAAATTTATTTTTATTGGCTTTATTTATTTATTTACTTATTTTTTCGACATTTTTAAGATGAGAATTTGGGGTTTTTTTTAGGTTTGAGTATTTTTAATTTTTCGAGGATAAAATCTCGAGGATGTTTATCTCGTATATGAGGACGGAGGGGGAGGGGGGAGGGCGGGGGTGTCGCGATTGAAGTTGCAAAAGTTGGAATTCCAAGTCCACGAGATAACGATGACCTGCCGGACGTTGTGGAGAAGGTAGGGCGATATCGATTCGTTATTTTTAGGGACAAGCCCAACTGGGAACCCCCTACCGAGGGCGCTCCAGAGACCCTCCTTCGAAAATTCGATATCATAGGCTGTGTGACGCACACTGTGTCGCGTATCACCAACATCACCATCAGCAGCAACAGCAGCAGCTGAATTGCAAATGAATCGAACGAACAAACATTTTTTTTTCGACAATTTGAAACAACCGTCGGTCTCTACATTGGTTAACAAAAAAAAAAAGCACAACACAACGTAGATACATGTGAAATGGAATTTTATTACAAAGAAAAATTACTAAGAGTCGTCCAAAGCGTTTACAAAATTTCATGCAATTGATACAAAAATAACGACAGATCAATTGATTGATGAAAAAAAATTATTTCACAGATTGTGATTCGAAACATCGACGAATTATTTTGACTAGATTACTAATAGAGTAAACCCCCTCCTGCCCCGCAAAATGTTTTTTTTTATCGCTGAAACAACTTAATAAATAATAATTAAATTAGATAAATTAATTAAAGATTGTTTACTCGAGGCTAAAAAAAAAAAAAAAAAAAAACAGAAAACAAAGTGATGTTTCATTAATTAATCTGTGTGCCCTGTGTAAATTGGTTGGCCATAATTTCGTCAGATGGATCTCAGTCGAGAATTTTTGATGAATCGAACTATGGTCAGATATTATCGGCTGTCGGCAAGTCAAGATGATAAACCGGTCACACATGACATCCGACGATTCAGTCGTTATCGAAAAAAATTAATTCGAATTTCCTCAAAAGCAATCCACGTCTTATTGTTACAATTTTTTAAAAAAATATTCATCAAAGTCGAAAAAATTAAATTGTATCACAGTCTGACTTACCGACCGCGATTACGTCACATGATTCAAAAGCGATGCACCGCATGTTTCGCCACTCTCGCACGTGCGTGAAGCATTTCGAGAGACGGTTATAAAAATTTTCGGATCACTAAATGCGATATCGCTCGGTTGGTATTGAAAAAAAAAACTGTAATGTACTGTAACTTAAAATTAGTTTCATATTTTATCTTACCGATCGATGGGGGGAAAAAAACTCACAACTTTACCGGTCGTCCGCACAGCAGAGACCGAATTCCAGACCTTGGATAACTTGTCGACCGATAATCATGACAGATATCGCGCGTATCTTCAGTCGTTCACGTAGGAATTCGTATAAACAACTATCGGTGGGAAAAATAGTCATTTCTTCATGATCGTTTGTGGCTAAAAGGGTTTGCCCATGACCTTATAATTTCCCAGCGGAATTTCACAATTCAGCATTGTCGTCGATGCGTCATGACCACGTGTATCGACCGTTTGAAAATTTAAGCGTTTCCAAAACTTGTATGTGATCCGGTTCGGGGGTGCAAAAGTGCGAAAGTAATTCCTGACTGAAACCGCAATCGCTCAAATTTTCTTGGCCGAATACGCTCTGCGGAACTTTTTCCAATTCTTCCGGTTTCGAATCTTCTGAAATAAAATATGAATTAATTTGCGAAAGGGTTGTAGCCTGAAGCTAATAACGACAATGACTCTCGTTTCTTTTTTTTCAAAAGAAGCGATGTTTATAAACAAATAATGCAAGAATAATAATAATCATAACAATAATGAAATAATCTTTCGCATAAAATCAAGAAAACCTGTAAGATTTTTTCCAATTTGTTTTTTTTTTAATAAGAAGATTTACGGAGAACTCAACTCAAAAAATACGTATGTCCCGTGAAATTGTCTCAGCTTTCCGATAAGAATATCAAAAAAAAATTCCAAAATTTGGGCAATGGCCGAAAAACTGCTTTTTACGTTTCAAATTCGATTTCAATGGATTTTTGGGATTCGAAATGGAGAACTGATATTTTCATCGAAAAGCTGAGCCAATTTCACGTTAAAAATAGATTTTTAATATATTTTTTGAACGGCGTAAGCATATGAAAAAAAAAAAAGAAAAACAAAAACTGAAAAAATTTGGGAATGCCTTTTTCAACATGCCCTTTAAGCTGCAACACTTTTTTTATTAGGTCGTCGCAGAAAATAAAAAAAATCGTAAAACTAGTGTAATCATTCGATGGGGTTGATAGTCGAAAGTTCGAGCTTACCTTGGCCGTGTCTGGCAATGGACAAGGAAGTCGTTGACACGAGTTGAGCGCAACTGACGGAAAATTGATCCAACATGCTGGATCTCATGAGATTGCAAAGAGAGGGCATTACGTGGGGCAGCAAAGGTCCCTTCAGTTCCAACGAATGGAATCTATCTTTGTCCACTCGAACGACGCTCTCACGAACCTGTGAATCATTCGAAAAAAAAAAAAAAAATTATCATGCCAACAATCGTCGGGAACAGTGCATTCGAAAATACGAATGAAATTTGTTATGCCGTTGTTATTCAAACCTTTATGGGTTTTAAGGTGGCTCCGTGAAACGCGACTGGCGCGAGAAGCGTCGGAGGCACTCCGGCCAACGCTCCGGTCGCGGCTATCGCCGATTTGCAATTGATCAAAAAATTAAACAGAGCTTGAGCCTCGACGCCTTTTACGAAAACGAGCGATTGCTTCAGCGTATCCACCTCCGTTTCTTTTTCCAAAACTATTCTCGCCTGAATAAAAATAAATTAAAAAAAAGGTTTCGATACATTTTTGTGTTTAGATCAATGATAAACGTTTTCAAAGTTATTCGTCGAAGCTTTTTTTTTCACGAGTCAACGATAATTAATTGAAAGTGTAATTCACGAACAAGTTTTTGTTAAAATGTAATAATTTGTAAAAATGTGTAATTTTGATAATTTATTTTGATTGAAAATTGATGAAAATGATTACCTGTAGCGTATTGATTTTTCGAATTTCCGAATCTTCGATTCCAAGACTCTGTAGCCACTGTTCTTCATCGTCGTCATCGTCGTCTCGATCCATATTATCGTCTTGGGTGTCTTCGGATATTCCAGTAGATTCGGAGGGACAAGAGTCGAGGGTCTCGCAACCGGAATCCGTAACGTCCGATCGTCTTTTGCCAACGTCTCTTCTCAGTGGCATCGTGAATTCTATATCTACAATAACAAAAGAAAGAAAAACAATTTTTTGTCACTACGACGAAAAAAAAAAAAGAAACTTTTTCCAAACTGTCCGGACGAATAACTTTGACAAATCTTTACCGATTCGCTTGAAATTTTTACTGCAGCTTCCGAATTACATTATCCAGATAATTACGTGAGATTTTTGCGATATATCATCAACTTTTTTTTTTTAATCAACAATTTTACAAGTAATTGTAAAAAATTCGATTTTTAAAGAAAAATTTTTAAACAGAAAAAAAAAAAAAAAAAGAAATTAGAAATTTTGTTTCCAAGTCGATACCTTCTTGTTTCAAAGATTGTCGAAAACCTCTGGTGGTCGGTGTGAGAAGCGCGTGAACTTCGGAAATGCCGCATATTCCCGCTGCTCGATAAAGCACCGTGAATTTATTCGTGCACACGTAAAAGTACGGACACTGTCGAGCTCGCAGAAGATGAAACAGAGATCTGAAACTTTCGCTCCATTCGCCGTACAGAGCATCCTTGATGTATTGATTGTTCGCTATGGTCGAATTGCTGGCTATGCTCGCGCTCACTTTGCCCGCGGAGCGAGGAAACAGGTCCAGCCATGGCAGCGACGGATGCTGCCAGACCAGACAACACCGGTGGAATCTAAAGTCCCCATCGTTCTCATTATCGCACATCGTAATATGATAAAAATTATTCTCATAAATATTTTTCGTCAAATTTGTGTTCAATCTTCTTTCCAAAGCTTTGATTGCGAATGCTAATTCGAATACCGATACAAAACTATTTTATTCAGGTCATAATGACGATAAAAGAATGAATAAAGTTATTTACTCGCTGCATTAAAATTATAAAATTGAAACACGAATGAAAATTTTTTTAAAAATTTTCTTTGACGGAAGCAAAAATATTTTCACCTTGCGTTGGGACTGGTATCCAAAGTCGTCTCCTGTTCTCCGATATCCAAGCATCTGACGAATCCGCTGGTACCCGAAGCCTCTTCGCTGGTCTTGAGTTTGCCGTTCCAGCCGAAAGGTTTCGGAGACATTATTCGCATCTTGGTCTTCAGGGTCCAGTCCATGGGAAGATAAGTCGCTCCCTTGTGAATTTCCGCCTCTTCTGTGGCTGATCGTTCGCCGTCGTTCTCCAATTTTGACAGAACGCTTTCGAAGGAGATGGTCTGATTGCTCAGGGCTATCAACGGAGCGGCGACTGCGTCCGATTTGCGATTCTCTCGCAAATTCATCAGTTCGAACAAAACGGAGTCGTTGCTGGCTTCCAACTCGGCGGGAACGCGGTCCTTGGATTTTTTCGTGATTTCGTTGGTGGCAAAAGGATTTTTGCGTTTCTGGGACGCCGTCGTCGTCGTCGCGCTTTGCGTCGTGCTTCCGCCCGCTCCGTTCCAGCCGGTCAGAGTCGCCGCGTTCTCCGGAGCGGTTCTGTTCATGCGCGCTTGAAGGGCTCGCTTTCGCATTTTGAGCCGATGCAGCTGCATCACCTCGTCCGGACGCTTCCATTCCACCGTCGGACCCGCGTCGTCACCCATTTTTTGCTTCGTGCTCAAATTTGACACGCTGCAGCGAAACATGCAGTTATTTTAACCATAACTACGATTATCATTCGAAGAAAGACAACAATTTTTGCATTTTAGCGTGTTTTTCTTTATGGAATACCATGGAGATTTAATTTTTGAGGTTAGAATACATAATCTTACCGCAGGAGAGATTCCGATCGATGCAGTGCCTCATCAAAAACGTTTCGTTTTGTTCACCCTGAGTGATATGCACCTCGGATATCACCTAACCATGATACAATTCATCAATCGTGTTGCGACAATACAATAAACATTCGAAAAATGTCAAGGAACGACCAGGTGCACGTAAAACAGCGGGAAAGTTTCAAGAATACGCCGCAGCGGGGATTGGTGCAGACGAATCAACTGTCAAATGTTTTATCGAGTTGTTGCATCACCAATGAGAGCGAATCTTTCGATTTCTTATTTCTGTTGTATACCATTTCATTTCCGGTCGAAATATTGCATAATTAGATTCGTATATCATTACACTACATCATTATGACATTGGTTCATTAATTTAATCCATAATTATGCTCAAAAAAGGACATAACCGAGGTAAACAAGTGCATCAAGTACGTTGAAACTTCTCTCCCCGGCCGTTTCGTCCCCAGTCGGTAATACAGTTTCTGCAAAATGTTTAAAAAAACATTTTTAGATAAAACTAAAATTTGTTGTGCCATTCGGAATTACGAGACGAGTCATGCAGTTCTATATTCGATCTGAAAACCATCACTTAAAAAAAAAAGAAAAAGGTAAATAGATTTACAATTATTACCGACCGACTGTATTTCGTCTCTAATGGCAATGAAAATTATAAGAATCATCAATCTCCATATTCGCTCTTGCAGCAGCTATCTCGTCGAAGATCTATCGAAAGAGTGAGTGCGAAAAAATTTCCGCGTCCCGAATTTTCCGGCAACCGTCGGTAACGTAGAAAACTACGTTAAAACAAACTCGTGAATAACGGTGGAAATTGTTTTTGAAGCAACGAAGCGTTTTGTTGTTCTTGTTTGGGGTATCCGTAGACGCGATGTTAAAACGACGAGCTAAATGTTGGTCCAAGCCCGAGGGCCGAAGATGGCATTCACGCTACGTCTACCTATAACAGCAAACCGGGGTCGCCATGCCGGGTTTCCTCACCCCCAACGCTTCGGCCGCGTTGCCACACATGTTTTTCAATCTATATCTTTGCACATTGCCATAATTTTTTCCCGATTGACTAATCATTGCTAATTCTCTTCATTAGAAAAATTAATCGATTCGAACGGCATAGCATTGATGAATTAGGTGAATTTTCGAATGTAAACAAACAAATTGTTCGGGTTTGTCGTCTCGATTCGCGAACGTCGAGGCATCGGGCTCGGTGGCCAAATTTTTCCATCGCATGAGAAAATCCCGTCTGTTGCGTTCATCGGTGCGTAATTGCAACACGGGCGAAAAAAAAATACCGAATTTCGAAGCCCGAGGCTTGAGGCAACGTTTCAACGGGACGCGAGTCTCTCCCCTCGTTGGCTTCCGCCACGCCGCTTCACATCGCCAACCAAATACATTAATTCAACGCCATTTTGGTTTTCGAAAACCACGCGAAGTGGCGTTTGTTCTGGAAAAAAAAAAATAGAAGAAAAAAAAACAACATGTCGGACGAAACTTTTGGGGATTGTTACTTTTGGAGTGTCCTGAAGTTTTGAAAGTCTGTTTTGCTTCGGAGGAATTGAGACTCCATTTTGTATAAGACGCCATTTTGTTTCACGACAATGCATAATGATGGATTATTAAATCAATAAAATAAAATAAGGGCAGAAGTTCGATATCTACAAAATAAAAATTTTGTAGATATCGAAATTCATTTCGTTGGTTTACCAATTAAAATATTATTCATGAATCAAAATGGTTTGCGAATAACCTCAATCGCTAATATAACACGCCATTTTGTTTTACGACGATGCATAATGTATTGCAAACAAAAAACATTGATTTTTCGATTGGCTCTCACGAATTTTGTAGATACTGAAATTAATTTCGTTGGTTGACGAAATAAAATACAATTCGAAAATTCAAATTGGAATAAATGACTGAAATCCTCAATACGACGCCATTTTGTTTTCTCGAATGTGAAACGATTCCACCACAGTGAGCAACAAAATGGCTGCAATGACGCTAAACTTGTAAACGTTTGATAATTGATATTAAATGTTTATTCGCTTTGTGCTGCAGGTATTATCGTTAAAACTCAATAGAACTATTGATAACACCGTGCCAAAATCGAAAAAAAAACCTTTATTCAACCTGTATGAAGAATAAATGAGATGCTGCGCGACGTCTGTGCGCACACGTTCGTGTCTGTCGAAGAGCTGTCCTCTCAACGTACACGCGACAGTCTTCGCAACAGATAAATATGCTAATGAGATTTATAAAACTTGAAACGCCACGCATCTTTTTTCGCGTTTTACGATGGGAAAACTGAAGAACCCAAGTTGGCACGTAACTTTTCGCGCGAGTTCTGGCATATTCGTGAATTCGCGAGGGCCGAGGACGTGGGATGAAACACCGGCGGATAAGACGGGGGGGGGGGAGGAAGATAAGAAAGAAGAAGAAGAAAAAGATAAAAATAATACGTTCGACGCGAGAAGAACGAAGACAGAGGGCATCAGAAGCCTCTTAAATAATAGAAAATTCGAGACAACTTGATAAGCGCGTTTATAAACTTTTCTCTCCTCGGCCCGGTTCGCCCATTGCTTATTATAATGAATGCATATCGGCTTAGCCGAACAGACGCGGATATCCACCCCTTTTTGCCCTCTGCCACTCGGATTTCTTGAAAAAAAAAAAAAAAATGGGGATAAAAATAAATAAAATAAAACTCAGTTTTAACTTCTGTCTTTATTTTAATTATTTATCTTCATTTTTATTTTTATCGTTTATTTATATTTTATTCTAATTATTCATTTGTATTTTTTCTACTTATTTATTTCTATTTTATTACAATCATTTATTTATATTTATATTTTTATTTTTCATTAGTTATTTATTGTTTCTCGATTTTTTTTTTTCGTTTCGTCGATGCAGTTCATTGACCTCGAATTTTTTTTTCTCATAGCAAACTGATGATAATTAACCAATTTTCGAAATGGGAACTTTGCAAGTTTTCAGTGCGGAAATTATAAAATAAATTGTGAAGAATTTTTATTTGTTTATTTTTATCTGCTTATTTATTTATTTTTTTCAAGGTCCAAGGATATTCGAAGAAGGTCGACGTCAATCTTTGCGGTAGTTTTGCGATCGTTATAGGTGCATTATGCGGTTTCTCGACCGTCGAAGACGCCGCAAGTGTTATTGACGAAGGGTGGGAGATGTATAACGTCAGAAGCAGATTGTGCGGGCACGTCACACGGGGTAGCACGTGTTGCGGGATCGCCAGGCCGAGATCGCGAGGCCACAGACTTTAGTGACACACGTCGTCGAGCTACTAGCTTTATGAGCTGTAAAAAAAAATAAAGAAAAAAAAGGAAAAAAGAAAAGAAAAACAATTCTGAAGCAACTTGGAAAATTGACGGGAGATTCGGTTTTAATTAAATTTAAGCAGAGTTCACTCGTTCTTCTTTCTAACAGTGTTTCTGATTTTCTTATTCTTGCATTTTCGTTGAGCTTCGTCACCTTGGCGCTCGGAAAAATGGATATAAAAATCAAAAAGTTCTTATCACGCAGTTTTATTGAATACATGAAATAATTGTTACTTCTGTTCTTTTTGAGGCATGGTCCGAAAAATTAAAAAAAATGTTTTCTCAACAACAACTCATAAATACCTACAATGTAGCATAGAGAGTCTAAAAGAGAAATTATTAAAATGACAGCTGTTAGAAAAAAAAAACAAAATTTCCCCAAAATGATGAGTTAAAAAAAATTATGAAAAAATCAACACATCATCCAATCAAAAAAAATCTCAAGTCACATTGTAGATAATGTTATGAAGAAGGTGTGACATTAATTTTGGAATGAAAATTCAGGAAAATATTGTTCAAATGTTGTATTATTATATGAAAATTGTTCGAATAAATTTACACTATATTTGTATCGCCGGAAAAAAAATCTTAAATAACGAAGCATGTTCTTTTTCACCGAATTAACCTTACCCCGCCCTTAAGGCTACATACTCCCTCTCTCTTTCACTCTCTCTCTCGCTCAAATAGCGCTATCTCTATCGCACACAGCGATGTATAGTCCGTCCCATCTCGACTCTCCTCCCCCCGACGTATATTTTTGTATCCCAAACGGTAATTCGGTTTATATCGGTTCTTCGTACATGATGGATGGTTCGACATCAACGTCTTGCGTGTACCTACCCGAGAAGGCGAAAAAAAAAAAAAAAAAATTCAAACTTTTCGTCGAGGATTTGATCCGCGAACCGATAGATCATTCGAGGGGCAGCAGGTAGAGCCCCCGGTGGTTGTTCTTCGGAGGGAGACCGCCCCCTCCCCTCCCCCTCTCTCCGCCCGGGCATTGTTAATGATTCGCGGAGGGCTACGGAGAGAAATTAAAAGCCGAAAGACAAATGGCCCCACCGGCCCACCGCTATACCCGTTAAATCATCGTGGAAAAAGTTTGTGTAATTTAATAAGCAATTTCATGTAAATTCACGGAAGCGCGCGGTTTTCGCCACGGTGAAATCGCCTCGGCGCTCCTCTTCCGTTATACGTTCATTCCGCATCGGTCATTCTCACGACGATGGCCAACGATATTATATCATCCACGTGGCTCATCGTTCGTACGGCAATTCGTAGGTCTTCTTTTTTTTTTTTCGCCCATGTTTTCTCAACCCTTTTCAGTGGCAACGGGTAAATTTCGAGCCTGAGGTTTTTCAGTCTGAGACGTCGTGTCGCGTTAATATAAAGAATTTTATGATATGGCGCCCCATCTGTTGGTAGATGGAACCTCTATTTTTCTAACTTGTTTAAAATTATACCGTTTTTTTTAATACAAAAATATGTATTTTATATAATTATTTCATTCGAGATTATATATTTTTTATATGTAATTTGTACGAAGAATTAATTATGTATAACATTTCATAAATTGTTCGAATAAATTATTGTATTTTGATTTATTTATATTTTTAAAGATTTTTATTTTAGCATATTAAAAAATTGCATTTTGGTCATTATAAAAATTTGTATTTTTGGAAAAAGGTTCAAAATATACTTAGATATTTAAAAAAAAATCATTTTGGTGATTGCAACATTTTCGAATGGCAACTTAGAGTTTTCGGGGGTGAATTTTTAAGCAACAATTTTCCGTAAAATTACGGTCGATGTGAGTAAACCGTAATTTTACTTAAATATGACTAAAATTAAAGCTTTGCTTAGAAAATTGTTGATAGTTATTTTAGATAGTTATTTTTTTCTGGTGAACCTTCAACGCCGACGTTTCAAATTTCAAAACTCCTCTCCGCGAATTTTTATTCTTCAACTAAAACATTGCAGACGAAAAAATGTATAAAAAAATATAATTTCAAAAATCATATATTTTCTTTTTTTTTTGGTTATCTTACGGAACGAGTTGAATGTTATACAGGCTGACGATATTTCGCAGATAGGTAGCTCGTGGACGGCTTATCGGAGTAATGCGCGTTGGGGGAGGGGGCGAGGGGGGAGGGGGGGGGGGGCATATGTAAGACGTAAAAGGACGAACGTCGCCAACTGGTGAGACCCTCGAATCCAGCCGGTCGAGCGAAAGCCCCGTCGAAGCCTGTGAGCTTTATTCCGTATTTTTTTCTTATTTTTTTTGCTTTTCCGAAAAGCTTGCCCGTGACATGAGGAATCTCTTGATCCCTACCCTCACTTATATGTCCCGAAGAAAATCGTCGATCGATTCGTCATACCGCTCACGAAATACTCGGCGATGATCTCGTCGTGTAACCAACGTCCATGTCCATGCATCTTCACGCGAGACCCACATACATATTTATCGTTTAACGTACTTCGACACATCAATGTCAACTTTGCAGTGGCCACATCTAATTCCACTCTCATAACCGATTTTGTTTTTTTTCTTTCGTCGATTTTTTCGTCGCTTCGAAGATTTTTTTCGCCTGGTGTCATTGTATTGCTCAGAACGTTTGGAGAGAGAAGAAAATACTTATCTTAGTTATCTAGATAAATGACCGGCGGGAGAAATCCCAAAATAAGGAAAAATTATACATATATTTTTTGTATTGTCATGATTTCGAGGTCACACACGAAGGTCACTTTGTGATGGATCATCGAGAAGGTTCTAAACTCTGCTATATCATCATGATAAAAAATATTTAGTCCGTTTGAAAAAATATAAATGACCTTGGAGTTGAAAAAAATACGACCTTGAAATCTCAAAGAGTCAATTAAGGTATTTTTCATTTATTTCGTTTTCTTTTTTTTCAAGTATTTTTTTCAACATGCTTGCGCTGTTAAAAAAATGTATGAAAAATCTGTTTTTCGAGTGAAATTGTCTCAGCTTTTCGATGAAAATATCAGTTTTCCATTTCGACTCTCGAAAATTCATGAAAATCGAATTTGAAACCCAAAAAGCTGTTTTTCGGCTGTTTCCCAAATTTTTGAATTTTTTTCAATATATTTATCAAAAAGCTGAGAAAATTTCACAAAGTACATGTATTTTATCGTGTTGAGTTTTTCGCAAGTTTTCCTAGAATCGATCCGTTCAAAGATTCCCGAAAAACTATAACGTCGAACCCATTTTGCGAATTTTGGAAACCATTTTCTCGAAGAGCTTCCCATCGTCCAAAGGAGTCTGGTGAACCGACGCGATACCGAGCTTTATCGCATCAATTGGCAATATACACAAACGCGAATGTATTTCAAGATGGCGTCGTTGTGTGTGTGCGTCGTCGGGTACCAGGGCCTCGTAAAGACAAGTGGATTTTCTTCGTGGCAGGCTCGCTACGCTGATAACGGTCTCTGTCGTAATGGCGTCCAAGGGTTCCGAGCTTCGAAGCTTTGCTCGTTATTTCGATCGAAATCTCGCCGGAGTTGTTACCGCACGCTGTATATACGGCTTTGGGGCACACGCATAACGAACTTCTTGATTCGACAGAAACGTTTGTGAGGTTATGTCACTCGCGAAGACTCGCTGCGGTTGAGTAACAATCGCCGGTAGCTTTTGAGGAGATTGCTCGTAAGATGCGAGGCATCCATTAAAACCAGTCGACAGTTTCTGCGACGATGTTTCGCAACCCTCGGAGGAGGGGAGGAAGGAAGGAAGAGTAGGAGAGGGGAGGGGGAGGGTCTTAAAGCTTGGTGACGGAGGAATGATGATCCTTCGGTCCCCATAAATGCATATGCAGTTGCACTTTGACCAAATACTTCGATAAACCAACAACTGCGAATTTAATAACACTCGTTCGATGAAAAAAAAAAATATATATTATATAATTTTTGGCGAATTAACTGGGTAATTAATTTAAAGATAAATGAAAAATAAAAATTAGGTAACTGAAAATAAGATCGGTAAGGTAGGGTTCTCGCTCTCAAACCAACGGAGGAAAATAATCTGACCGAAACAACAAACTAAGCAAAAAAAAAAAAAAAAAAATTGTTGAATGCTTTTGTGAATGAATGATTGTTAAAATTGTTGAATAAATTTTTACCGGGCTCTAAATGAGAATTTACACTTTTATTTTTATTCAATTTTCCAATCTTGCACTATCTTCGATGATCAAAAAAAAAAAAAATTGTGTGAGATCTCAAATAGTTGTTGCTATATGAATCCTCCAAACCGAAACGAGACGGGTTTTGAGTTTTCAAAATTCTACAGCTTGCTTGAAAAAAGACAAAAAAAATGTACAATAAAGGCTGAAATGCATAATGCGTATTTTAGAAAACGAAAAAAAAACATTCCAGAACATTTTAAATAATTGTTGCCATGAATTGTCGTCATTGAAACGTCAATCACGACCTCCTCGTTTCCAAAATTCGGGAACTCGCTCATGAACTAAAAAAAAAAAAATTAAATAATAATCCAACAAAGTCTAGACTGCATAATGCAAATTTTCACATCACAAAAATAATTATGCAACACACGTTGGAATGCACAATAACATGGGTAATGGAAGTGGGAAAAAAAAAAAACATTTCCTGCATATACGCACAATCCAAAACCTTGTGGAGTACATTGGATAGTGGCTGGTGAGGAACTCGTGAGGAAGCTTTTAAAAGCTCGGAAAGCTCGGGTTGTGCTTCGGAAAAGCGAGAGAGCCGTGTCGAAGGCACACGCTCGATGTGCTTCGTCGTATATGACGGTCGTAGGAGGCTTTGGAGCGTCGTAGGGGTTGGTATTGAGGGGGGAGGGGGCTGGTTCTCCCGGGCAAAAGCAATATATCGATGTTTAGCAACCAATAAACGGATCCGTCAAAGAGGGGCTTTTACGATAAAGCGGTGCTTCGCTCGAACGCTTTCCAAGCGTTTATACGTATGTAGCTGTAATGCATACAATACTTCCCTCGTTATATATCACAGGGTGGCTCTAAAAAAAATCATACCTCAAAGTATCTTCCATCCTTTTTTTTTTCAATTTTTTTTACAAAAATATTGTTTTAAACGAATTTAAACGAAAAAAATTGAGTCGGAATGACCCATATCGATTTCAACATCGCTATTTTTAATTTACGGATTGACATTTCGAATATAACGATTTTTTTCTGACAATATTAACCAAAAATAAGAAGAAGACGGAAAAACATGTTTGCACATCAGGGTGAGAATGACCCCTAACGAGTTCAAGGTCAAGCCGGAAGATTTTTTTTTTCATCCAAAAACGTACCACGGACTCATTGATATGCTTCTTGTATTTTTAAGTCGATTTCAAGACACTCAAATATAAGGTTATCACTAAAGAATACAAAAAATCATGAAAAAATCCTGTATTTGAAAGGAGAAAAAAAAATAAACCTTCTGGTATAATGGACCATTTCAAAGATGGTGGGTTGTCAATTTAGGACAACATTTTTTCAAAATTATTTCGAACCAATTTGGAGACAGGCGAGGTTGAAAATTCGTCCGAGCCCCATACAAGGACCACCCTAATATATATCTCATATATATACATGGAGAGTAGTACTCGTGGCTCGTTCGAAGAGTGTTGAGACAGTGAGGACGGGCGATAAGTGCGAGTGCGAGAGCCGGAGTGCCAAAAGCAGTGAAGCAGCATCATCGGTGAAAGCTCAGAACCGACATTTCGGAAGCTTTGATGGTTGGAAGTAAATTCGCATTTATAGAGTCGTTTTCCGCGGGTTGTTCGTGGTGTTAGATCCTTTCGCCAGCATCGTCGCCCCCCCACCCCTCCCCCTCCTTCGCCCCTCCACGATCGTACCCAACATTTCACCGCAAACGCTTCTTTTATGATAATGTTATCAATAGTCCCGGTCGTGTTACGCCCTTACGCGTATTATACGTTTTTTCGTATCCGCCCCCCCCGTTCAACTTCATCCCTTTCCCGCATCGTCGAATTTTAACGTTCTGCACGCGTCACGCAATTACAAAATACTTTGTTACAATGTTTTTCAAGTGCAATACATTTATGTGCGTGGTAATTCGATTGTTCAGTGAATATTGTTTAATTTATTTTTTGTTGATATTTGTGACATTTGTTGGGCAATTGATTTCATTAATAATATTAATATATTGGTTCTCAATTTTTCGTGGTTTTTTTTTTCTTTCTTTGCAAAATTTTTAATGAAGTAAAATTATATTTCATGTGGGAAGAGTTGTGTACATTTATATAATAATAATGATAATAATAATAATCATTCTATTCATATGTAATTTACATTCACAATCTCATCGTCATCCGTTCAACCCCATTTTTCACCCCCCACTCAACCATCATCTCATCAAATACCTTCAAAAATCCCTATTTCCTATTTTTCCCTATTTTTTCAAAATTAATTTTCCCTCTTTTTTGGCATTTCTGCATTATCAACAAAATTTTCCACGCTCCCAATTTCCACAATAATCTTATTTCGAAACGTTTGTATTTTATCAGTTCATCCGAGAATCAGTTAAAAAACACAAGAACATAACTCAGATCCCAGTTGTATTTTTCTTCAATGTTTTTTTTGTTCCTTTCTTGTTTTTTTACTTTTTTTTTGTGAAATCCAAAGGATAAAGGACAATGACGATGAATTTGCCGTGCGAAGCGTTCGCACACATTCGTCGACTATTTTCTATTATCCTTATTGGGTCCTGGCGATAAAAGAACGTCGATTCCCTCAACACACACACACACACACATATATATGTATATACATTCTATAGAAGAGAAGTTGAATGAGAGGGTGGGTCTGTCGTGATCCTCGTCGTGGAAGTTGGGGGGGTCGACGTTTGTCGGAGAATGGTTCGACGGTCGTTCGACGTGACTATATAGAACCCCACCGGCAAGTGGCCAGTGGCCAGTCGGGGTTGACTATTTTCATGGTGATGTAGTGTGTCGCGCGACCAGTCCGGGGAACCCCGGAGTCGTCGTGGCGTGACGCAGAACAGAATGGCGACGACCTATACACCCTATCACTATCTACATACATATATATATGTATGTGTGTGTGTGTGTGAAAACCTGCGGAAGGAACTTTGGGGGGGGGGGGGGGGGGTGGTTGGTCGAATGGAGAAAATCCAGGAGAGACCAGCATCCCATTGGTCGTGGTGAGGAAAGTGGTCGACCAACCACAGCTCGTCCTGATAACGATGACTCCGTGAAGCGTCACGCCTCCCCAAGACGTTGGATCTCACATTGGGGGTGGTTCTACTTCTAGTTCTACGTTCTTACACCCATCGCACACCTCAAGACCACCCACTCGGGACGTATGTACCCCTGGGTCACGTGATACACCACAGAATAGTGTTTTTGTGTGTGTATATGTGCTTTGAAAGGTGGATCGGTTAATATGAGGTCCGGGCTGGATGTGGAGGCGTATGTATTGGTCTATATGAGATCCGGGCTAGATGTGGAGTTGTATGTGTAGGGAGGACCTCGTATGAGTCGATACACTGCCAAGAGACATGCTTTATATGAGGTACTGGCTATATATAGGCTATATATAGGCTGTGTGTATAGCCAGGACCTCGTATGAACCAATACAACGCCAACTTTGCAACAATGGCTTCTTCCACGTCTTTTCGTATTCTTTGCTCCTTTTCTTACAGAAAATCCTCTTTATTTCTTTATCCCGAAGTCTTTCTTCATCCGGAATATAAAATTGTTGAATTTTGTACGACTGGAGCTGATGGCGCTGCAGGGGGAGGGTTGGATCGGTTCGTGTGGGGACCTCGAGAGGGAATTCGTGTTCCTGTTCGGATTTTTACGTTTTTTTTTTTTGCAGAGCTTGGTTCTATTTGGTTTGGTCCAGAAAGTGGGGGAAAAGTCAATGTTCGAAATTTCTCGTCATTAAAATCATAAAAAATTAATGAAATTTATTCACTGAAAGTCGAATGAAGATTATGAAAACATGATATGAATATTTCAAATTATCATGATCAGGAGTAAAATAATTATAAAAAATGTCTAACCGGTTCAAACGGTTTTGTGACAACTTTTTTGAATTACAGAAAAAAAAAAATTATGAATTAAAAAAAAAAATGCGGCATATATAGTCTATAGATAAATCATATATAGACTATACATACCCAGTCTGGTATATAGTTCATATATAATTTTTTTACTCGAGACTGTACATAATTTTGAAAAATATATTTGAGAAAAATAAAATATCAATTTTCTAAAAAAAAAAAAAAATATACGATAAGAAAAATATATGTACACATATATATAAATAAGTGTAGATCGTTGAGGCGTGACGTTGAGGGGGTGCAAGTGGCCCGAGAAGTGGTACAATGTAAGATTTACGAAAGCGCTAGTGTGATTGGCGCATAATGAGGCAGTGCTTAGTTGACAAGATAAAGGGCTGTGATAAGGGGCTTTCCTCTTTCTCTCTCTCTCATTCTGTCTTCCTTTATCCTCAATCCTACAATGCACGATAATTGTCTCTCCGTCTTTTTCTCTCTCCATAAGAGACCGAGAGAAAGAAGGAAACCACGAGAGAAAGTTGCGTGACCGCGGTGGTTGTGCGTGACGTCTCTAATAACCGTAACACCGTTCTCGCACGCATTCTCCTCGGTCGGGTTTTTACCCTGCCACGCAATATCCAACAGCGGTTGACTTTCTTCTTCCCCGGCCCAAAACCGAGTTCCTCTCGGCCAATCATCAAACTCACCATCGTCGAAACCCTTTCCAACACGAGCGCCCCCCCCCCTTCGTTTATTTGGTCGAATTGAACTTCGCTATCGCAATCTAGGCCCAGAAAAAAATTTAATTCATTAATATATATATAAAATAAAATTGATAATAAAAAATTTAATTAATTAATATATATGAAATAAAATTGACAATTAAAAATTAAATAAAAATAAATAATTAATCTCGTTCATCCGGTAATCTACTACGTTGAGAGTACATGAGAACGAGAGAGTAATTCATCTCTCGAATGCGTCTCGGAGTTTCAAATTTTTCTAAGAATTTGGAATTTTGGAAATTTTCGGAAATTTGGAAAAATAAAAATTCGAACTCTTATGCAAAATAAGCCACAAGGTGAAACTTGCCATCCAAAGTCGAAACTTTTGCACAATTTCACGGTTAAACTTTTTCCGAATGATGTTCAGCCGTTGTTACACGGTCGATATTAAAAACGATTATAATGACCATGATAATTCATAACAAAAAAATAGTTTAACTTATTTTAAAAAACGTAAAAACTCGAAAATTTTCAAATTTTGAAAAAAAACTTGAAAATGTTTATATATATACACAAAAATTAAATTACAATGAAATGAAAATTTCGAACAAAAATTCCAATAGCAAAGAAAATTATCGTGAAAAAATTAATCCGAACATATCGATCACAGAATTTCGGTGGGGGGTTGATTTCCGGTCGGAAAATTCCTCTCCCGCGTATTCACAATTTCACACACGGTGACCGTATCCGAAAATCAATCGCCATCGCCCGGAGATATAATTTCAAGCGCAATTAGCATCGTCAACGTAAATTAATTCACAATTAAATCGTCGATGCGTAACGTCTGTTCGTCGAAGCAAGGAATAACGGATGACGAGAGATTCGCGGATATATATATATATATAGACACATATATATATATAAATATATGTATATATATATATATATGTATATATCGTAACAATATCAATCGAAACGCGTTGAGCTACGACGTCGTGCGTCGACAGAATCCATCGGACGTAATATCGAAGCATTATATATAAACACACACATATATATATATATATATATATATATATATATATATACACATGCATTTATATACGAAATGGTCATAGTTGATTGGTCGATCGACGTCATCAGTTCGATATGGTGATTATGGCCCACGTACTCGAAACACAACGACCATAATCGAAATGCAGTTGACAATCCGTTCGTGCTTACTCCTGGACACCACACCTGTGTTTCGATCTTCGCGTTTTCCGGTGACCGTAATAACCGTCGGATTTTGGTTGCTCCGTCGATGTATATATAGGTCCCGGGATACGCTTCGTTCGACCGTACAAATCCATATCTCATAATCGTATGGCGAACGGTGTGGTGCATTGAGGTGCAAATTTAAGTTAGCCCCAAGCCAACCACGACTCGTACACACCACTCAAATTCACATATATATATATATTGTGTGTGTATATATATATGTGTAGATATATAGATATTTGTGTATTTCCGCATACGATATTCTGGTCGAGCTGATGTTCGTGAACGAACAAGCATGATGGGTTCGACGTCCACAGACAGAGTCGAGTCTATGATGGTCGTTGCACGAATGACCGAGCTTTGACTATCCGGTGGTTATACTCGCGGTTTCGACATTACCGCTTGGCCATCACTCTGTCTCTGTCTCTCTCTCTTTGCAAATAAGGCTACCTAATCTATCTATCTATCTCTTTCTGACCCCTCCCCCCCCCACCCCACCCCACCTCCCCCATCTGGCTGGTAGGACTGACGTTGCGTCGAGTCCATTAGATCATAAATTGCCGATTGAAACGAAGATATTTCGATTTTAGAAAGGTATGAAAATAAAAAAAAAAAAAATCAATGAATAAAAAAAGACCGTAAAAATTGGAAAAATTAAAAAAATATTTCAAAATTGGAAAACTTGAAAAAATGTATCAAAATGGAAATAACCTGAAAATGTTTAAAAATAGAAAAAACATAATTTTCGTTATACTTTGCAGATCTGTTATATCAGTGGCGAATTAATTCCAGCCATGTGTGTGTGTGTGTGTGTCTGTGTGTGTTCGATCGTCCGAAAAAGGTCGTTTGTGGATCGAGGAAGACAAAAGCGATACGTTGTACCGGAAGAATTTTTCTCGTCGTATATATATATATATATATATATATATATATATATGTATATATATACGACGTATATTCCACATATATATATATATATATATATATATATGTATATGTGGAAGCCAGAAAGGTTTTCGCGTATTCCCAATCTCGAGGTCGAGACGGCTAACGCTATTGAGTTACGTTGATTTTATTCCGCTTTATTCCACCCCGGTACTCGAAAAGACACACGGCAAACGATACCCGTATAGTGTACTCCGCCTTATTGTTAGTTTTATTTCTGCCCTCAGACGTTCGAGGGATCGTCTTACCGAAGACGCAGAGGGATGGTCGGTCTCTCTCTCTCTCTCTCTCTCTCTCTCTCTCTATCTCACTCGTTTCACCATCCACCCCACGGTCCCAACGAAATCGCATCCCTTCGGGATTAACATCATTGCGGTTTTTAAGAAGGCAATTTCCTAATTCGACAGACACGGGACTGCCCAGATTTATCGTTTGAGCCTTCTCGTTATTCGATCTCACCCGGTGATTTATCGCCACTCCGCGAATAGGTTATTCTTTACGAACCACACACATTTTCCGTACCACATTGCATTCGGTCCACGCGACCAACCTCATCTTGGGAGAAAAAAAACACCCCCATCGATTTTTTTTCCCCTTTTGCGATACGACTTATTTTTTTTTTTTTTTCATCGGTTGGATTCTCAGGAAAACTCGATGACTATATAGTTTGGAAATTTTCTGAAAAACATCAAATAAAAATCATCGACACCACATTGAGGTTGAAACGAGGTTCGAAAAAAATAATATTTCAATCGCACTTTAACTCAAAGTTCGGACCCAAGGTCAAATAGGTTGAAATTTAAGGTGAAAATTTCGACTCTCGGGAAGGTTAGAAGTTCACTTCTAAAGTGATGTGAAAAAAATATGTAGTACGGAAAATTTTCAATTCAATTGACCAATTTAAAAAAAAAAAAAAAATTTTTTTTATAATAATTGAAACACGTAAAAGGGTTGAAAAAAAAAATGAATCACGTGTGCTCGTGGTCACCTGTCTAATTGAAATGATCCAGTGGGATCATCATCTCCTACGAAATTTGATCTCTCGTTGACCGCTTGTGATATCGGTTCATCCCTCATTAGCCCCCGAATAGTTTTCCTCGTTGGAGTGTGTATACTCGAGTTCACACACGCAGTTCCGGTTCGTTTCCATTCAATCAATCACCGGTTTGGCCAAACGACGACGAAGACGATACACCACAGAGACCGACTCTTGGCCCGAGGGGTTGGGGGTGGGGGGGGGGGGGTTGGGTTCAAGTCGCCACGCTCCATCACGTCGCAGCAACGGCGTGACGATGTCCCATGCACGACGACGGATCCCTGGACCCCTCGTTCGCGAACCCATCGGCCGACCCATGAATTATGAAAACACGTTGGGCCAATGCAACGTGTTCGCCAGTACGGCAAATGGACCGAGTCCTAATCGGACACCCGGACCAAAACCCCGTTTCTCGCCCACTGTCTACCGTCTCTCGCTCGCGCTTTCACGTATCAAATACAACCCATATACATCTCGCACCATTTATTTTCACATTCTTTCGAACGCCTAAATACTGTCGAATGAGAAATCGCATCGAAATTACGAGTGAGATTCAAAATCATGATCGTGAAATGAAAAATAAGGTCGATAGTTTTTATTTCATCATTATTTTTATTGTAGATATAACAATCATTATGAATATGTTAGGTTATTATTTTCATTATTGTTATTAAAAAGTAATGTTGTTAAGAATTTTTTTTGAACGGCTGTGGTACATTTTTTGATAAAAAAAAAGAACATTTCTATAATCCATCATTATTCTTTAGTATTATGATTATTATTATTATTATTATTATTTTCGAAACAATAATTATATTGCAAACTAATTTTTAAAAACTTATTGCATTCAAAATTATTCTTAAAACTATTTATTATTATTATTATTATTATTATTATTATTATTTCCAGAGCAATAATTGTATCGCAAACTCATGTTCAAATATGTATTTTGAAAAATTATTTTGTATAACTATTTATTATTATCATTTCTATTATAGATAATATTTATGTAGCAATCCATCACAAGGATTCCTGTCAGGTTGATCGTCGTTAAATTAATAAAACCACACCGATTAGAAAATAACGTTTATTAAAGATAAATCCCGAACACGTCTTATCTCGTTTGAATCCTCAAACGTTCTCCGTCATCTTTTTTGTTTACCTGTCATTATCGCATCTAGCAACGCCGTTGCTAAGGTGCACACATACATTCGAAATACATATATCATCAACATTATAACAATATAATATGCTTCAATTCGGCTATCCTGACATCAATCGTCGTCCCGACGATCGTTTCGATTTCTTGCTTCCGTAGTTGGAATTTTCTTCAACCGATCAATAGCAATGATACCTTTATAAATTCTTTGTGTTTGCTTTTCACCCTCGATATCTTGAATGAGATATCGATCGTTTCCTATTTCTTTCACGACCTCATATGGTCCACGGTACTTTTCTGTCAATTTTCTACTTTCCCCTGTAGCCGGCGCTTCGTAGTGCACTAAGACCAATTGTCCTGGCTCGAGTTTTTCCGAAGGCTTACGTTTCTTATCGAATTGTTTACTGAGTGTTTCCTGATTTTTGCGTAATAATTCCGTAACATCCTCGCGCTCCTCTTCAGTTCCGAGTTCTTCGTTCAATTCTTGTATTTCTCGCGTCAACAAAGAATCCTGTTTTCCGATAGGTTTATAATTGAATATAATTTCCGCTGGTGTCCGTTTCGTTATTCGATGAGTACTGTTGTTGATGGCCCATTGTACCTCGTAAACTTTCTCATCCCAATCGCTATGTTCGACGTCCTTCGTCGAAGCGGGTAGACAGTTCAGAATTATACGATTAATTCTTTCTATTTGTCCATTCGCCCTCGGAGTTCCAGCAGCAATTCGAATGTGTTTTATTTCGTACTCCTGACAAAAATTCGTGAATTTCCCTGAAATGAATGCTGCTCCTTGATCACTGATCAGTCGTTTCGGTTTCCCATAATGGTTCATTAATTTTTGCAAAATCGCAATCGTTTCTTCGGATCCCGTAGTCTTCACTGCTTCGAGTATAACGTATTTGCTGAAAGCGCAAATCACGCCAAGTATATATTTATTGTCCCGCGATGTCTTCACGAACGGTCCTACGTGATCAACATGTACCGTGTCGAATGGGATACTCCCTTTCTCAATCGGATGTAAATATCCAGGTTTCTTTCCGGTTTGTCGCTTATAAAACAAACATTGAATGCATCGATTAACATACATGGTTACGTAGTCTCTCATCCCCGGAAAATAGTATGTTTCTTTGAGCTTGGATAACGTTTTATCAATACCCAAGTGTGCGAGACTTTTATGCGCTGTAGCAACTATTTCGTGTCTTAATTCACCAGGTACGTATAGTCGCCACCGTCCCTTGGTAACACGATATACCCTCGCGTTGTACATCGTGAATCGCTTATGCGTCTCAGCATCGCCCTCTTCCAACTTATCTCGGACGGCGATAATCTCCGGATTTGCCCGCTGCATGGCCGCTATCCAGTCGGTATTGATTCTTATCCCAAGAATCGGTATTCCCACAATCGGCATTTCGGCAGCCGAATCCACAGGAAATCTACTCAGTCCATCAGCGATGCAATTTTGTTCACCTTTCAAATATTCTATACGATAATTAAATTCGGAAAGTCTGACAAACCACCTTCCAATTCGTGGATTCAAATCTCTTTTGTTTTCCAGTAGTTTCAAACTGTTACAGTCGGTCCTGATGATAAATTCTATCCCGATGAGATATACGCGAAATCGTTCCAAGGCGCAAACGATTGCCAATGCCTCCAATTCGTACGAATGATATTTTGATTCGTCCTTCGTCGTTTTTCGACTAAAATAGCTTATTGGATGCATTCGTTCATCTTCTTGTTCTTGCATGAGTACTGCGCCGAGTCCATGTTGACTGGCATCTGTGTGAACTTCTGTCTTTGCATTTACATTATATATCGCTAATATCGGTTTTGACGATAACCTCAATTTTATTTCCGCGAAAGCCTCTTCTTGTGCCGTGGTCCATCGAAATTCTTCTTGTTTCGCCAACAAATCTGTCAACGGTTTTATAATTGTCGCAAAACTTTTCACGAATCTTCGAAAGAAACTTGCTAATCCGACAAAACTTCGCACAGCCTTGACGTTTGTAGGTTTCGGAAACGATTGCACGCTGTTGATCTTCTTTGATCCGGGCTCGATACCCGCTTCCGAAATTTCGAATCCTAAATAGTCTATCCTCTTTTTGAAGAATTGACACTTCTTCAGATTCAGAGTCACTCCCGCTGATTGCAGTACGAAAAATATCTTCTTCATTTTTTCCAATCCGTCCTCGAATGTTCGACTCGCTGAGATGATATCATCTAAATACGCCATCGCAATGTCTCCGCTCAACGATCCCAGAATTTCGTTGATAATCTTTTGAAAAACAGCCGGCGCGTTGCACAAACCAAATGGCATTCGTTTAAACTGGTAGTGTCCGTCCGGAGTAACAAACGCAGTTTTGTCTCGTGAATCCGAAGCCATCGGTATCTGATAATATCCGCTAAATAAATCCAAGCTTGTGAAATAACGATGTCCCCTCAGTCTATCTATCTGATCATCAATCCTCGGCATCGGGTATTTATCCTTAATCGTGATTTTGTTCAATGCCCTGTAGTCAACGCACATTCTTACTTCTCCAGATTTCTTTCGTACCAATATAATGGGGCTCGCATATTGAGACACACTATCTTCTATGACATCCGCCTTCTTCAAATCCGCAATCATATCCTTGACTTGCTCCTTTTCGTGGTAAGATAGTCGATAAGGTCGATAACAGACCGGTTTCTCCGTACTCAATTGAATCTTCATCTCCGATACGTTAGTCTTGCCCATTTGTTTTACGTTTTTCGCAATGATATCTCGATATTCATTTATTACACCTACTAATTGAGCATGTTCCTCTTCATCCAAATCCGAATCAATCTCTTCTTCGTGTATTTCTTCCGTATGAATTTCTCGCGTAAACTCCTCATCGGAACAAATTTCTCCTCGAGTTATAGTCTGTCCCTTCTTGAACGTCACATCGTTGTTACTCAGATTCATGATTGGAATCATTGATTTTCCATCTTCGTTAGTGCTGATAACACATCGTGGAATTATATTTCCCGAAGCCCTCATACTTCCTTCGACGTAAAAATCATTTTTTGGAATATTTCCAGCTACACTGATGTGTCCCAGATAGTTTTTCGGAATTACGATCTCTTCTTCTGCAATGAATTTCGTCTTACATATATTTTCCGTTTCGATTTTAAATAATTCGTCTATGTCATTTGCGATCTTCAAAGCTCCTTTTGTATTCAATATATGTACGTTCCCTTGTTCCGTATAGGAGTGTCCGATAAGTAGCGGGACGATCTGCGTTTCTTTTGATACTACGAAAACGTTGCATTTTGCTTTTACACCATCGATTTCAATATCAACGGTCATCGCGCCAACAGGAGTAACTTCTCCTCCTCCGTAGCCGGTCAATGTATCGAATTTCCCTTCGAAATAGGTTAATCCCATTTTTTTGGCATAATCTTCACGTAAAATTGTTGCAGAACTCCCGAGATCCATATAACATCTAACTTCTTTTCCATTAATCAAAGCCATTTTAAAGAACTTTGCATGAGAATTTCCTTCGATATGTAGGACTCGTTCACGATCATTTTTCTTTACTTCTTTTGCCTGTTCTTTTTCTTTTACGTCCGAAAAACAATTCCGTGCATAGTGACCTATTTTGCCACACTTGAAACATGTTATTTTCCGAATTTCATTTTCTCGATTTACCTGCGATTCGCTGGACGTTTCCTGTCTTGAACCTCGAAAAAATGCATTCTTTTCTTTTATTTGTTCACCAGAGCGCTGATCGTCTCGTTTCCAAGATGCCGGTTTCCATTCCGTTCGTTTTTGGTCTTTGATGAAATTGTCTCCACTCTTCAGGTCCGGTAACAAGTCTGTAGGCTCGTTGTATCGCGACAGCGGTCCCAAATACGATCGATATTGAGTATTGTCAAGTCCGTCGACCACCCACTCAATTATCTCACGATTTCCCATTCGAGCGTTATTACAACGCGAAATTTTTTCGTAAAAATATTCGACGATATTTTGCCCGTAATGTCGTTTGTAATTTTGTGCATCCAATACTTTTTTAATTCCCGTTTCATGTCCAATAAACGATTTTCTTAATAATATTTTCCATTCTTCCCACGTTCGCTCTGCTCGTGGTAGGCTATCTCGCCATTTTCGTGCCACTCCTTCCAGTTTTGATAAAGCGTAATGTTTCACAGCTAAATCGTCCCAGTCATACATTTGACCGTATTCTTCAATTTTGTCGATCCATTGATCAATATCATTTTCTTCCTTAACCGGATCGAAACTCGGTAGAATTTTCGATAAATCCATTAAATTTCTCGTCTGGTGACGAGGATTGTTAAACAAACTTAATCGTTCCAAATCTGCCAATACCTGATTCTCGTCGTCTCCGTTTCCATTCGGGACATTTTCCTGTTGATTGTCCATCGTTCGTCCGTCTTGACGAGTCTGTGATCTCGTCGACACTGCTCGTGTTCGCCGCATTTCGTTGAGGATGTCGCTGCCAATCATAATTCGTTGTTCTTCGATTTTCTTCGGACGACCTCGCTGCCGTTTTGGTTTCGGTGTTTTTTGAATACCTGAATTTTTCGTTGAAATTTTTCTCAATTTTTTTTCACACGTCGTCAAGTTCGATCGATTCTGCCTTTTCATTCCCTTCGATGATCGGCTCCACGGTGTCTTCGAATCACACACACACCTCGATAATTTTAATCACCTTCGTTGTCGTTGAGAAGTTCCGTTATCTCAATCGACCGATGAATCCCGGATTCATCGATTTTTTTTATTTGAACTACTTCGAGCTTATCCCACTTCTGAAAAATTGTAGCAATCCATCACAAGGATTCCTGTCAGGTTGATCGTCGTTAAATTAATAAAACCACACCGATTAGAAAATAACGTTTATTAAAGATAAATCCCGAACACGTCTTATCTCGTTTGAATCCTCAAACGTTCTCCGTCATCTTTTTTGTTTACCTGTCATTATCGCATCTAGCAACGCCGTTGCTAAGGTGCACACATACATTCGAAATACATATATCATCAACATTATAACAATATAATATGCTTCATTTATTACGAATAATTCGAAAAATTTGTTATTCATCATCTTTATTACGAGATGCAATAATGACAAAAAGCTTTTTTTAAACGACGACTGGCTCATTTTTTGGAGAATAAAAAAAAAAGAATCATTTTTCATAAATTAAAAATTTTTGTTTTCCTAATTTTTTAAATGTAAAAAAAAAAAAAAAAAAAAACGTTCAGACCGTTATACACGTGGTGTAACAAAAGTTAACAGTGGCTTACACGTGCTATTGGTTTTTCGAGACGATCTCATCGTTGTGAGCCGAAAGAAACGCTTAACAAGATAGCAAACTCGCTCATCGGGAACTGTCGATTTTCTTCGACCGGTTATATTTACTCGCGAGGACGAGAATATAACGTCGGAAAACAACCCGCTATATATATATATATGGTGATCGGGATGGAGGCCTCGAAGCCGAGCTTTCCGAGAACCATCAGCTGAGTTTTTCCAACGGCGCTCCGACATCATCTCGTCTCCAGGATCGGACTCGCGGCAAGCGCATGTTTCTTACCCGCGCAAATCCTCTTTCATCTATCGGCAATCTATCGTGAGATGTTGGCGCCAACCTCTCGTCCTTCTTTTCGAATCTTCGCACTGTTTCTTCGGCCAGAGAATATCTCAGCAAACTTTTTACATATTTATGGCATCGGCTCGAACACGTTCGCACTTGTGATTCCACTTGTGTTCTATCGTCCATTAAAAAAAAAAAAATAAATAAATAATGATAATAATGATAATTATACCTAATAATTCAAAAAATTAATGAATAAATATGGTTGATCCAAATAAATAGATATAAATAAATAAAAAATATATGAAAATAATAGATAAATTAATTACTCTTTCTGATTCTTACAAGAAAAGTCGTTCACTACAAACCTTTTCACACCCAAATCTTGAAGATTAACGCATGGAAATCGATTTTCATGACCCGTCGATTTTCGTCAAAGTTCGGGGTCTAAAAACCCTCTAAAAGTCGGAATAAATTGTTTTCGGCTTCGCTACGAACGAAACGACGTTTACTACAAACCTTTTCACACCCAACTCTACAAGATTAACGCATATAAGAATGGATTTTCCCGACCCATCGATTTTCGGTGAAAAAAAATTTATTTTCGTAAAAAATTTTTTTTTTTTTTTTCATATAAAAACCATTTTTTTTTCTACTCGAAACGAAAATTCGGTTACCAAAGACATATACGAGGGTATCCTTATGTGAATCAACCGTTGGATCACCCATACAAAGCCATCTCCGTGTGATCGAACCGTTGGATCGGGATTTTCGTCAAAATTGGGGGTCTAAAAACCTTTAAAAGTCCGAAAAAATTGTTTTCGGCTTCGCCACGAACGAAACGACGTTCACTACAAACCTTTTCACACCCAAATCTGGAAGATCAACGCATAAGAATCGATTTTCCCGACCCATCAATTTTCGCAAAAAAAAAAAAAATTTCTTCCGTAAAAAAAAAATTTTTTTTTCATATAAAAACCATTTTTTTTTCTTCTACAAACGAAAATTCGGTTTCCAGGGACACATGCAAGGGTATCCCTATGTGAGTCAACCGTTGGATCGACCATGCAGAGCCATCTCCACGTGAATGAACCGATAGAGATTCGATTTTCGTCAGCATTGGGGGTCTAAAAATCTCTAAAAGTCGGAAAAAAATAGTTTTCGGCTTCGCTACAAACGAAAAGACGTTCACCACAAACCTTTTCACACCCAAATCTCAAAGAATAACGCTTAAGAATCGAATTTTCATGACCCATCGATTTTCGTCAAAATTGGGGGGGGATATAAAAACCTTCAAAAGTCCACATAACAAAAATTAATCCAAAGAAATCATAACACTCCCCCCTCCCCTCCCAAAAATAACCACAAAAACAAAAAACAAAACAAAAACAAAACAAAATCATGAACCAACGTCCAAAAAAAAAATCGTAAAAATCCGATGCTGTGTTTTGAAGTGGCAAGAGTCATGCTTGTGTGTGTGTGTGTGTGTGTGTGTGTGAGTGTGTACACACTGTATATGAGTTTACGTAATATCGCTATATACGCCCGACCGGGGGTCCCCGCACACACTCAATCCCAGATCTCCACCGTTTGCCGTCTCGATAGCGTCGATATAGGACAGTGCGCCCCGCGTGTGCGTGTGAGACACGGTATGTTATGGATTTGCAATGCAAATTTTTCGGGGGTGGGGATGAGGAAGCACCCCTTGCCACCTACGAACCCCAAGGATCGAGGGTGCAGCGAAGCGGGGGTGTGTTTAGAGCGTTCCACTGTCTGTTGGTGAGTCACAAACGGTATCCACATATATAATATATATATATATGTATATGTACGAATTGCAAGCGGAACGACATATCCGAAGAGCAATTTAGCGTGTTCGCCGCGCTGCCGGCCCTGACCGGCATAGTTCCTCCGTTTTCCCCGAGCTTCGTGCACTGCACACGGCCCCGCGATGAACGAATCCTGCCACGAATCCTGAGGCGGCTCTGCTCTCCTTCGTCCACGGGCGACAACTCGTCGGATCGAATCGCGCGAATCGTCCACTCGAATTCATCAGCTCGGTCGTTCTTCTTTCACGTCCGCGCTCTCGTTTTCTACCCCCATCGACACTTCAACGAAATAATCCCCCGTTTTCATTCGCGATACATATAACTCATCGGGGACAACAACATTTCCACCCCATTGTACACCGCAAAAACTGTCGCGATATATATATTATGTATAGATTTATATATATTGTTTTTTTTTTTTTTGTTTTTTTTTTTGAAGACACGAGTGAGTCCTGGTTTTTGACGGGATTATGATTTTTGGTATTATAATTATGCAGCACACGTGCATTAATTTATTTTTAAATTAATTTATTTTTTTGATTTTTTTTTTTTCGAGCGAAAATATTTTTTCTAGCGGGAAATTAATATTGCGAGTTGTTATTATTTTTTGTAAATTAATTGGCATATGAATAGCTATTTTTTATTGTCGGGGTTACGATTTAGAAAATTTGTATAGATTTATATGTATGTATTTTTTTTTTGAAGACACAAGAGAGTCCTGGTTTTTGACGGGATTATGATTTTTGGTATTAATCATATTTTTGTAAATTAGTTATTTAATTTTGAGAAATTCATTGACGGAAAATATGAATAACTGATTTTTTTTTATCGTCGGGGTTGAATATTTTTTAAAAATTGATTATTATACGTAATTTTATGTGTTTCTTTTCGTATTTATTTCGATGTTCGAAAAATCGATTGAAAAATGTGTACTTGACAAGTAAATGAATATTTTATATTATTTATCAATGACTACACATGAAAAAAAAAAAAAAACTATTCTTTGGTCTGATTGCTGTTCTTCGTATCGTCTCTTACACCATAATCACGAAATTCTATAATTCCTCATAAATCAATATCAAAAATAAGTCAATATCCATTTGATAAAAAAAAAAAATGAAAAAATAAAAAAAAAGATAACTCAAGATCCCAAAAATAAATTTCCACCAAACGAAAATCTCCTAACTACGCACCATAAACTCTTTTTCCCTTTTCATTCACCTTCATACCTCAAAACTTTTTGCGGTCACAATTTCACTTCTCATAATTATCAATTTTTTATTATTATTTTTTTTTTTCATTCAAATAAATTTTGCAAAAACGACGAAAACCGCGACAAAGGATCGCGCGTCTCTCGGTCGTGAAAGGAAAAGAGAAGAAAATAGTTATCAGTCAATCCTTCGTTAGGGGTCTGGGCGTCGTATATTCGACGCAATCATATTCGCGAGCAAATAATTCGTTAGGCTCTCCCTCTCTCTCTCTCTCTCCCTCTCTCTCTCTCTCTCTCTCTCTCTCTCTCTCTCTCTCTCTCTTTCTCCTGTTCGTCGAAGCCATTCGTTAGTATAATTAAAATAAATTCAAATGACTTTCTCGTCTCGTCGGTAGCAACGAGCCGGTGGGGCCAGGGGGAAACGATGGGGGTTGGTCGAGGGGGTGAGTCGGGGGGGGGGGGGGGGGGTGGTATTGGTCTTGCTTTTCTTCCCCGAAACGTTGGCCGTGAACCTGGATCCATCTGGCATTTCACGGGCGTCGGTGTTGGTCCTCGTTTGTACCCTCCCTCACCCTCCTCTCACCCTACCTTATCACCCCAACCTCTTTAAATCCCGTTGATTAGTACAAAAATCCGCTTACAAATTAAATAAACCAGTCGCGGGTAAAACACCGAGAGAATCCGTGATAAAATGTTTCAGAAACTGTGTGGAGAATAAAGAAAACGAGAATAAAAAGAAAAAAAGAGAAGAGAAGGGAACGAGAAAACGATTGCGCGTGAATATAACGTTGAAGATGCCCACACAGGGTGAAAAAGGATGGGAACGGTGGGTGGGGGGTGGGGAGGGGGCGGCGTCGCGAAGGCAAAACCAGCAGCCAGCACGGGGTACTTTAATATCTTAAGTAAACCCGGTCTCGACGAATGAGAATAAGAAGAAAAAAAATTTTGAAAAAAAAAAAAAAAAAAACGTCGTGGCTCCAGACAAAAAGATTCAGGGTTCTGGAGGGGCTGGAGGGGGTGGGGGGAAAAGGCTGGAGCGAAGGAAAGAAAGAATGAACGAAAAGAATAGACAACACAAACAACGAATGAAAATGCGCAATGAGGAGGGGAGAGCATTTCCGCGGGTTTTAAGGAGTCTCGAAAAAAAAAAAAAAAAAAAAACGAAAAAAGAAAAGAACAAAAAACCAGAAAATCGTTGAAAGTCCTCGGCTAATGTACATAGCAACTACTCCGCAACGACTCTCACGGCCATCGTGTTTGGCTTTCGGCAACGTGAATGAAAAAAAAAAAAAAAAACATTTTTATTTTATTTCTTGTTCGCTGGGGTATTTTTTTTTTTTTTGGTTTTTTTTTGGTGAGACATGACGAGATTGGGGGCTATGTAATTTGGCGGTGGGTTTGGTTTGAGGTGGGGAAGGGCCTTGATGGAAAAACAAAAACGAAAACAAGACCCAAAAAAAACAAAAAAAAAAAAACAAAAAAAAAACAAAAACAAACCTCAAAAAAAAAAAAAAACACGTATAAAATTCTTTCAAATGGAAACTCACGCGATGTCACACGACCCCTATAAGGCAAGTCATGTCGTGTGAATAATTTTCCAGTACAAATAGCTCGAGCATACAAATACGCAAACGCATAAAGTACATACATATATATATATATATATATATATATATATATATATATATATATATACAAATGGCTGTATGAGAATCGAAGTATGTAATTCCGACCACAGTCCAGCGTTGGTCAGTGACAAAAAAAAAACAACAAACAAAAAAACGAAAAAAAAAAAAAAAATAATTCAACGTAGTTTTCTTAATGAGAGTACAGAGCAAAGCTTTCTTCTCTCGGTCGTCGGGTTCTCTGAGCCGCGGAATGAAATCGGCAGCCGGTATAGCGGCGAGGGGGGTAGGGGGTGGGGGGTTGCAAGAGCAATACCGCACTTGTCGTACCGCGACGATGAGCCGGGAGGGCTCTCTCGCGCGTCGGCGGCCTGTAGACGTTTTTTTTTGGTCCATCTTTCCTCCCGCCCCCCTCCGCCCCCTTCGCCCCCCCCCCTGAGGCGACCGAAGCGGGATGAGGGCGGCCGTGCTGAAATGCTTCTTGTGTAAGTAAAAATCTAAAGTGACTACCGAGATCTAAGTTTTAATTAGTTTATCTTGGCCGCGTGGCTATTGAATATTTATAAGCCATCGTCGACGGGGGCCAGACCCCGACCGAGAGGTGGCGCTGTGTATATATATATCAGCGATGCTACTTCTGCTGTTGGTTGTGCTGCTGCTGGATGTTGGATGTTGGATGCTGGATGCTGGATGCTGCAGCAGCCGCCGCATTCGCTGCTTATGCGATGGTCGCATCGTTCGAGAGGGGGAGTGGGGAGGGGGGAGGGGGGGGGTTGACCGGAACTCGAGGACGATACTTCTCAGACAATTGTTTTCATCGCTTTGTCCGGTCTGAGTCTCCCCGTCCTATCAACGTGTATAATAATCCCAACAAAAAACCCAATGGGTAAAAAAATTGAGACAAGTACATTTACGCGAGCGCGTTCCAACAAAAAGGCGTAAGATCAACTGGAAACATTAAACGCATGTATTCGCATCAAGATGATTTTTGAATTTATAAATTCCAATTTTTTTGAAAATCACAGCAGTATTTGGCGAGTTAATATGTTACAGCTACTATCCAATGATAGAACATGTAACTTTATTTCGTAAAAATGGACAGACTATATCTTTACACTATTATTGAATAATTCAATATCTGTATTGACTTTGAAAAAAACTCGCCAAGTACTGCTGTGATTTTCAAAAAAATTGGAATTTATAAATTCAAAAATCATCTTGATGCGAATACATGCGTTTAATGTTTCCAGTTGATCTTACGCCTTTTTGTTGGAACGCGCTCGCGTAAATGTACTTGTCTCAATTTTTTTACCCATTGGGTTTTTTGTTGGGATTTAACTACTTTTTGCAAAAATAATATATAAACTTGTTAAAAACGTTTCATCTTACTCCAGCCCACAAACGAATGCGTTTTGAATAATTCGTTACCAGTTTCCTATATCATGCGTGGTTTTCAGTTAATTCTTCAAAAACACCGCGAACTGTCATATTCGATCGTCCTCAGTGATTGTAACCTGTGAAGACTGCGATGACAGCGATATGTCAGGGAATAGACGCGTCTGATCTGACAAGCTGTGACTACTGGAAAGTGTGCGACAGCTCTGAAAACGATTTTGGCGAAAAACGTCGGAAACACGATTTTAATCATGAAAATAATTCGATATTTCCCGCATAACAGCACCCACAGCACTGGTGTTGGTTCCAATCGAAATATAAAAAAATTACGCATGTAATTGCAATTAAACGTTTATGAATAGCGCGGTGTATCTATAAAAATATTTTAAAGTGGGGTTATAGTTAGCTCGGTTCACAGAATAAGAGAGTGCAGTCGCGTCTCGAGAGAAGGCCGGTAAGGTAGGTAACTGAATAGGTGAATGTACTTGTCTCGAGACGCTACCGCGTCTCTTGATGAATGGAATTTTGATTTCATACCTGCGTAAAACCTTATTTTGCATTCCTTTTTCATGCGTAATGAAGTATGTAGGCAAAATAATGAAACTTCATTATCGTTCATGCTTCAAACTTGATCTGCGATACATGATTTTGTGTATTGCATCTCATTCGCAGAATATAATTCGAGTTGTAAAGCTGAAAGACCATTAATCAATGATTTGTTTCACTTGCGTATAATTAGATGAATGGAGTTTCAACTTGTTACCTGCGTTGAATTCATTTTCGATAAATGATTTTGTTGCGTCACGTACTTTTGAATGACTGGAATAACTTTATATTAAAACTTTGGTTATAATATGATTTATGATGCGCAGTGCTATCAGATGAATAAAGTTTACAGTTTTTACAAATTCTAGAGTTGAATTGACATGTAATTTCATTTTCGTTCGTACATTTTACGTACCTCAACGATTGAAAATTATTCCAGGTTCCTTGAAAATACACCGATCACAGATCCATTCAATTTCATTGTGCTTTCTATCAATTTCACCAGACATACCACTCGTCCGTCTCGAACATTATCGAAGAAAATTCTCACCGATATAGAATAAATATAATATGTCTATCATCAGTTTTATTCGCCATTTCTTCTTGGTTATTAACTGGTTAACCGCAACGAACTGTCAGATTCTGTACGTATTCGCTATCTCTATCTTCATGTCACAGCTGGTTTCGTATCGAAGGTTGACTGATCATCAGTGACCGTCATCACTAGCCGTGGTCAATACTCGTATGAATGAGTGAATGTTGAGATGTCAGTGACGGTAGAATAATCATGTCTGATCTGACAAGCTGACTGACGCTATGACTACTGAAAAGTGTGCGACAGCTCTGAAATCGTTTTTGGCGAAAAACGTCGGAAGCACGATTTTAATCATGAAAATAATTCGATATCTCCCGGATAACAACACCTACAGCATTGGTATTGGTCCCAATCGGAATATAAGAAAATAACGCTTCAAACTGTAATTAAACATTCATGAATGGGGCTCTGAATTTTAAAAAATAGTACAAAGTTGGGTTAAAATTCATTCGGTTAGGAGTAAATGATACTGCGGTCGCGTCTCGAGATGAGGCCGGTAAGGTAGGTAACTGAATAGGTAGGGGTAAATGTACTTGTCTCGAGACGCTACCGCGTCTCTTGATAATAGTGATAATTATAATAATAATAGTGAATATTTGTATTAATTATAATGATAGTTATAATTATTTTCTTAAGGATTTTTTTTTTCAGGCTTGAAAGTTCACTTCGAAACATTTAACTATTTTGATAATTATGATAGCCTCAACGATAACAACAACAATAATAATTATTATTATTATTTGTCGGAGGAATTCGACTGTGGTTGAAAATTTCATCGTGAGATGAATTTACTCTGGCATTGCTTATCAATAATATTCATGATTGCCTATGATGATAATGATAATAATAATTTTTCAAGATTTTTTTTTGTCATGCTTGGAAGTTCAAAAACATCAAAAAAGAAGTTTAAAACGATGAAATTAACATTCAATCAATCGATCAAAACGAATATCATTCGGAAAACTCTTCACAACGTCTTTTTACAAAATAAATGAATGAATGATAATAATAACAATTGAAATTCGAATATTTCGTAGAATTCTTCGAATAAATTATTAATAATTCTTCGTGGGTAAATTTATTTGTCAATCGGTGTTATCTAACGATGGTGCGTCGTGTGTTGCGTAATTTTCAGATGTGTATTTCACATTGAAAAAGGGCATTTTCGGATAATGCATCCGAGCTTGGGTCGGCGAACCCCGCGGAAGCGAGAGAGAGAGAGGAGAGAGAGAGAGAGAGAGAGAGAGAGAGAGAGAGAGAGAGAGAGAGAGAGAGAGAGAGAGAGAGAGAGAGAGAGAGAGAAGAGAGAGAGAGAGAGAGAGAGAGAGAGAGAGAGAGAGAGAGAGAGAGAGAGAGAGAGAGAGAGAGAGAGAGAGAGAAAGAGAAAGAGAGAGAAACTGCCACGAACAGCGAGCGAGTCCAGGAAAAGACATTCGTGACAAATTTATGTGGTCCAGAGACCTCTTTCTCGCAGATATATAACTTGGGTCGTGAGTGGAAGCTTCGCGACGACCGTGGCGGGGTCTGTGCGACGGCAGCGACGAGTACACCCCGGCCCCCCGGGGAAAGAGGCGAAAAAACGTAAAAAAACTTTGAAAAAAAAAAAGAAAAAAATAAAGCGGACGCAGTTCGAGCCAGGGCATATCGCGAAACAAAAACAACGTGAAAAAGGAAAGGAAAAAAAAAAAAAGAAAAAAAAAATGGTAGCGGCCACGTAACCGGGCTAGAAAGCTCAGCGTATATTCGTCGGAGGGTGCAAGCTCGACGGTCTCTCGGATGTCACGAGAGAGAGCTCTGTTACGGAATTTCGGAAGGAGGAAGAGAATCTATAAACTCCATAAATCTGTGGGTGGTCCAACGGATTCCGACACCGAAATACGGGGTCGAGGGGTGCGGGGCGAGGGGGGGGGGGGGGAATAACGTCAGCTCGAATAAATTTACTTTTCCATCTTCGTCATGGAAAAAAAAATGAAGACAAAAAAAAAAGAGAAAATAAAGAAGAAAAAACAATTGGAGAAGCTGTGGAAAGCTCACGTAGCACGTATGAGGGTTTTATTTGTTTTTCGTTTGAGGTAAGAATGTCCACTGGGTTGTGTGGAAAGATACGAATTTTCAATGGTTATTTATGCTTCTTATTAGATTTGAAGTATAAACTATTGGAAAAGACGTGGGAAAACTTGTGCCTAATCGAATTGATTGGAATAGTTCCGAAATTATTGGTTCGATTTTGCATTTAATTGAGACATAAAAAAATTGTTTGGACCAGTTGAAATTGATTTTGGTGAGGTGAATATAACATTCCGGGGACGAAAATAGAATGCTATGTTTGATATTGAGCTCACTTGGAATGGAAAGTCATGTGTGAAGAAAAAAAAAACTATTGAGAAAAAAAAATTTGATAATTTTGCTTATACGATGAATCGTTTGGAAAAAATAAAATAATATCAACTTATTTTCCCACATGGAACACATGATTTTCCACTTCAAGTCCGAGCTCAACATCATATGCATCGTCCGCACATAAATTTGCATTCAAATCAATGTGCATTTAAAAAAAATAAAATGAATTCTTCCACCCTTCCATTACCAGTTGAACAAATTTTCAATAAAACAATTTTTATCAACGAACCTAAAAAAAAAAAAACATAATAATAAATACAATCGAGTACAGATTATGTTCGAATATGTTCGAACGAACATTTTTTTTGTCACGTAATTTAAATAACAATAACAATTATTATTCGATAACCACGGTGTTCAGGCCACAAGCCCGGTCCTCCGAACCCTTTTGCCACGATGGGACAGCCCTTCGCCAGTTGCGTCGCTTCGCCACCAGAGGCAGCAACGTGTCGAAGCTTCTATCGCACACATATCGACGGTTGATTATCAATTTTCTACCAATTTGCTTTCACTTGTATCCGGGGGCCCCGCGCGAGCTTTTGTGCGACTAATCACCCCTCGGGTGTCGTTGTGGCCGGGCAGTGTGACAGGGCATCACCGCAAACCTACCCCCCACCCCCACCCCCCCCCCGTTGTGTCTCGAAGCCCGGAGCTACCCACTTCACCGTCAAACCGGTGGCTCGTCAGTCGGTTCGAATAACACGGCTGTTTTGTCCACCCTGTTTTGCATATTATACACACCCCCTCAACCCCCCCCACCCCCCGCCCATCGACGTTTCAACCCTCCGCCACCCTCCGACCATCGACTTTTCCATGTCTTTTTCATTCACAAATATGTACACAGTGTATATATACATTCATACAAAAATGACATTCGCCACCCTCGAGTTCATCTCCCTCCCCCCACTCTCGTATCTTCGACCAAACAATCTAAGGGGTCGTGATGAAGAAAAAAAATTTGAAACAAAAAAAAAATGATTATTTAGAAAATGTTATATCTTTAAATTTTGGGAAACAATGTTGTGAAGAGTGAAAGGATTGATTGTGAGAATGAGGGTTTGTTACTCTTCAGCCTCTCGAACCCTCTGTAATTTTCGTGGGGTCGTGGTACCCGAGACGTTTGAAAATAAAAAAAATGAAAAAAAAAAAATAAATGAGATTTTTGAAATTTTTTTATCATTAGAGTTTGGAGAAGATTTTGCTGGAAGGGTTGAACTGGAAATAGAGATAGGCCACTCTCGAGTTCCTCCCCCTCTCTCATTTTCGACCAAACAATCTCGGGGGTCGTGATGAAGATTCGTTTAAAACAAAAAAAAACAAAAAATTCATTAAAAAATTGTTATATCTTCAAAGTTTGGAGAACAATCTCTGTATCGATAACAGACAGAATGTGAGAACAGAAATTTATCACTATCGAGTCCCCCCCACCCCTCCACGATACTCAAAGTCGCGAAACCGAGTCATTTGAAAAAAAAAAATGGAATTTGAAATTTTAATATCAAGAAAGTTCAGACAACATTTTGCCCGGAAGAATAGGCTGCGAATAAATATTCTCCACGACCCCCTTCTCCCTCCCTTCTACTCAATTTTAGGGTCAATGACACCGAGAATTTTGCAGAAATAAAAAAAAAAAAAAAACGATTTTTCAAATTTATTCTAATCAATATTTTTTCTCAATAATATTTTTCGTCAAGACGAATGTGAAAATTGTTAAAATCGTCTGAGTTGCATCTACGATTAAAAAAAAAAAGCATCAAACTACGATTTGACGAGCTGGGAGGTTTTGTAAAAAATCTTACAAAAAAATAAACCAAAACAAAAAAAAAATGCAAAAGTGTTGAAACACAAATTGAAACTCCATCGAGTCAATGCCACAACGTGTGGGAATCGCACGAACCAAGTTCGAAGGAACCCGAACAAAAAAATAAATAAAACAAAAAAAAACATAAAAATAAAAAGTAACATCCAAGGTACACGAAGTATGTGTGGTCCACGAGACGCGATGGGCGATGCTGGGACCCATTGGGATATGATTCGGGTTCGCCGAGAGTTTGCGTATTCGATTTTGTTCGACGTGATGCCCAGTTTGGCGAGCGATCGCATTCCTCCGAGCAACTCGTCGTACTCCTGTGAACGAGTCCATGTCCACTGTCAAGTGTATCTATATATACATACATATCCTTTATATATATATATATGTATATATGTATAGAGTCCATTGGTTGGTCGTCGGACTCTTTATTCGATCTCAGAGTTGTTGAACCGTTTCTCACACGCACTCCGACACGCGCGGATTACCGAGAATTCGGTGGTTCTTGCGCATCGTTCTGATCTTCGATTAACCCTTTGACTAATTTATTCCAGTCTCGTATCGTTCGATCGTGTTTTCGCATTGATTTTTCGAATCGCACGTCGTGTGAGATCGCTATCACAGTCGTGATGAAAATTTTCCCGATTAACGCGTGAATCCCCATAAAAAAAATCCCATACAGTCTATATATATATATATGTATATATATATATATATATATTGATTATACATAAACTATATATATTTTTGTATAAAGCTTTGGCAAAGTGCTATCTATTTTTTTTCATCCTAAAAATAAACATTTTAAATGGCCAAAATAATAAATATGCATATTTGGAAAAAATATATTATAATCCATCGAAAACTTTTGATTTTCGGCACATCCGGTGATTCCATCGAAGCCTAATTAAAATCCGCGAATAAAGGTTTTTTTTTGTTGTTTTTTTTTTTTCTTTTTCGCTCATCGAAACGCGAGCTGGGTCGAAAATCGCGAGCTCAACGAGCACGCCGAACGATCACACGGTCATTAAACAACCGGTGTATCGGGGTGATTTAATTGCTTTCTTCACGACTCAAATGGACAACTCTCCCAACTTATTGCCAAATAAAATAACGACGCGTTTGGTACCACACTCGCGATACGCACTTCAAATTAATCCCACGATGCACATTCTTCGCTTACCTGCAATTTGGGTTCCAAGTTCACATGGTTTCGACGTCACAACCGAATTTGGACAATTTGAAGAACCTAACGAACATCTGAAATCCAACAAGTACGACGACTATAAATAATAATAATAATAATAATAATAATAATAATAATAATAATGAAACTAAAAGCCTGAACAATTATATCTACATAAAAAAATCTAAAATAAACCTGATAAATCGAAACAAAAAAAAAAAGAAACTTATTAGAAAGATCTGAGGAACCTGAAGAAGTTTAAGAGGAATTTTAACAATCTGATGATGAGCATGGAGAACTTGAATAACATTTTTGAATAAACATTAAAATGAAACAATCCTGGATATCGGATCAGGAATTCTTTATTCGTTTCGTGGGCTTCTCATCTTGATATCAAACAAGACCATCAAAAAAACCTTTCGAACATTCAACATGCACAACACTTGTTACAGAAAACTCATCGTTCATACATCTCTGTCTTACATTTTCATCGCGAAATGAATAAATAAAATAAATAAAATAAATAAAATAAATAAAATAAATAAAATAAACAAAATAAACAAAATGAACAAAATAAACAAAATAAACAAAATAAACAAAATAAATAAAATAAAATAAAAATCACAGTCGAAGGTTCAAATTTTTGGATCAGATGCTATCGACACCAATATATACGATCGAATTTAATATCGCGTACGTGTGACGCGTATATATATATATAGCGATGGAAGTGTACATGTCGTGTTCGAAGCGCGAACGATGCGGCGGAGGGCATCAAAAGTTCACCAGTGCGATCAACTGCGCACACGAGGGTGGGTGGGGGGGGGGAGGTGGGAGGATCGGGCGGGGTCGGATTCGTTGCATCGTCGGTGCGGATCGTTGAATGAAAGCCCGTGGATTCGCGAGCCGGAAAATACAGCCGCGAAACAACAGTGAGGGATCAAACGTGGACTGCTTATGGGATCACCGATCTGAAAACTCGGTGTGTTGTTTCAGGTGTACGGGGTCTCACGCCGTTCGTCCGCGTATCCTCTACATCCTGCGTGATGTGTTTTCGTATATTTCGCCCACCTCACGCACGACGTCAACGCATTATAATCCCGAAAAAAAATCTATTTTGCGAATTTGCGAATCCAAAAAAAAAATTTTTTGGCGAAAATTTTCCAAAAATTTTTCCACGCGAGAAAATTTATTGTATAATATAATTTGAAATTTATTATTATATAATTTATCATATTATTTATTTTGTTATATATTATATTTATTATATTATTTATATATAATTTGAGGAATAATATGTATGTATATAAAATAATAATATACATATTTTTAATAATATATTATTTATTTTA
The DNA here is from genome assembly GCA_963662125.1 of Diplazon laetatorius. Lineage (NCBI taxonomy): Eukaryota > Metazoa > Arthropoda > Insecta > Hymenoptera > Ichneumonidae > Diplazon > Diplazon laetatorius. Next base: position 3,806,524 of record OY759161.1, read on the forward strand.
TTATATGTTATATTTATTATATCATTTATATATAATTTGAGGAATAATATATATATATATAAAATAATTATATATATATATATATATATAAAATTGTCAGGATTCTTGAGAGCCGTTTGCAGTTCGAAGTGACCTCTGGCGGGTGAAACGAGCTAAAGTGCTTCGCCGGTACCGATGACAGCTTTATCGAGGATACGAAGCTAAGTGTGCATGTGTATTTACATGTGTTTGTTTGTGTGAGTTTGTGTGGTACGTCGAACGTTGGCAAAGTTCTTGGCCGAAACGTGGGTCGTAGATAGGTTGGCCGGACGGTTCGTCGAGTGGATCGTGAGGTTCGAGGGGTCTCCTCCGGGGTCAGCCGCCACCGAGCACCGAGAGAGTTAATTAGGAGCTCAGCTCGAGAACTGTCCACCGGGCTGCACGTGGCAGTGGTATAACCACCTACGGAAGATATCAATCGGTACTCCGTTAAGTTCGAGCCTCAAACATATCCGTGTGTATTCCGTTCGTCCCTTTGCGATGTCCCTTCGAGCCCTCCCCACATCGTCGTGTCATGGTGTCTGCTCCCTCTTCACAGCTTTCACACTCATTCTCACCTGGAAAAACAAAAAAAAAACAGAAAAATAAATAATGTATTAATAAAAGAGAAAATAACGAAAATATACATTTTTTTATATTGATAAATGGGAAAAGATTCTTAGCCCTTTCATAAATGGTCAATTTGTTTTTTTTTTATCTGTTTGGGACAACCCAAAAACATGCCCTGATTTTTTTCAAAATTTTACATCCACAACTTTAGCATGGAAAAAATGTAAAACGTAAAAAAAAAAAAAAAATAGAGAAAATATGTATGATGATTTTTTTGTTAATTTATGAAGTTTTTTTATTTAATTTTCGAATTCTGTGTTTATAAAATGAATAAAGACCCTTCATAATTTTAGAATGGCATATTTTTCTTCTGTTAATATAAATTTTGAAAACATTTTCAATTTCCTAAATTATTCAAAATTCGAAACAAACTTTGATAATAAAAAAATTTGAACGAATCATTCTCATAAAAAAAAAAAAATTTCAACGAATCATTCTTATAAAAAAATCGATATCTCGATTTCCATGAAAAAGTCCGGTATCTTGAAAAAGAAAAAAAATTAGGCAGTAAACATGCGAATTTGAATGAAAATTCGTCAACCAATAGTTATGAAATGTTATTTTTATTTTTTTTCGTTTTTTTTCTGTTTTTTTGGGGGTCGGGGGATAAAATTGTATTTACACGGAGAAAATTCCGAGGGCGAAGCATTTACGGATCGCCAAGTTTAATTATTCGTCGCGTTAATTTTGTTGGGGGATTTTGAGAACGTAGATAGGAAAGCTGTTTTTTCGGGCACACGAGACCGTGTGGTGAACACGGAAGCGTGGGTCGCGGATTGTGATGGAGGAAGTAAAAGTGTTTTACGGCCATCTCGGCTGTCCTTCCCTATCTGCAATAATTACCCGGAGACGGCCACATTTATACGAGCCGATTATACCGCCCGCGCAACCTCTACACGTCCTTGCCAACCTCACCAAATCCGCACAAGCAAGTTTCTTTTCTCGTAACACAATTCAAATCTTTAAAAGCCATTGTTATTATTATTATTATTATTATTATTATTATTATTATTATTATTATTATTATTATTATTATTATTATTATTATTATTATTATTATTATTATTATTATTATTATTATTATTATTATTATTATTATTATTATTATTATTATTATTATTATTATTATTATTATTATTATTGAATCTTAATGGCTCGAATATTTGATATTATGTGTCGAATGTGTCGATTCTTCTTTTTTTTTTTTATTTCACCAAGCGAATGATAAACGCATTATCATTATTATTATTATAAATTTTCTGTTAAATCTCGAAGGCTCGGATATTTAATTTCATGCGTCGAAAATGTCGAAAGTCTATTTTTTGTTCGTTGCCAATGAAGCTGTTATATATAGTTTTAACAATAGTGGACATTTTCGTTGGGGAAATTCGCATCGAATGGGGGTTGTAGCAGGTAGATAGACACATACACACATATATACACTTCTAGCTTGCAATATACAGTGCTACGTGGCAAAATATATGACTACAGGCTGTACGAAAAAGCTGGAAAGCAGAGAGAGAGAGAGAGAAGTGAGAGAGGCTGAGGGTGAGGTATATCGGAGGGTGAGTCGTTGGAACTGGCGAACGGCCTGAGGGTGGTGGGGGGAGGGGGTCGGTGTGGTAGGCATGCCTGGCAGCCGTTGCTCCTGCCTCGTTGGAGATGGAAGCAATAGGGATCAACTAGTATGCAAATCGCATGTAAATATCGCTCACTCTCCCGCAGCTCTACTCTCTCCCTCTTTCTCCCTCTCTCTCTCTCTCTCTATCTCTCTCTCTCTGTCTCTTGCACATACTATTCGCATCATCATCCCACAGCTCGCTATCTTTCTCTTTTTCCCTAACGTTTCGTGTCTCACTGGGCACGTTCGATCTCCAAGCTTTCCTCACCCTCCTCCGTCCTCTTCTCACCCTCCGACCCTCCTTCGTCCCTTTCCACACAACCCCGGAGAAGAAATCAAAGCCCCAAGGACAAAGCTCGAGACGAGTCGCTGATGAGATATCCCACAGAACTCAGATTTCGCTTTCGACTCTCTTCACTCTTGACGATCTTTCGAACGTCGAGCACGAACCCCGCGATTGATTGAAGTTTTTAATTTTCAATGATGAATCATTGAATTGATTGATGGAAATACGTTTTTTTAAATTTTTTCTTTGAGTTTGCAATGGGTGATTGAATATTGTTCGATCGAATATATATTTTTGGGAATTAAAGATTTGAATTATTTTTTTTTTTGTAGATTCTTGAATGTCGCAGATTTTTTAAAATGTTGAATGCAATCAAATGTTTGAATGATTGATTTTGCATAATTGAGCATTTGATTAGTTGACGAGAAAAGCTTTTGTGTTTTTTTTTTATTTAGCTTATTACTTCTCATGTCATAATTTGATAATTAAGAATTCTCATTTGGGTAGATTGTATTCATTGTTGAAACGTTTCTGGCTCCGAATAACAGGCAGCTGATTGATTTTTGACATTTAATTAAATACCCATCAGTCAAATAAAAAATATTTATATAAAAAAAATATATAAATATTTTTTATTTGTATTTTTTTATATCTCTTCTTCTTTTCCCCAAACAGATGTTTAATAATTAATCATCACCTTTCGAAAAAAGAGTGCAAAGTAGAACCTTGCACATTGCTTCCTCATAGTTTTGTACCGTTTTCAAATTATTGAGATGTAAAGTAGAACCTTGTGTCGATCAATTTTGGCTTCCTCATAGAGGAAGCTTTGGCAAATGTGTAAGAAGATAAGGAAGCCATAAGCAAGGTTCTACTTTACATCTCAATAATTTAAAAACGGTACAAAAATATGAGGAAGCAATGTGCAAGGTTCTACTTTGCACCCTTGTTCACTTTCGTGACGTTGTGGGCTCCTTGTAAGTGTGATGTAAGTCGAAATCAATATACATGGGGCAATTCATGTGAAATTTGAAAAATTATAATTCGCATAAAATCTGAACTCCTTGTTAGATTTTATCCAAATTCAATAGGAAATCCCTTTGGATGATAGTGCAACTTCGTACTAAATTTCAGCCGGATATCTAGAAAATTATGGAAGCTAGAGCACTTACATAGAATTTTGGAAAAATTTCAAAACGCCATAAAATCTGAACGTCTTCTTAGATTTTGTCCAAATTCAATACGAAACCTCTTTCGATGGTAGTGCAACTTCGTACTAAATTCCAGCCAGATATCTCAAAAATTATGGAAGCTAGAGCAGTTACATTGATTTTTGGAAAAATTTCAAAACGCCATAAAATATGAATGGCTTGATGGATTTCGCCCAAATTCAATCGGGTTTCTCTTTGGATAATTTCGCAACTTCGTACCAAATTTAAGTCCGATATCTCAAAAATTGCTCCAGTTAGAGTGTAAAGTTCGTTTTTTTCACATTAAAAAACGCTTTAAAAGTAAAGCAATGCGTGGATTTTTTCCAAATTCGGTATCGAGCATCTCCCTGTACTCGTACAACATTATACTGAATTCGAGCTCGATATCTCTAGAATTGTGGGAGCTAGAGACCAAAAATAATTTTTTGAATTTTGAAAAAATGCTGTGAAAACAAAATAACTTGATAGATTTTTCCAAAAATTAAATTGTGCTATGCGCCGTGAACCCTTCACATGTGTGACAAATTTCAGCTTGATATCTCGAGCCGTTTTCAAGTTGTGAGCGGTCAACCATTACTACACACACACACACACACACACACACACACACACACACACACACACACACACACACACACACACACACATACATACATCCGGACATTTTTTCTAAATGTGTTTTTTAGGTGTTTTGAGACATACTGAACACGTTTTCATGAACATCTCGAAAAAAAAAAATTTCACGAAAACAAAGCTTCCTCTATGAGGAAGCAATATACATAAATATATATATATATATATATATATATATATATATATATATATATATATATATATATATATATATATATATATTGTACAAAAAAAGATTAAATACTACAAACACGTCGAAATTCGTATCATTTGTTACAAACACAATCATCGAATAATCGAATGGCAATCAAGTCCTTCCAATTCCAATTCACACACAAAAATCACAAATTCCACCGAATTTTCCGAGTCCCCCCCCCCTCTCCCCCTAACCCCTCTGCCCTCCCCTGGCGTTAATTCGCCGAGTTTCAACGACTTACAAAACCGGGATTTCTCGTTTCTCGGTGGGAAATTTAACACGACCGAACATTTCGCTATCTTATTTGCAGTCTCCGGGGGGCAGGGGGGGGGGTAACAAGAGGACTTTGGGACGTTCTGTGAGAGTATATAAAAGCATCGGGAATGGCGAACGTTGTAGCGGGAGTTGGGCGAGTGCAGAGTGGAGAGGGGGAGGGGGAGGGGGTGGGTAAGATGCGAGATAGAGAGGCACGATGAGATACGCAAATGTTAGAGGTAAAAGAGAGAGTGAGAGAGAGAGAGAGAGAGAGAAAAGCGTGGCCGACGAGAGATTCTCACTCGACGAAAGCTCGCGAAAGAGCCAGAGAGCGTTATACTCTCCTCCCCGTATAAGACCTCTCTAACTCCTCGGGTATTTTCATCTTATTTCCCCCCCGACCTAGCTTCGCGCCGGGATTACTTTTCCGAGCTTCAGACTCCACGGCAACTCTTGGCCGTTCCCGTTCTGCTTTTCCCACCTTCGTACCTACCGACTTCGAATTTTCCGCATCTACATCTTACCCGTTCCAACCACCCCCACCCTCCTCGCACCACGACAGAGCGAGATACGTTCGCTGCCCGTCCACTCGCGTTTTTTTTACCGTGAGCTGCTGCATCTTGTTTTTCTTTTTTTTTTTTTTTTTTCTTTGGCAAGAGGAGCCAAACACGTGGGTCTGGTATCGACTTGAAATTTTTACTCATTCGTGTGAGTTGTCTCTGAGTTGGTTTTTTCTTTTCTATTTTTATTATTATTTTCTATATAGATATATTTTTTTTTGCTTTTGGCACTTGAGGCTCAAGGGGTTGAATATGAGCGTGCTAATGATTATGATAATTTTTGTTTCATTTAAAAAATGATGATGATAACGACAAAATGGTAATGTGGGTTATATGCTGTTAACAATAACGATAATAAAGACGATGGAACCGTGAACAAATATTGTCAGCGTTGGATTATTTTTTTTTTTTCATCGTCTGGACCATAAGATACATAATTCTTTGAATTAACTGTCAATCCTTATGAACTATATTGGTATCATTGTTATAATTTTTTGTTGTTTTTTTTCTCGTAATATAAAAGATTATAAAATGAAAATAGAAAATAATTAAGATTCGCAAAATCGCAAAATAACGAAGACAATTCGAACCACGCCAAACGATAACATTTCTTAAAAATTTCCTTAAAAAAAACAACAACAACAACAACAACAACAAAATACATTTATTAATGTTTGTTTTTTGCATAACATCCCCCACATTTGGAAAAATTTCGAAATGCCACATTCCCGAGGTCATCGTAAGATTCTCGACCTTCCACCCCGCGAGGAACCTTCCTGGCAACCGTGACAAAAAAAAAAAAAAAAAAAAAAAAAAACTTTCCACCTCGAACCTTTTTTTTTTCGAACCTTCGGTTTTTCCGTCGAGGACCGAGCCTTATTCTCCATGCAAAAGAGTTGAAAACGTTGACTCGAGCCACACGATCCACCGTCACCGACGTCATAGTACCTTTGTTCAGGCGGGGGGGGGGGGGGGGGGGGGGGGGTTCGAGGAGACCCTTCTCCAAGTCCCACAGCTTGGCGACACGAAGCACCGGAAAGAGATGAAAAGACAGAGACAGAGAGAGAGAGAGAGAGAGAGAAAGAGAGAGAGAGAGAGAGAGAGAGAGAGAGAGAGAGAGAGAGAGAGAGAGAGAGAGAGAGAGAGAGAGAGAGAGAGAGAGAGAGAGAGACGAGTGACGGAAGAACTGTTGGTCGGTGGTCGCGACGCTTTCGCAAAAGCTCGGGCACGTTTTAATAATGCCTTCCCTCCCCCCCCGCCCCCCTCCTCCCCAAGCTCGGGAACAAGTTTAACGAAGATTGTGCCAGATACTTTTAATTGCTATTCCTACCGACCCAACTCGGCTCTCTTACCGCCGCCATTCCTCCCCCCCCTCCCCTCCCCCACTCCTCGACAAAAACCGAGTCGAAGGTTGGGCGAATTTCCGGAACCCGAAGGGCCAACCCTTAACCGCCATAGCCCATCGTCACTAGTCTTCCCGTCTCTCGGCGAATCACTCGGATCGTTTGTGGTCCTCCTCAACGCACAGCCTATGGGGTTGTAAGAACAAAAAAAAAAAAAAAAAAAAAAAAAAAAAAAAAAATGAAACGAAAAAAAAAAAATCAACCCTCACAGCTCGTTCGTCGGTTCTCGTCTCGTTGCGAAATTTTTTATCGTTTTCCGTATCATCATCGCACCGGAGAGTCTGACGACGAGAGAGGTTTGTTATCTCGACGTTTGGCGGCGTTACCGGTCGTCGCGAGGGTGAGAAGAATGAAACACGGGGCAACGCGTCGAGCATCTCGCGAGGAATTAATACGACGGGTTTACCCCCTCCTCCTGCCCTTCTCCCGCTTCTCCGTTATTCTTCAAGCTCGAAACATTTTCGAGCCATCGTCAATTAGACCGTCTGGCAATGCGAGAGCTTTTCAGAAGATAAAAACAAATAAGGAGGAAATAAAAATAAAATTCCAATGAGAGATCTTTTCTGGCTATTTTGCATTATATTATTGTGATCTTGGATAGTGTGTTTGTTTGTTTTTACATCGTTATTAAGTCGATCGGTTCAGCCTCTAAAATGTTGAATATTGAACTTCGAAGGTCGATGAATCTCTAAATTTTTTTGAAAATAAATTTTAGAGAGATCTTTTGGCTATTTTTTGCATTATTATTATGATTCTGGATAGTGTTTTTTTTTTTTTTTTTTTTTTTTTTTTTTTTTTTTTTTTTTTTTTTTTCATCGTTATTGCGTCGACTGTGTTGAGGTTCTAAAATGTTAAATGAAATGGATTTAATTTTTTTTTTCGTAGACTTTAATTTCTGGTAGAACTTCATCCAATTTTAATTCAATTTTTAAATAAAAAATCATTTTCCAAAAATTTGACTTCAATTTTTTTTTTTTCAGAACGACAAAACTTTACTGACTGCAAAAATATGTCCGAACTTTTTTCTTGATATTTTCGACACAATGTGTCAAAAACTATTGTTGTTATGAAATAATCGTTGCCCTGCGATAACTAACAATAAATATATTTATCGTCAACGATGATCAATGCCAAGTGTTGAACATGGAAAAATCACGCGATTCACTCCAATAAGGTGGGGCGAATTCGAGTGATCGGATGATAAAGACGGAGGAAGCCGGATACCGGTAGCCATACTCGAGTAGGGCGGGAAGGGCCCACCGAATGACCGGTCATTATAAATCAATCTCCGGGGGGCAAGCCTCGGCCGAGTGACGAAAAAGATAACCCGGATTGATTGAGAGAACGAAATAAATATCGGACAACTGGAAAGTGGCCCACGAAAGTGGGAGGGTCGGATGTTGAGCGCAGGGTGCTTATTAAAACGTCGGAGGGCGAACGAATCTTTTGGGTCAACACGTGAGTCTCTCCACCAATGAGGACAAAGTCGGAAGCACATTTCTTTGCACCTTCGAATTTTACCCATTTTTTATATCCTAACAATAAAAAAAAATAAAAAAAATAAAAAAAATAAAAAAAATAAATAAATAAATAAATGAATAAATAAATAAATAAATAAATAAATAAATAAATAAATAAATAAAATAAAAAAATAGAAAATTAGAAAATTGAAAAAAATTCACGTTTCTTCCAAACGAAACTGCCATCTTGCGAGCAGCTCTGGAAGCGATTGTTCCGAGCTGAGGGATGAAGAAGGGGGTCGAGAGTTGCGTGTGCCTCTCGAGTTCGGATCAAATTGAACACGCGGCCTATCGTGCACTTTGAAATCACTATGACGTCAAGTCTAAAAATCAAAACACATTAATCCGCGCCACGTGGCAACGATCGCACGCTCCTGACAAAACACACACCATCCCCCCTCCACCCTCGCCCCTCTGCCGAGGGTGGGGGTTCCTCTTTCCCCCATGGTTTTTCAGTTAAACCTGCCGCCGCATTGCCAACTGCCGCGGTCAACGATTGTCCAATATTTTTTTGAAACATATTGTTGACAACCGTTTTTCATCGCTAACGATATTTTTTTATTCCTTTTTATTCGATCGTTTCGGTCGTAATTGTTTTATTCGTTATTTCCGACGAATTTTTCAGAAACAGATAAATAAATAAACTAAATTAGAAGAACAATGGAATGTCTTTTTGCACAACATTTTTTTCTTTTTCAACACGACGATGATTAATGTTTGGAAAAAAAACAAAAGAAAATAAAAATAAAATAAATGAACGTGCAGAAATGTGATAGAACGTTGGTCGCGTGAGCCGAGAGTTGGCTCGTTAGGGAGACGCATCGTTTCGCATTATCAGATTTATCTAATTCAATTTGACAATATCGTTCTCCCCTCTCGCCATTCGGAGAATAAATGATAACCGCGAAGATATGAAGTTATCTGGTCTCGTGGGACGCGTAAATTGTGCCATTACCTCGTGGTTATATACGGGGACCGCTGTTTCGCGGGCTCGGAACAACCTTAACGAGAGAGCGAGAGAGATAGATAGACAGACAGAGAGAGAGAAAGAGAGAGAGAGTGAGACGAAACGACTTGTTCGTATCGCCTCTTGCGTTTTCACGTAAAATTATTAATCACATCCTCCCCCCCTCGAATCTCCAGGCGACGTTATTTTCATCAAACCTCGACGCAAAGTCGACGAGATAAAAACTTCATCGAACGAAATATAATTTTACAAAATTAAAATAATTGACAAGAAAAAAAAAATTATTTCATTTAAAAAAAAAAGAATTTTTCAGGAGTTTATTTGTTTTTATTATCAATTATCTCACAAATAAATAACAAAACATTCATATATAAAATTTTTACCATAAAGTAGAAACCTTAAGCTACATGAGTGAATTTTTTCAGATTTTTTGCATCCTTTTTTCAATTTTTTTCGAGTCGCCTGGGGTCGTTTCGACCCCCCGTCGCCTTTTAAAGGGGGCAAACAAAGCGTTATACTGAAAGGGTTAAAAACGAATTTTTTCACAGAGTTCAAACGAAAATTTATCAATTCGAAATAATTGTTTCATGGAGAAATAAATAATTTCGTTACAAAAAAAAAAATCGTGTGTGTGTGAATTTTGGTTTAGTACGAGTGAACTTTATTGACCTCGGTGCGAGAGAGAGAGAGAGAGAGGGAGAGAGTACGCGTATGCGTGGATCGGTTTATTGTGCGATAGGTCGCGGGGAATATGCAAGAATCGTGAAAGTGCGGGACAGGAGGGTCGCCCATTGGAAAATCGAGGGTGCGAACAATGCCCGGGAGATTTAGCGTGACACCGACGATGTAAAACCAGGTCCCCGCGATCGTCCCCTTTCCTTCACCGTGACGCGTCGTTCGTGTTCCCGACTCCATGTGGAAAATCTCTCTTCGCCAACACCTTTCAATCCGTCCTCCACGTGCGTCGAAAAAAAAAAAAAAAAAAAAATAATAATGACAAATCGAAAAAGCTTTTTGAAAAACGTATCGCACAAACAAGAAAAAAAATATATATATAATAATAATGATAATAACTAAAACACTATATCTATAAATTGTAATATATTGTTAACTAGTCTATTTTCAATAAATAAATTTCTCATGAATTAATATCAAATTATTATCTGAAATATTTAATGAAATTATCAAAATTGTAATGTCATGTTAATTCGTCCATTTAACAATAAATGAATTTCTCATGAATGAATAAAGTGTGTAGATTTAACAAATATATACATATGTATACATGTATGTTTTTTTTTTTGTTAAATCTCCTCACTTTATTTATTCGTGAGAAATTTATTTATCAAAAAATGAATGATTCAACAAGACACTACAATTTTGATTATTTCATTAATATTTCAGATAATAATTTGATAATTCAGATAACAAGGAGAATAAACAACACAAATATAATAAATATGCTGTCAAATAGCGACAGTAATATAGGCTTCTCTAACTGGAAACCCAAAAAAAAAATAATAATAATAATAATAATCTCAAACACGTATTAATAGTATTATCAAAATTGATACGATCGTTCTCCGCCAAAGCTCTCAACAACTCTCAAATTCATTATCCTTTACAAACCTTTACATTAATCATCTTCCAAGGTCAAAGCTTCCTCCACAAAAGTAAAAAAAAAAGAAACCCAAAAGTGAAACCCTCGATTATTGATTCCACAATTCGATTACTAACAAAATTTATCATTCCACCAATTCCCTCAAGGTTACGACAAGGTTATAACAACCCAAGTATCATTATGATCGCCCAAGTAAAATTTCTTCCCATAATCTATGCATAACCTATATATCGAATTAGGTATAAATAATGGCATACGAGTTTCTACATAATTCTTTCACTTGAGCGTCGCAAGGTTCGCATGCCCGAAGCTTTTCGAACGTCCCAAGTAGAACCAAAACGTCAAAGATTCTCAATCGCGAACGTATATTCCAGGCTGGCCGAGATTGAAAAGCGAGTGAGAAAAAAAGATCGGTCGGTGATCGGTTGGCCGATGAGGGTGCACGCCCGAAGCACGCACGCGCCACAACCCCGGATTGTTCTTTTTTATTTCCTCCACGTTATAGCATCCTCGTCGAACGACCCCTTTTTATTTTATTTTCTTTTTTCTGCTTCTTCATTCTTCCGACATAAATATCGCGCTTATGAGTCGACGCGGCCACGCTCTGTTTTGGTAACCGATTCGACCATTGTGACCCATCGGTACGGGCAGTGTGTACCAAACACTGAGCCTTGTGTACCCGGCAAACACGTGAGCCACGTGCCTGACTCATCCCTTCGTCCCGGCGTCACCGCCCTCAACCCCCCCAAAATTCTACGAGAATATTCCCCCACCTCTCGCTTCTCCCACTAGCCATTCTCTGGTCGCAATAGCCGCGTTTGGATTCTATCCGCTCTGAGCTTATTTCGACGCTTCGATCTCGTTCCACCCCCACCCCCCGCCCCCCGAAAAAAAAAGAAACAACCCCCCGTCGACGGATTTGCGCAACGGCCACACCGTCACCTCGACGTCACCGGCTAACGTTATTTTCTCTCGCTCTCTTTCTTTTTTTTTTTTTGGAACGGGTCCAGGCTCACGTAAGTGCGTAACAACTCCCCCCCCCCCGACCCCCCTGAACAATTGGAGTCGCGCGTGCGCCATTATCTCGATGACGGGTTCGGAATTCACCTCGGGGCTATTGCGTAGATCGGCCATCGTTCATCCGGGTGCCATCGGTTTACGTAAACACACGTGCACTTTGCGTGCAAACTTTTGTGTTTGCTAACGGATGATTCGTTGAAACTGTTGTTACGGGAACCGGTCCCCGTTTTGCACGGATCTATATATTATTCATTTTTGAATGGATTTTTGCAATGGAATTATAGGTGCGAATTGTTTTTGGAAAATGATGTTCATGGAGTTTTTTTATTTGCTGATTTAATAGGAATTATATGCAGTGTCATGGATTTTACGATTATTTTACAGTTTTTGGGGAGTTATTTCTTTTCGGCGATTGTTCAGTATATGTTCTCTGGTTGGAGAGTTTCATCGGGAAAGTGAGAGGATTGTAATGGGGATATTTATATTTTTTTTGTAAAGATTTTTTGGAATTTGTTCTTTTTGCACAAAGTCGACAGTTTGGTTAGTTTAGTTTTTTTTTCTTTTCAATTATGGAAAAACATTACGAATGTATATATAAGACGGGGGGAAAGGGTAGTTCGTAGTGTTTTTGCATAATTGAAAAATGAATAATCCAACTCAACCAACACTCACCCTTAAATATCAAAACATATACATTTCTGCGCCCAACACTTTCTCCAAACGAATTGTTTTTTAATTCGTCAACGAAAAAAAAAAAAAAAATGTTCCCATTATGATTCTCTCACCTCCCCCATCAGATTCTTCGGCATGAGGACAAATACACACACTCGAAAAAATATATGAAAAATATTTCATATTTTTTTGCTTATATAAAAAAATATATATAAAAATATTTTATATATTTTTTCCTTGATAAAAAAAATTCCAGAAATCATGAAATTTGGAAAAACTTCGATACAGCATAATCACCGCAATTTTTTTGCATTATTTCGTGAGAAGAATTGATTGATTGAAAAGTTTCGATGTGGGGGGTGGGGGTGGGTGGGGAGGGAGGGTCGTACGGTTCATTGGGGATGTTTGACGTGGATATAGGTGTGGGTGACCGATGGCAATGGACCACGAGGATACGTCGCGGTGGATTTTCGTGGCAGGAATGGAAAAGGGGGTTGTTGGGGGTGGGGTCGAGGGGGTGAATGAGGTTTTGAAGGAATTGAGGGAGAGAGAGAGCTAGAGAGTGAGTAGGCGTAATGATGGATCGGGACAGCGTCGATAGAGCGATCGGTAAAATTCACGAACGATTTTGTTACGATCGAAAGATGAAGCGATTGTCCATTATATGTTCGTTCGTGGCACGAATCTCCCAACGAATTTGGAACGGACGCTCATGATATTCCCATTAGCGGAGTTTAGGCGGTGTCCCGGGATGTCGAAGTCGAAGGTGCGACGAAACTCGGTTACCGGGGGATCGTTCGTTCCCCTCTTCGAAAATTCCCTCCCCCTCGCGTTTTGTTCGCCATTGTCGGTCGCACGTTCTCCCCTGCGTGGCGTATCAACCTCGCGTCACGATCCATCATCGATAACCGCGCTGCGTGACAGCTGCGAAAAACCTTTTGCCATCGAATGGCTGACAACAATTTTTTTTCTTCTTTCGTTTTGTTTTTTTTTCTCCCCCAAAGTGTTTTTGGGCAAGTACGATGACGAATTTTTTTGGCGTTGATTTTTTAAAAGTGTTTATTCACGTGTTTTTTTTTATATGAGGAATATTTGTTTATTTGTCATTGTTGCTTAATGGTTTACATTTTTTATTTTGGGAATTTAAAAGTCGACTTTGATGGGAATTTGATTTTGTGAGGGTTAGATAATCATCGAAAATTAATTATAATCTACCATTTTTATTGAGTCTTCAGCATGCAGAAGTACTTTTGTGTGCTTTTGAGCTTTGGATACATTTTTTTTTTATTCCACGTATTTTTCATTCGAGACTCATTTCCAAAATAACATTCGCAAAAATCATCGGGGCAACAATAACAAATTAAAAATGCAATAAAAGAATACAAGATATCCAACATTTTCGATTTCCACAATATTCTTGATTATTATCAGTCGGCGATATTCGAACGAATGACAATCGTGGAAGACAACAAGAATATTCTACGAGTTATCTTCATTCTTTTAGGCCCGGTTGAATTTTCCAACGATTCGTCGGACGTTATGAAAAGTTAAGTAGCAATAAATGAAAGGCGCGAGTCGAATTTTCGTGGTGAGTCGGTTGTAACGGCTGCAAAGAAAAAGAAGGGTAAGAAGAGTGAGGGGGGGTGGTAGAGTAGGGGATGATTTGAAACATGGACTCGATCGTGGTTTTCATCGACTCGAAAACTTTCTTGATATATCGTCGTTTGTGGGTTCCTCGGGTCGGCCAGCGACCATCGCCAGACCCACACACACACACACATATCCACGAAGATCTCGCTACACCCCAGCAACCCGGTTTACCACGAAGTTTCGGCAATTTATTCACCTTTTTCTCGCTCCTCGTTCACCGGCTTTCGATGGCTTTTTATATCAATATGCCAGCCCGATTGAATAGATATGGGCTGCTCTCGAGCATTCCCGGGACCTCCCACCGTCTCCCTCATACAACCCCCCCCTCCCCCTCCCCCACATCTTCATCCCTCCCGTTCCACATTCCCTTCATAAAACAGCCATATAACTTTGTAGCATTGATGCTCGTCGTAGCTTCTTCGTCGTTTGTTATTCCCTCCCAAAAAAAAACCAACCCCCCACTTCCTCACCCCCACTCACCCCCCTCATTCACCACCGACGAAACTCTGGATGAAGTGACCGAGCGATAGTCCATTGAGCTCGAAACAATCTCCGCGAAAAAAAAAAGTAAACTCGATATGCGTTTATCAAGCATCTTGAAATATATGTATCATGACGAATTGTACGATGAATCGGATGAACCCTGGCCGTCGAGTACCTTGACGAATTTCGCCACGACGCCCAAGTTTCATCGACTATGCGAAAAAAAAAAAAAACGTCCCAGCAACTCGTAGTGCGCGTGCGCGTAATGACTACAAACGTGCATATATATATATATATATATTTATGGGAGTCAATGCAAGACCGTTGGACAAAATGGGGACGAGCGCACCTACGCGGTCTGCTATTTCATAACGCTGGTCGTCGTCGTCGTCGTCAATTGTCGGTATGCAGGATCATTAATTTACGGACAATAAAACACAAAGGGCAAAAGGGCCCGGCGAGACCGCGGTTTCTCAGCGAACGGCGTGAGAGAGAAACGCCCCCGTGACGCTGAGCAAATGGCTTCCCTTCTTCTCTCTCCAACATTATTTTTTTGTCCTTTCTTTCTTTATTCTTCCGTCGTGTTTGCCTTAGGTATTTTAGGACGTTGGGTTTGGGGCGAAGGGCGCGAGTCGAGCGAAGCGAGCCAAGGGCAATTGATGATGCCGGACGGGTGCCGGGGAGTCATTCCCTCCCCATTGTCCCTCGTGACACGTGCCGTTTTGCCCCGGCCCGGAGATCCGCGCAGACCTCTGTCCCGCACCTATAACCGAATCGCCGCGTCTATCGAGAGCGCCCTGCTAGCCGCTCCCGGTTCACCGTTTGCAGGGTCCGACGACACTAGCGGCCCTTCACAGCGCCTGGCTACAAGCTAGATGACCTACCGACGTTCCCATCCGAACGAAACGGGTTTTTAATTGCCGATCACGGGCGATCGGAGGCGTAGCTCGTTTGCCGGAGATCATCGCTTAAAACTAGAGGGCCCAGTTCTGAGCTCCGTGGAAATTTGGTAAGGGGAGGCTGGGTTAATGATCGAGCGACACGTTTGAAAGGGTTCCGAACGGGTTCTGTCTACACTCGTGTACAATCGTTCACGCACGACTGGGTTTCCGATCTCGTTGATTGTTGCACAGGCACGATCTTGGTTGGATTTGCGTATTTGCGAGATGGTGTTTGATTTGTTTTTTTGCGATTCGCAGTTATTGGGGTTTGGGCGATAGGGGAATGAGATGACCGTAGGTGGAGGAGATTGTCTACTGGACGGGTGTTGGGAATTATTGTGGCAGTGGATTGGAACCCCTTGGCTGTGATGATGATGATCCCAGGTATTTAGTTCGTCGTTAGGGCGTGGGTGGGGCTTCGATGGACAAAACGAGTTTACTAGCTACATGGCAAAGACATTCTACCCTCAACCCTAGCTCCCTTCTGCTCCTCCTGGACACTGGAGGCAGCCAGAGGCGGCAGACAGGATCACAGAAGTCATACAGACAGGTTTGATCGAAAAGGATTTTCGGATTGGATACTTCCAGCCTAAACAAATGGAAAAGAAATGCCCAGGCCCATAGTAGTCCGAATGATTAGGGTCTTCCTTCGTAGTTCTGGTGGGAATCAAGATGCAGAATCATAAGGCATTCCAATTTGGCATTCGCTTGTTCTGAACATTGATCGTTCCGAATTTCGAACTCAAAAAGAATGAAATGATATAGATTGATGACATCCTTGTCGTTTGGTCTGCAAAATAATCCGGTTTGTTGGGAACTTTGATGATGGGTGATCTTCGATTTGGTGTTTGATTTGCTGGCAACTTTGGCTAAGTCGTCAATGACCTGAATTGTTTTTATGGTGACGCTAGATCGACGAAACTGGTTTTAGAGGAGAAAAGTCGTAGGTTTTACAAGATCCTGGCCTGCCCACTTCTCCTATGAAGGCTGCCTCGCGTGGATTCGCGAATCCCACTCACATGGACCTCGAAGACGATCAACAGCTTCACGCACTCTACCCAGGGGACCCAGTTTGACAAGATGATTCGTTTTTTTTCTTATCCCACGTAATCACGGTCGTCAGTTACGTCGCTTCCTCTGCGCCCATCCGATCTCCGTCCTCTTCTTTCATCATCATCACTACGCACTCAAGTACATTTTCGCACAGACGCTATACACCCGTTGATCGGATAATTCCAGAATTGCCATATTTCCACAGCGAAAAGGTGAGAGGATGGTGGGGGAAGGTGAGGGAAAGGTGACCTTTTGCATTTTCCATCGGCCATGAGACGACGTTCCACGTCTGGCGGACTATATTTTTCTTTTTTTATTTCTCGCAACTCGGCAAAGTCCCTCGAAGAAGAGGGCGCCACGGGTTCCCCGAAGAAGACCTCCGTTGCGATGAGCTTCAAAGTTATTACAAAAATAATCAAAGTTTCGACTTGCCGGGCGAAAAGTGGGCGCTCCAGCTTTTTGCCAAGGACTTTGTACACGAGGGTCGGGTGGAAGCGAGATGGACGACGAAGATGGACGATCGTCCGAACCGCTTGGACGGTTTCTCTCTTAGGGTTCTTGCCTCCGGTCGTGAGGATCACTTTCTCTCTCTCTCTGTCTCTCTTTTGCGCTGTCTCTCTCGTTCTCTCTCTCTCTCTCTCTCTCTCTCTCTCTCTCTCTCTCTCTCTCTCCCAGAGCTTCGTTACGTTTGACAATTATGCGTTAATTTGCACGTTGCGATACTTCAAACGGTTTTTATTCATTGCGCGTCGAAGCGAGTTAGGAAGAAAGTGGCGTAAGGTGGAATATATATATATATATATATATATATATATATATATATATATATATATGTATATGGAAAACTTTGGGTCGGGGTCAGACTGCTGGTAGCGACCAAGTCGTGGGAGGTCGGCGAGCATCCAACGGAGAATCTGGATTGAGAAAGACGAAGACGAAAAATAAGATAAAAATGAAATACCAAAGAAACAAAAAAAAAAAAAAATGATATGATAAATAAATAACGACGACGAGGGTGGAAAAAAAATTATGTATTATACGTGTAGGTCGGAGGAGGTCTGAAGACGTCCCTGGGTCGGGATTTCTGAGGTTTTCACGTCGGAACGCAGTTTCTGGAGCCGGTTGACGCGGTGAGATTGAAGGGGCTTACGAGGAACTTTGAGAGGGCGAAGGAGGTTGAGATCCGAGGTTGTGGGATTCTCGTCAAAGGGCCGATATGTTAATTCGCGGAGCTACGTTGAATGTGTAACGAGAGTGAGTGCCCGCGAATCGCGGGAACTCACATCAGAGACTTCGGACGACTGATTAGCTCAACCCTCGAGCCCTTCACGTTACCGCGAAATCTCGTTCGTAGGAATTTTTCAGTCATATTTTTTGTTGATTTAAAAAATTCTTGATTTTTTGTATTTTTATTTTTATTTTTCAATTTTATTTACTTGACGAGGTGTTTGTTTCATCGTGTATGATAAAATCGGTACCATTGTCTTTTAACTGTTATATTCAACGTTGAAAACAAAGTCTTCACTGCGTGAAAGCGTCGGAAAAATTGCAAGCACAAGAATTTACGACGAATTATATTCACGAGAGAAACGATTTTTTATCGACTTTTGTTTACTCTGTGAGACAATAAATATTTCGACGACAGATTTTTATCGCGATTGCAACCCAATTTCAATTTCCAGTCTCGATGACAATTAATCTAAAATGTCTTTTCAATCAATCATCCCAACGGATAGGTCATTGAAAAAAAAAAGAAACAAAAAAAAGAAGACAGAAGAAAGAGAAAATAAAAAAGAAAAAAGAGAAAAGAAAAAAAAAAAGAAAAAAGAAAGAAGAAAAAAGAAAAACCATCACTAATCAAGAAACACCGAAATACGACAATTTCTTAATCAACCATAAATCTCGTTGGTATGGCATTTGAACTTCGAGTTATTGAAAATTGAATAATCGAAGACTATGACGACCCAGAAGAATAATAATGCGTAGTCGAAGTTGCAAACGTCGGTACGGACTTTCTTTTCGATTCGTGAAACAAAAAAGCCGATGATATTTTTCTTCGACAATATCGAAGAAACAGTGTCAGGAAAAACTCAACAGATTGGAAACCGCAATTCGGTTGGGAGTTTGACGCGTTTACGGGTTTGTGCATCGGTATAATGGCATAAAGGAGCTATTAACTAATGCCAGAGCGATGCAGCCCCTGCACCAAGTCCGCCTGTATATATATATTATATATATAGTGTCGTAGCGATGCTTGCAAGGTCCGACGATCCCATGTACCATACGTCCGTGAAGTTACCACCCTGTCCGTATCCCCGTTCGCCCGGCTGGTATGTATACAACCCTGCCACGAGGGGGACACTAGTTTAAGCCTTGATATATCGCCTGCCGACACTCCCAACTTCTGTCGCCGTTTTGTACCGCTTTTTCATTTTCTTTTTTTTTTTATTCTCTTTCTTTCTTTCTTTCTTTTTTTGTATTCGTCCCTTTCCTCATCATGGCTGACCATATGTCCACGGCAGCTACACCGACGCGACCATCCCCGCAAAACTCGCCCATCGAAACCACTCTTCCATCGATGCGTCGTGCTATCATTTTATTTTATTTTTCTTTTTTCGAGAAACTCGGTTGGAAGAAATAAAAAAATTTGAAATTCTACTTTTGGGAAGTTTTTCGCCGTTGGGTTTTAATTTTCTGGATTGAAACTTTGACGAAACAACTTTTTTGGCTTGTGAGAATTTATGATTTTTTTGTTTTATCGATGCAATAAAAACGAAGAATTAATTTTTTTATGGCACGAAGACTTTTTTCGTTTCTTTTTTTTTGGTTCGTTTCTGTGGTGAATATCAAGTTCCAGGATTTTTTCGTATCATTGAAAATGATCCGAGCTCAAACTTTCGTCATCATCGTCGATGGAAAATTTTCGAAATTTCTTTGGAAAAAAAGAAAAATGATATTTGTTTAATCATTTTTTTCAAATTATAAATATTATTATTATTTTTCTTTATTCCCGATTATTTTTTTAACGTTACTTTGTGTGAATCAAAAACCTAATATTTGCATTAAGGATCAGTCATTGGACTTTGATTCATTTGGCGAATTTTCATGAATCGATTATTATAAAACCGAAAATCAAAAATATTAGTATTATTATTTTTTATTCCCGATTCTTTCTATTTTTTCCATCACTATGTGTGAACCAAAAACTAATATTTGCTTCAAGGGTGAGTCATTGTTCTCCGATTCATTTGGCGAATTTTCATTAATCGATCATTAAAACGAATATAATTGTAAATATTATTATTATTTATTTTCGTTGCCGGTTCATCTTTTTTTTTTCACGTTACTCAATGGTTCGAATGGATGTGCACTTGTGTAGGAAATCATTACTCACGAGAAACGACGGAACCACCCCTCGGGCTATGTTCACCCGCCGGAATCGTTACCCAAAGTATATTCGGGCCAGTGCGGGGCCATAGCAGTTACAAATGACGCCACATGTTCGGTTATCTTGGGTCGGGCTAGCGTAACCCACACACTGCTGGCGTTTAACTCCGACGAGTTTTACGGGTTTCGCGCGAGGGGGGTGGGGGGTGGCACTGCCTTCGACTGCCCCGGGGTAATTCGTAAATTTCACGCGGGCGAGTCGCGAGTACACCGAGAGCAAAAAAAAAAAAAGAAAAGAGACCGAAAGACGGAGAGATGAAGAAAGGACATCGAAACCCAAAAGCGAAAAGGGCTAAATGCCGCAGAGGGATCGCGTTTTCAACGCGCATCACGAATGGGGTCTCCCCCGTCTCGCTTGTTTGTACCTCTTTATCCGTACCCTCATGCCACACCGTCTTCCTTCACACCGACAAACTCATTTACCCGCTCGAAAAATCTCACTCTCGAACCATTGTGAATTAACGTTTTTTTTGTTTTTGTTTTTTGTTTTCTCGATTTTTCGTTTCATAACAAAAGTTTTTCTTACTTTGGCTTGACCACGAGACTTCGGATCTTTTCATATTTTTTTCTGTTTTGTTCTTCTTCTTCTTCGTTGAAGGCTTTTTTTTCTTCTCTCTCGTCTTTTTTTGTTTTATTATTTTTTTTCTTTGTTCGATGTTTTTTGTCGTCGCATCTTTATTGTTTTTTTATCATTTATTTATTCGACGTTCTCGTCGTCGCGTTTTTTTTTTTCTGTCTTCTTTCTTTGTTGCAGTATTTTTTTGTTTATTTTTTTTTCGTTTGTTTGTTCGACGTTATCGTCGTCGCATATTTTTTCTCTCGTGTTTTTTTTGTTTTATTATTTATTTATTTATTTATTTATTTATTTTTCGTTCGACGTTTTCGTCGACGCATTATTTTTTTTTCTCCCTTCTTTTTCTGTTTTATTATTTACTTATTTTTAGTTCGACGTTTTCTTCGTCGCCATAATTTTTTTTTCTGTCTTCTTTTTCTCGTTAAATTATCGATTTTTTATTTTTCTTTGTTCGACGTTTTCGTTGCATTATTTTCTCTCTCCTTTTTTTTTGTTTCATTATTATTTATTTGAAATTTTTTTTTTCGTTCAAAGTTTGTTCATCGATGTATTTACGGTCTTCACGTTTACTCACGTTTGCCATCATGGACGAGATTTTTTTTTTTCCCGTCTTAAGAAACGAGTGATGCAACAATGAGAGCGTGACGAAATGGCAGATTCTTCGTGGCGCATTGTAGCGAGCCTCGGAGGAATATTGAAACACGAAGTACGTAGGGGCAGGCAACCAGGTGAGGGGGGGGGAGGGGGGAGGGGTCGAAGGCTTTGTAGTCAGGCGGCGAAACCTCAACCAGAAAAATGGAAACTAATATCGTGGATGCTGCAAGAATCTTCGGGGGAAAACCAAAGCGTCAAGATGACGCGGACATATGTCAGTATTAGTGGTGACAATGCGTCGACGTGTTCGTGCGCATCGGTTCTACGCTCGTATAGAACCGATACGTGAGAAGAAGCACTTGCATCGAAGTCTCTTGACTCAACTGCGTCTGTCTCTTTCTCTCTCTCTTTTTTTTTTTTGTCTGGTGTCACTTGATTGAACGGGGCTCATGTGTTCAACCTTTTGAGTTCGGTTTTACCGCGGCAAATGGCCGACCTGACTTGTCCTCGTCACCTGCTTTACGCTTCGTTCCTGTTTCTCGGTGCGTAATCGGGCCATCAATCGAAATTGAGATGAAAGACTTACTTCTATGGCTAACAACGTAAATAATTTTTCATATTTTTCAGGTTGGCAGCTTATTTTTTTTTTCATTGTTTGATCTTCGTTCGCGGCTATGGCGATGTCATGATGGCCATGAATCTTGTTCTGGGTCAGGTGTTGAGGAATTATTTTTTAGGAAAGAATTTTGTTGGTTTTATGATGGAGGAATGGGGGGATGATGGAGATTTACCAGAAGCTGGGAATGAACGTGATAAATTTTGAATTTTTTTTTTTTATTTCATGGATTTTTTATGGTGGAGTTGACTTTTTTTTCAATCATTTTCTGGTTCCTCTTTTTAGGAATTTTTTAAGTTAATTATTTGAGTTTTTTGTCAATCAAAATAATCAGTGATGATATTTTTATTGATTTTATAATGCAGGATTTATTTTTGTTTGATGTGAAAACACTTTTGGAAAATTATTATTTGATGAACCAAAATCTGACAAATTTATTTATTATATATTCGGAACACGAGTTTCTGTCATCTTAACTACAATCCCATTTTTTGAAGAAACAATTGTTGATAATACTGCGAAAAAATTTCGAAAACTTGGTCATTTTTAAAAAAATTTTTATTACAAATCCCAATTCAATAAATGTGAATAAATTTTTTTAACCTGAAAATCATATTTTCAAAAAATTCTCGAGACTTGATAAGAAAAATCTTGGTAAATATGCCGAATCAGGGCTCCACCTCGAAAGTGCTCCAATTTTTTTTTCTAATGATTCTTATCACTCAGCAATGGTGTAAGATGCTATAGTATGATGGCGCATGGCATTTAACACGATAAAAATTGATTCACAACATAGAAATTAATTAAAACACCGCGCATTGTAAATTGGAATATTGGAACAAATTTATTCATCATCTATTTTCATTTTGAAAAAATCAGTAATCGCTGTCAACAGTGAGTGCAGACGTTCTGTATGATCTGGGAATTTACGAAGGTACTAAAATTCGGCGATGTATCCACTCATGAGATATTTTTCCCGGCCGTATTTGGGAATGAAATATGCCAGAAATGTACAACATTTCTCCGGTGATAAATTAGCGTTATCGAGCCAAGTTTTTGTTTGGAGAGATTGTTTAAAATTACACCGTTTCTGAATTATTATTTTGTTCTTCAACTTCTGATCACGTCTTTGACATCGCCACAATAGACTGCTTTCATGAAGAGTGGCAGGGCTTCCACACGATGCACATAACACTCACGTTCTATTACACCGTGATTTTGTAAAAAAACTATGCGATCTGCACGATTTTGAAATTTAACTGTTATTAAATTTGAAAGCAACATTTCTCTTTCAAATATGCTTGTATACTTACTTCTTACATTATTGCCTCTTGTTTGCATTTTTTCGGACTACCCTTGGCTTCCGACTGTCTGGTGTGTCTTCAAACCATTCGATATTACCACTTTTTTAATTTTTTAAAGGGAGCCAAAGCCATGCGCCCCCTTAATATTACTTACGACACTACATACTAGTGGTAAAGAATGATAGAAAAAAATTTGGAGCACTTTCGAGGTGGAGCCGTGATTCGGCATATTTACCAAAATCTTCCTCTACTTCGATCGAAAATATATTTATCACGAACGCGAATGACACAATGTGAGAAAAATGATAGTGAGAAAAAAAAAAAAATTCATGTAGTGTGAAAATCGATGGGTGCGAGTGAGAGAGATGGAACGATGATTTTATTCGCATGAAATAAACATCGTAATCGATCGTGGTTGACCGAAAAGTCCAACGAACCGACGGAATGTCCCACTCGTTGTTCGCTCGAAACTGCCGAAAGTGATGCCGACCCATGAAGCATCCTGGGGACGTTAACCAGAATGGTATCACACATCACCGCACCTCACGATCGAGTGCAACGGTGCATCGTTCGAAACCTTTCCACGAAAATTAATCATCGACCGGAAACCGGCAATTTTTTCCTACCCCAGTCCAAGATTGGCTGGGGTTCTAATTTAATATCTTTATCTGCATAATATTAGAGTTACGGTCGTTGTGTTCGAGCTGGATATGGCCCGAGAAGGGGAATTACGAGAGCGAAAGGGAAAGAAAGAGAGAGAGAGAGAGAGAGAGAGAGAGAGAGAGAGAGAGAGAGAGAGAGAGAGAGAGAGCGAGAGAGAGAGAGAGAGAGAGAGAGAGAGAGAGAGAGAGAGAGAGAGAGAGAGAGAGAGAGAGAGAGAGAGAGAGAGAGAGAGAGAGAGAGAGAGAGAAATATCTGCATCAGCCACCGATCGATCACCATTTCGTTCCAAAAATAAGACCAAAAATAAAATAATAAGATAAGATCGTAAATTGCTTTGCCACGATTACATTATCGTTCTATTTACATCTTCTATTTGAGTAAAAAGAAAAAAAAATAGCCACTTCACGAACGACAGTTCTGCAAAATTACGATGACATCGTCGTTGAACTAAATTTTCAAAATCAAAGCGTTAACGAACGTCTTCTACCTTTTCTAAATTTATTTTTCTTCATCGAAACTATATGCAAGAAAAAAAACACGAGAAATTAATATTTTTTTACGAAGACTGCTTTATTAAATTATCATTCCATTTATATCTTTCATTTAGGTAAAGGACTATAGCCATTCAATAAAGACAATGCTACTGAATTATGATAATATTGATAATAATAGTTTAACTAAATTTAAAAAATTCAAACCTAAACGAATTTTTTTTTTACCTTTCTAAATTTATGATTTCTTTAACGAAACAATGCAAAAAAAAAGAAAAAAAGAAAAATAAACATTTATTTACAAATACTGCTTTTTCCTGTGACGAAAAAAAAATCCATAAAAATTCCACAATTTCCATCACAGAATTCATTTTTTTCATCAACAAACAACAGACAAAAATTCCAATCCTAAAAACCTCAGATTTTCAAGCACCAATTTCCATCATCATCACCATCGACAAAAATGTCCCATAAATATATATATCCTTGACTACATTCTTCTCAACGATAGACCATAATCCTCTTATCCCGAATCCTCGATGCAAACAAAAATAATTCACAGTCCAAAATCCGTATTCAACATATTTTTCCACGCTAGCCACAAACTTCGATATTCATTCCGTTAATAACTTTCTTACATTCGCGAGACGTAGTCGATGTACGTCGCCTGTGTGTGTGTGTCATCGGAATTAATGACGACGAAACTCAGACCGGATGAGGGTCGGACAAATAGTCCGAACGTCATAAAACAATGGCGTATCATATAAATGTGATAATAATGAAAATAGCGGTGGCAAAAAAAAAAAAAACGTTGGAGTGGTGGCAAACGGGACGGAAAACGTTGTATCATGAAGAGGTCCATGAGTGACGAAGAGGAAAGGATGTGGAAAGGACGACGACGACGAGTTGTGACGGGATCAAGACCGAATGAAGAATCGCACGAGCTATATCTTTGCCGAAGAACGCGGAGCTTCCAACCCTCGTCATTAATACCAGGCGACTGTTACATATGGATGAGCATGCTTGCTGGCTGGATGCTGTGTGTGTTGTTTTTTCAAACTCGTGGAACGAAGAACGATGGAAAGCAAACGAAAACGGTGAAGACGAGGAAAATAAATGCGATTTCTTTTTTTTTTTTTTTCGAGAATAAAAAAAGTGAAAACCTGGGACTTTCTGCTTGAGATATATGTATATATGTATATATGTTATATATATATATATATATGTGTGTGTGTGTGTGTTTGAGAGAAAGAATCGTGGAAAAGGAAAGCAGACTCATCGACTAAAAGCATTTGGTCGAATAAACGACGAGAAGAGAAAAGAGTTTGCAATGTCATTCCGAAATCGTGGATAAACCTTTTGATTCTCGAACACTCGTCGTGACGTTGCCGTTTGTTTTCGCGTATTCGCGTAAGGGATATAGGCATTCGTTCAATGAAAATGTATCTCAAATACTTTTTCGGACGAAATTATAATTAATTTTTCCGGGATTTATTAAATATTTGAATTCATGGTATAATAATAATTCACGCGTAAATCGTTCACAATTGTTACAAAAATGTAAAAATACTGACTCGTGCATGATAATCAATCATAGTTATTTTTTTTTCTAAGTATTTTAAATACATTTGCATTGAATTTTTCGTCTTGCGCGAATACGAAAATTCTTCAAATGTTTCACAAGTAATACGAATATAAAATATAAGCATATAAATATTTTCTTTTCTCTCACGTAAAATAAAAAAAAAACTCAAAAAAAATAAACATAAGAAAACAAATATCATGCCAATTAAAATTTCAAAAATTTTGTTCATTGGATAGATTATTATTTTTTTTTCCAAATTGCCAATTCGATTTAACTAACAATGATGCTAATCCTCGTGGAACATCAAAAAGTCATAAAATTTTGTCAAAAAAAAAAAAAAAAAAAAAAAAAAAAACAATATACGATCATTGATTCGCTATTAAATTCGAATTCGCCATCCTTTACAATCATCAACGACACAAAAAAAATAAAAAAAAAATCCAAATGATCATTCATCAAGAGAAAAAAAAAACAACCAAAACAACAAACAATAAAAAAATTAACAACACATGAACAGCGAAATAAAACCTCAAAAATTCTCTCACTCGACGAAACACACGGCATTTCCGACGAATTTTCGTGATACGTTAAACCCCGATAAATCTTTTCCGGTTTTCGGGTGTCTTTAGCCCGTTTACGTCGGTCTCGGGGGTAGTTTTGGTTTGCTGGGAGGCGCAAACCCAAACGACAATATACGTAATGTTCTGGCTGGGGCTACTTAACAAATTGCTACAAATTGCGGCGAGCATTTAGCCCGGATCGTTGAATCCGTGGTGCTGTTCCCCCCCCCCCCTCCCCCTCTTCCGCCCCCTCTTCGGGGTCCGCCTCTGCGAGGCTGGCACGAGCCAACGACGGGTTTAAGGGGAGCTCCCCGAAACCCACCGAAACTCGTCGAATTGTGTGCTTCCTCACGTGTGTGTTCATCGGCCACACACTGGCCACATGGTCTTCCCATATGTCCATCGTGAAAAACACACCCCCACCCTCGTTAATACCCCACGAAACGTTCGCTTAATACCAAGTGTCCACTGAAGTAGACGAAAATCTTGTCGGACCGCGCCGATCGCGGCCACACTCGAATCCGCATCAGCAAGATGAAATCACGGAAAAACTGTTCACCGGAAACAACCCTCGAACCCGCCCCTCTCCAATGAAACTCATCGCGGGAACCCCTTCGATTTACGTCTCGCACGACCCAAAATCGTGTTGTTCAACGATGAAGGCGACAAAACGAATCACAGTTGTGTGTGGGGGGAGGAGGGGGGGGGGGTTCATCTTGCGAGACGCGACGATTACAAGTCACCCCTAGCTTCCCCAACGCCCGGGGGCCGTTTACCCTCAATCTTATAACCAAGTTGACTCAAATGTTTCGGCTTTTGTTCGAATATCTTGTTGGAATATTTCGACGAACCGATATTATTTAGTATTCAAAATATTTCGGTTTGATCGGTTAGTTATTGGACTTCTGGAATTATCCAGAATTGAAAAAAAAAAGAATATATATATATATATATATATATATATATATTGCTGGATAATTCCGAATGTTTGGCAAAAGCTTTCGGTAATGTTTTTTTTCAGTTTGACCATGCAAAATAAATGTATCTATTGTTTAATTAGAAAAAGAAAAAAAAAGATTGCCAAAAGCTGTTGGCAAACATCTGGAATAATCCAGCAAGACATATATCAATAATATATATTGCTGTTTTTCGACCGTTCTCCAAATTTTGGAATTTTTTTTCAATTCATTTTTATCGGAAAGCTGAGAAAATTTTACGGAATATAGATTTTTTTTTTCGAAATTATAGATACTCGGTAAGTTTTTCTAGAACAAATCCGTTCGAAAATTCTAAGAAAACTTACGCATGAATAATAATACACGCGTGTTGTATTATTCGGTTTTTGAGGTGCGCACATTGTACGACTGCGGCGGCACGTGCGTCGGGCTGAGAATCGCTGAGAACGCACTCTGTCAATAAGTCGTTAATCATCGAAGAATTTCGGACGAAGCGCCACGCACCATCGACGCCAACGTTCTTCACGTCCTAATCGTTCTTCGGAGCGCAGAGCCTATCCGAGTGCACTCCTCACGACCAGAAACCCGACGCGCACGCGCGCGTCCTAATCGTTTTTCGAACGTCCATCCGGCGTTTTAATTTCACGGCTGTTTAACGCGATCCTCGGGCAACAATGATTTTTCGAATATCCGCGAGGATTTGTTTGGTCTGTGGGTGTCGTGTTCGCACGGGCTTCGCCTTCGGGAAAAAAAAACACAACCCCTTGAAAAAAGAATGAGGGCCTAGGGACTGCAGTCTTCTAATTATCTAGGCCCTGAATAACGCGTCTAACGGGTACGAGCATTTCATTTCATCGTCGATGATTATTATTTTTTTTCTATTTACCAAAACGATTGACAGCCAAATTTTAGTTGAAAGAAACATTCAAACGCCAATATGGTATATTTGTAAATGAATTTTAAGTAGTTTGTTATATATATTTTTTTTTATAATCCTGCAGATTTTTATTGTTCAGCGACTTGGGGAGGTATTTTTCTTTGAAAAATGAATAACCTTCTGACTATCTATATTGCTATCATTTGATCAAAATTAAAAAATTTATTTTTCGAAATAAAATATTTGATTTGATCAAAATTAATTTAAAATTTATTTGATTCTTGTCTGGATAGTTTTTTTTTTTTTTTTAAATAATCATACATATTTATATTGATTACCAACCTGCTACGAATGAAAAAAAAAAGAAACCATTACGAAAATTAAATCTCATAATAACCTTATTCAACCTAAAAAAAAATTGTATTTATCTAAAAAATGAATTTCGTTGATATTTCGACCATCATCAAAAAGAAATTCAAGAAAATTACGTTGATTAATAGAACAATAATAATTATCCCTAATCGTCAAAGATAAAGATAGTGAAAAGAGAAGAAAAAGAATCTCGTCTAACAACGACAAAAAACTACGTTCCAGTCGTCGAGCCTCCGAAAAAAAATTTTACAAAACTAAAAATAGAAAAAAAACTAAACAAACGAGCCCGACGACAACAAAAAAAAATTTAACTGCGAGGGACGTGTGAGGTATGTTGTCGGGGGAACGTGGGTTGGACTGGGTTGGACCACCCGACGGACGACTTGGCTATTCGGGAATCCGGACGAGCGAATGTTGTCAGGCAATTTTCTTGGCCAGTGCTTCTGAATGCCGCAGATTTCCATCTAGTCCGGGTGTCCCTTCCTTTCTCTCTCCTCTCTCTCTCTCTCTCTCTCTCTCTCTCTCTCTCTCTCTCTGTCTGTCTGTCTCTCTCTCACACACATAGACACTCTCTCTCTGTTGCTCGACGATGCAGGCTAAATAACCCTGGGTACGTGGTTACACCGCGCGACCACGCACACACGACTCCCCTCCGGTCCCAGTATCTCGTGTCCCAGCAACTACCCTTAGTCCCCTCTTTCTCCCTTTATATATATCTCTCTCTCTCACTCGCTCCAACTCCGTCTACCCTTCGCCGTTTCATTTTCCATCTCCCATCCGCAAGCCGTATATACCTACTGCATACGCGCCAGCTCGTCCGGTTCACACCCTAACCCCTGACGCATTCTCGTTGCTCCCTTGCACCACTGGCTTCCTGCTGCTGCTGCTGCTGCTGCTGCTGCTCCTACTGCCTGGCTAACCACAACTGTGATTATAATTCCCGGTCCAAACCCCCGGTAACCTCCCCCCACCAGTTTCCACCCACCCTTTCGTCTCCCAGCATCCTGCATACACGTTTTCCTTCGGACCCCGTATATATCACGGTGTGTCGAAAAAAAGGCAAATTTTTTTACGATCCTTCTGGCAGCTCGGGCATCTGAAGCAGATGCTATTGGGAGACATCTCCCGAAATTTGACCTCAATCGGACGATATTTAGAGGTTCCGCTATCACGATTTCGATTTTGCCTTTGATTAACACGTAAGACAGTTTTTTGTTTCAGTTGAAATTTTTGTATTCAGGCGAACGAAAAATTCCGGGGATGGGAATTAAGTGCAGTCAATAGCATCGAGGTCATTTGAGATAAAAATATTTTTGGTTTTACGATTGAAACGAAATATTTGACGATTTTATTCTCAACAAAAATCATTGAAAACTCGCTCGAGACGAAAAAATTGTCAACTTTCTTTGTTTATTATCGTAACACAAAAAATATTTCCATCAAAGTAACCTCAATACTAGTATCCAATGACACTCAATTTCCATCCCCAGAATTTTCCCATCCACCTGAAAAAATTAATTCCAACTAAACAAAAAAAAAAAAAAAAATAGAATGGTCCGCTTGTTAATCAAAGGCAAAATCGAATTCCTGAAACCGGCACGTCTAAATATCGTCCGATTGGGTTCAGATTTCGGGAGATGACTCCAAATAGCATCTGCTAAAAACGGAAGACCTGGCAGGAGTCTAAAAAAACGTTGCTGTCCTTCAGCACCCCCTAATTCACATATATAAGCACATCAACGTAGATATATTTATATATCTGTACAATACAAGTACTACGTGCATCATCACGACCGTCTATCCGTTCTATCCGTTATTGTGTGTGTGTACGTGAACTAACTCGCTCACGTACAACACGTACAATGATCGTGGGGCCACGAGCGAATGTCCCGCTGTAAAGGATTATGCACGCGGATTTAACTGATGAATCACATTGTCGTCTTGATTCGCGGTGGCGTTAATTTTCCGACGAGCGCGCCCTGTGACGCCCTTTGCGTCTCATCTCGCTTCCACTCGCGACTGCTCCTCGCATTCACGACCTCTCTCACACACACACACACACACACACACCTTCGTACATATATACATATATATATATTAACTAAGTCCGAGAATTTGCTTTGGGATGCTGCAATCCTTGGGCGACGCGTGTAGAACCGCCTCTTCCCACCGCAGACGGGGATCTCTTCCGCTCGTTGAGTCTTTCCAGCTCCGCGATGGACGCCACGAACATTTTCGGATTAGAACCTCGTTTGCCATTGCCGTGCGTCGTCCTTTCTGACCCCCTCCTCTAGCTCCCTCCTCCCCCGTCCCCTCTTTTCGTCACTTCATCCAAGGATTAGTCGCGTTTCGGCACACGCGCTCGGTCGCCGAGCTCTTCCATCAATTTTACGGTTGACAATTTTCGAGCGGGTTAATTGTGGCTAGGGGGAGGGAAGCTAGGGGGCGGGGGGGAGGTTGATGTCTCAATTTATTTCATTCTGGCGTTTGAAGCATTTTTATTTTTAGTTTTTTTACGCGGATTTTTTTTTAGAAAATTTGGGATGGAAGTTTGGTGATCTTTTGGTATTTAGGTCGGGGGAGAGGGAGGGGGGTTGATGGGTCTATTTATTTTATTCGGACGTTTGAAGAATTTTTATTTGTACTTTTTATTTTTATTTTTTTTTTTAGGATAAGTTTTGGACGAGAATTTGTCATGAAAGTTTGATGATATTTTGGTATTTACGAGGGAGGGGGGTTGATTTATCAATTCATTTTATTTGGACGTTTGAAGAATTTTATATTTGTATTTTCTTTTTTTATCTTTATTAGGCTGAGCTTCGAACAAGAATTTGTAATGAATTTCGCAAGCTAATGTATTGTACAATGAAGATTTTTGAGAAAATCACTATTAAAGATAATATCCAGAGAAATATATATTGAAATTGAAGCCCAGCCCGACAATATTCAGATGTTCTCCATTCACAAATTCGATTTTAACTTTCATTAAAACGTAAAACATTTTTCATTTTTTTTTTTTTGCTTCAGTCACAATTAATTTTTATAGGTAAACAAAAAAATTTGGGTATCGAAAATAAGTGCAATGCATCTCATCTCAAGGTCACTTAAAATCCCAGTAATTTTTCTTTTACCATAAAAAAAAATGTTAACAATTTTTTTGTCCCCAGTTTTAAATGATTTTTTTCAAAATAAAAAAATAAATTGTTAACATTTTTATAAAATTGTAAAACGAAAAATATTTCCATTATAAGTGACCTTGATACTGTTTATTGCAGTTATACTTTCAGCCATGATGCTTTGTCCGACCGTCGGAAATAAGTTGGGAGGGTTGATAACCACAACCGCATGTATCTATCCGTCTTTCCCCTTCCCCTTCCTCTTCCCCCGCAAAATTTCCACGGAACACACAAGAGTACACAACAGAGTGGCTTATCAATTAACTCAATATAGTTTGCCCGGCCCGTCGACGGCAAACGGGATTCGCCAGTGAACGGACCGTTGGGGTGAATTTCGGCCACACGCGAGAAGACCCACACGCGGAATAAAACTCGATGCCACAGATGGTGCGAGAGCCACGAGTCAATATCGTGTATACTTTGTTCGGCTTTGATTTCCCAACTTCGACCCTCGGGACACGAAAAACGTTTATTCGCAACCGCCGGTTAGCCACGATGTTTCGATCTCGGGCCCAAGTTGCCACCGCGCGTGACACATGCGTCTCGCCCAATTAACTCACTCGACAGCCGGTTGAAAAATTATTTCACGTCGGAAGAAACTCACGTGCCAATTATCATCCCACGACATTCAACGATGACAATTGTAACGAAATTTCTGCAAGATCTTTGAAATTTTTAAATAAATTTTTTTCAAATCGTTTTTTTTTTATTAAACAAAATTTTTCACAATATTTAATCAATTGAAAAAAATAAACAAAAGGATTGTCTTCCGATTATCCGGAGTTGATGATTGGATATAGGTTATTGTGAAAATTATCTCGGTGAAATGCAACAAATCCATTCCGACAATTTCACGAAAGCAAATTTGCCATTTTTTATTTCGTACATATTATACAGCTCATCAATTTTTCCAAAAACAAAAAAAAAAAAAAAGCCTTCCGTTCACCCAAATCAAATGATTCAGAGATAATTGCAACACTTATTTTCACAAAAATCTATTTCAACAATTCTACGAAACCAAATATTCCATTTTACATTTCTAAAATATGACAATAAAATTCGATAAATTCATCAATTTGCTCGGTAGGCATTTTTTTGTATGTTCCAGTTGAAATTCATAGACTCATGGATCATAGATTCATAGATCATTGCAATAATTATCATCACGAACCGCGCGCCAAATCAATTCCGAAAATTTCAAAAATCGAAAAAAAAAAATTCTCTCTTTCATTCCCACGAATTACGATCAACGTTAAAATCACTCTTATCGATCGACGCGGTGCACAGCATGGCTCGATGCACGTAGTTGCATCCATCGAGTGGTCCATCCCATCGCCACAGAGTGTCGATACGACAGAAAGAGAGCGCGAGAAAGAGAGAGATAGATAGAGAAAGAGAAAGAGACAGAGTCACACGAAGACCAAAAGATCAGTACGAAGAGGAGGGGAAGGGGTTAAGGGGGAGTGCACATCATCGTCAGTGTCCTCAAGACTGCCGCGGAGGATCCGAGCCGAAGCTCGAGATCCCGTCCGAAGCGAGAGGAGGAAAAAAAAGGAGGAGAACAACCCAACGAAGACGACGAGGGGGCGAGGCTCTCGAGGCTGCAGCCGGTGATGCTGCTGACGATGGTGCAGTCCGAGGAAGAGAAGGAGAAGGGGAAGGAAGAGAGACAGAGAGGCTGCGAGTTTGCGAGAGAAGGAAAGACAAAAAAAAAGGGACGAAAGCAAGAGAAAGGAAGGAAGAAGAGGCTGAAGTCGTGAATCGCCGAGAGCAACGGAGCACCGTGTATCCCTCCCCCCTCCCCTCCCCCCCCCCACCCTCACAGCATTCGCGGCGGCGTTGCGACTATACGCCCGCGATATCTCGACCAATCGAATCCCGCTTCTGGCTCCGCCTTTTATCATTATTTCACTTGTTTTACCCTTTTTCCTCAACCCTCATTGGATGACAGTTTCCGATCCTCTGGCTCTGGGGCCGCCTCCCCTTCCAAGCCACCCAACGACAACCCACCCACCTTCGTCACTCGTCTTTCGTCACCGAAGGAAAATAAAATTGACACGAAGAAAAAAAAGATTTGCGAAAAAAAAAAAATAAATAAAGAATGAAAGAAAGAAATTAAATAAAAATGAAAGAATAACGAAACCCGAGGCACTCCTGCGACTCTCCTCTTTCTCTCCCCCCCCCTCCGCCCCCCTTCTTGCTTTACTTCGGCACTCTGAACCCCTTCCCTTCTCTCTTCTCCTGCACAATCCGTCGTCGGTACTCGGCGGCTCTTTTGCTCTCTCTCTCTCTTCTCTCTTCTCTCTTATCCTTCTCTGTCGCTATTTCTTCCTTTCTCCCTCTTTCTCCATCTTCGCTGTCTGAAAGCTTCTCTCTTGCACCAATGTCGACATTTACGAATCGACCATATTCCATACACCGTGGACCATGTTGTGTATATATATATATGTATATGTGTTGTATATATATATATGTGTGTGTGTGTGTGTGTGTTTTATTTTTTATCGTGCACCAGCTTCTTCAGGATCCGTTGTCTTCTCACAGTAACCGCGACTACGGAATTTTTTCAGACCACATCCCGAGAATACGTGACGAACATCGTTCGAATATCCGAATTTTTCAACGTTTGTCTATCGACTTTATTCCGGAATGACGATATGTTGAACATAGCGGATATGGCAAATAATCGCGATTATACTCAATCGTGGAAAAATATTATTTTTCATCGTTGGTTCGGTTCGATCGTGATTTTAAATTTATTCGCGATGCTAAGTGTTTGCGAGGAAAAACACTGAGAACGGATAGTCGGGACGGTGGAAAAATATAAATTGTTGCAGATTGATACGTCAGATTGACGACACATCGGCATCCATCGATGATTTTGCTATATCGATCGAAAGACAAGCTGGGAATAAAATTGCAAAAATAAAATGAATCGATGAATAAATAAAATTTACAAAAATACATTTTTTTTAAAATAAATTTGTAAAAATGTTAATTTTGAATGTTTTTATATTTGAATGTTTTTAATATCTCCTGAAACAATGAAAATTTGGTTTCAATATTCACGTAAATTATGAATTTTGTGGAAGAAAAAATGAGAATCAGTTTAGTGTAAATAAATTGAAAAAAAAAAATATATTTCTTTTTAATTAAAAATAAATTTAGCAAAGAGGAATCACTATGAATCTATGAATTTGGTTGTAGGATATTATATATGTAGGTGAATACATATCTACATTTTTTTTTGTAGGAACAGAGTCGGCGTGAAAGAGAATTATATATTTTTTCTTCAGAACACAGGTTGGTTCGAATTCCCAAAGCTCAATCCCATGAATAACAGTATAACCGTGTGCATTTAACTACAATGTGTCCGTGCCAGTGCGTTCTTGACCCGGCGTATCTCGGCATTGTCTGCCTGGCAGCGTGTACGTAAGCGTTAAAAAAAAAAAAAAAAAGAAAAGCAAGAAAAAAAAAACAGAGTCGAACGTGGCCGATATACATACAATGAGGTGGAATGCACGAGCGACGAAAGAGCCCCGCCGGTCGTGCATCGCATGCCTTTTCCACTGGCCTTTACCACTGTCCTCCGCATGAAAAAACAAAAAGAAAAAAAAATTTCCCCGATGTCAACCCGGACGACGACTACCAAAAGTGCTTGTCGATTGGTAAATCCCATAGAGTCCACGATTTTTTTGCTGCTTTAGTTCCGAATGTAAAATTTTACACAATTTTTTCTCCGTCTTATATTCATCTCATATTTGTCTCATATTTGTTTTAAATTACGGATCTTTCTTTCTTCGCTTCATTTTGATCAATTATATTATTTTATCAGAATTTTATATAATTTGTGATTCACTTTTGCGAAGAAAATAAAATCAATAAGACATTTATTATCTTGTCATCTCGATGTTACCCGTAGATTTTGAATCTCGAAACATGAAAATAAAATAAATATATATAATCTCATAAAATACAGTTTGATATAAATAAAAATAAAATATGATAAATAAAAATACATCAAAGCATGAAATAAAACAAAAAGTTATTTTTTTATGTAAAAACAATCCTGTGTATTTTAAAGTGGAAAAAAACAAACCCTCCAGGCAATAATTAATTTCAAAGATGGTGGTCAGCCAATTTAAATGACTTTTTTAAAAAAATCATTCGAATCCAATTCAAGAAAAAGGTAGATGGAAAAATTCTTCCGGGCCCCATAAGGACCACCCCAAGTAAAAAAAATCATACATCAAATATACATGGGATTTGACATATATAGTTTATATATATATATATATATATATACACAATATACAAAACTATATATAGTCGATATCTATATAAAAACTACATATGCCCAATCCCATATATACTTCACACAAAAATTATACACATAATTTTTTTTTACTTGGGAGCTCCAAAACATTAATATCATCATTGTAAATGTTCTTTCATCTGTAAATTTGAGAAAAACAATTCGGGAGATTATGATTTTCCATAATAATGGATTTTTCTAAAAAAACTTTAATAAATATTATTAATAAACCAAGGCATAGCTTTGGAACAACTAATCGAGCCATAACAAAAAAAATACGTGTGTATTTTACGCATTTCAGAGTATTTTCAGGAATTTTTTGAGATAAATCGAAGGTGACATACCGACCGAAAAAAATTATTTTCGTATATTTTTGATGAAAATGGTCATTTTTTGAACTCGAAAAATTCCAAGAAAAATGTTTTCACAAAGTTTATGGAAAACTGCAACTTTTTTGTCTGAAACATTTTTCTGTTTAATCGTATGCTTTCAATATATAACGTTAATTAGAAAATTTTGAAATGTTGAAAAACTCAAAAAAATGCGATCCAAAAAATCTGAAAAAAATCACACTACTCTTTTTCGTCTAATTGAATAATTTGACCAAATTTCAATTTTTTTGGGAGTGCAAAACTTTTTGACCGTTCGAAATGGGGTGGAATACCTCATATATATGTAACATACATGTATGCACGATTCGTGGGACTTGGTCGTGAGCCTCGACGAGGAAAACAGGACAGCCACCCAAACGAATCGGATAGCGATTTGTTGGAAAAGCAATATAGTTCGTACACACCCGGATATCACCCCCTCCCTCGCCCCTCCCCCTCCTCCCCGTGACTCTTCCGAACGGGTATGCGGTCGTTGGGTCGAGGTTGGCGAGGATCCGGCAGAAGGAAGAGGTGCCCCCCCCCGCCCCCCAAAAATTTGCATGAGGTATTAAAGCACGGTGGCTGGTTGGCTGGGCTATCTATATAGCCACCCTCGTTCGGGGTTTCCACCCGTCGAAGTCGATGTTTGCCGACAGCGACTGTCGCCCGTTCACCGATCAAAGGATATCCCGGTGCCCCCGCGATCTCATCCTCCCCCTCCCCCCCCCCCAACCCCTTTCGCCCGTCCTTCGTGTCGTCTGTCTCACTCACTCTTTCGGCTTTATCGCCCTCTCGGGGGCTTCGTCGAAAGCTTCGCCCGGAAAGCTCGTTTGATGATTGTCGGCTCGACGATGCATGCGACGCGGGGACTGTTCGATGCAACTTTCAATCCAACAACTCGCAACTTCCTCGATTCACCGCCCCCCCCCCCAACCCCACCCTTCAACCCCCGGGTTTCCATTCTCACTGAATGTCGATCATCCCGGTGACGTTTAAACGTTTCGCTGTGACAACTCTCAAACTTTTTTTCCAACGTTTGCCGATCGTTCTCCGAGCTTTCTCAACTTTCACCCCCTCCCCCACCCCTCCTCACGGCGATCCTGGCACGACCTTTTCTACACCCCTGCGAAACGAAAAAAGTGTCTTACACTCGTTTCGACACGAGTATCATTGGAATGATTATACTTGTAATGATAAATTTTTTTCGGTTTGTTGAGAAGAATGCTTGTTGAGGAGTTTATTAATTTGTGATATCGAAGGGTAGGATTGTGACAGTGAGGGTGGGTTTTCATATTATATAAAATAGAATACAACAAATAAATCGAATAAATCGAAAACGCAATATGTAGATAAAAAAGGAAACTGTTGAATAAAATGTTCGAAATTCCAACAAAATCAATGTCAACGATACTAATCGACAACGCAGAAACGAATTTCAACGACGAATAATCAGACTCGGCAAGATCGGTGTCTTGTATCTCATATCGTCAATTGGTAAGCAAAACGTAACGCGGACGGAAAACGACATCGTCGATGGTTTCGAAGGTGAGGCACGCGTGGCACGAGCAATACAGAAAAAAAAAAACAGAGTATCAAACATGATCAAACCTGGCTAGTATATAGCTTCGGTAAACCATCCAGCGCGTTGAGACCAAAGTGAGAACCAAAATTAAAAGAAACAAAAAAAAAAAAAAATCAACAAACATTTCACATTCAACCCGGAGATTCGTCGAACGAGACGCGTGACGAAATAAAATTTCCCATAAAGCATACCCATCACGTATGTAATGTCTACATCGTTGATACACGAGTCAAAATAAAAAAAAAAAAAAAAAAACAATAAAAAAACGAAAAATCGACGAGTTCGATGATATAACGCGACGCGACATTTCTTTAATTAAACGATTAAACGAATTCTCGAGAGCTCGCGAGGCATTCGTCAAACTCTTAATTAGGGACCCCCGAAGGGTTTTAGCTTTTTGGAACAAGAGAGAGAGAGAGAGAGAGACAGAAAGAGAAAGAGAGAGAGAGAGAAAGATAGAAAACGAATAAGCACGTGGCCTAAGCGTGCTCTTTTCGTTCGTTCCAATGGTCGTAGTCAGCGGTCCATTGCTTTGTCGACAGAAGTGGAGGACGAGGGGGGGGGGGGGCGATGAAGGGTGAAAAAAGAAAGAGGGGCGGGGGGGGGGGGCAGTGGCATTTGCGAACGAAAAA
Organism: Diplazon laetatorius; assembly: GCA_963662125.1. Taxonomy (NCBI): domain Eukaryota; kingdom Metazoa; phylum Arthropoda; class Insecta; order Hymenoptera; family Ichneumonidae; genus Diplazon; species Diplazon laetatorius. The sequence goes on from OY759161.1 coordinate 3,845,376, forward strand.
TTCGTGTGCGGAGCGGGGGACTTGAGGCCCCAGAAGAGAGGGTCGAGATGGGTTTGAGATGGACGGTTGGGGTTTCTAAAGGGGAGGGGGTGGGGGCAGGGGGGCGAAGAGGACGTCGAGACTCGGTGACGAGGAGGAAGAAGAAGAAGAAGAAGAGGGCCACGCGCGGGCCCACGAATAATCGGGGCCCCCGTCCGCCCGGTTCTGTTTCAAAACCGCAGATGAATGGGCCCAAGCGCGGGGGCCGGGGTCAGGGGAGGGTGGGGGGACCGGGGGAGAACCGTCTTACTTATGCGACGCGTCGCTCCGACGGCATGCATCACTGCCACCGAGTCTACAAGTCTTTGAGTCTTATTTCTCTCTCTTTCTCTTTCTATCTGTCTCTCTCTTTTTTTTTTTACGTGGTCAACGAAAAAAAAAAAAAAATAAAAAAACATTTGTGAATATGGGCGATTACGCGACGGTTAAAACATTGTCGGAATAATTTAAGTGGGCAAGTCGGTTTTCGTCACATCTTGGCGGCCATGTTTCACGACGGACAGACTGATTTTTGACTGATGTCGCGAATCCAGTTAGTTGAGAAGTTAAGCCTTTTGAAATTTGTACGTCAATACCCCCCCCCCCCCCACTCTTCTTCTCCCACAATTTCCCCCTTCAGTCGTTTATCCTCTCTCACGCAGACGTCAATTGGTCGAGCTTCTTTTTTTGCGATTTAGAGTCCGTCGATGACGCGACTCTAAATCTTTGACATAGTTTGAGGTTATGATTATCGAGCATTTTTACGGCCTCAAAATTTTTATTTTCAATTTTTTTTTGTTCAAAATTTTCCTTTAAAATAACCCGCCTTAACCCCAAAAATTATCACGAATCATATCAATCACTGAACATCATAACACACACTCTATGAAATTAAAAAAAAAACGAAATGACAATAAAAATGTTCAAATCAACAAAATGTTTTTTTTTTTATTTATGATTGCAAATAACGATATGCCACATATCGGTTTCCACATATATCGCAGATACGTTTTCTGCTTCGAGAGTTATGAAATTTCGAATAAGATCTTATTTGTCAAATGCATCCGGATGCTGGACAACATCGCAACCAGCGGTCAGCATCCTCAGACCTCAGGCATTATAGCCGAACGATGGTCAGAGGAAGAAGCAGAGAGAGGGGGGGGGGAGAGGGTGGTCAGTGGAAATGCAAAAACCGCTTGCCCCGGTCTCCTATCCGGAGGGCGGGGGACCAGTTTTGGGCGCTCCAGGCCTGCCACATCCCTTTTTCCGTAACCGCGAGTAACTCCGCGGTCGAGTCCTCTCCGACTCTCTCCGCGCGTCTCTCGTCGCGTTTTACAAATTATTCAATTAGCCCACGCGAATTAAGATATAAATATTCATCGTTGTCTGATATACGCACTCGGCTTTCGCGGCTCTTCCTCGTATTCCAACGAATATACAAACATAACATATACATATATATATATATATATATATACAAACGTCCATATATATATGTATAAATAAACATATATATGTATTTCTATGTACATATATACATTTCTCTGGGTTGGAAAACGAAACCGCATAAACAACTCGGGCGGACACGCGCGTTAGATGGTCTAACGGAGTCCAACGCGCGTACGTCCCGCAGCTCGTTGTCCCTCGGGGCGGGATATACCCGGCGGCAACCACGCGCATCTACTCTCTCGCTGTTGCATCTCTCTTCCCATCTCTCTCTCTCTCTCTCTGAGTCTCTTCTTCTCTTTTTCTTTCTCTCTCGCGCGCTCGTTTTCGTTCTCTCGCGTTCTCGCTCTTTCCTGGCACACGCAAAACTCGACTACAGCTACACCCTCGACTCCTACCCCCCGCACCCCCCTGCCGCCCCCCCGCGCTCCCGTATAACGTGGAAACGAGATGCAAAACGCCGGAATTCCACGCTCCGTCGACAGACTTCTTTATTCCCCATACAAACTCCATTCCCGCGCCACGTGCTCTTATCCTATCTCTCTTTCTCTTTTGCTCGTTCTATCTTGTGATGTCTTTATTGCTCTCTCTCTCACGCTCTCTCTCTCTCTCTTTGGTTCTCTATATATCTTACTCGGACGGTTTTCAGCCTCATACAGAGTTAAGCGCCCATACATTAAACCGATAAATGCATGTATGCACTTTACTTCTCGTCGTACATCACGATAATTATGGAAATTTTCTTTCAATCGACGTGTATTTACAACTTCATTAACAAATGGCGCAGCGAGAGAAAATTGAAAAAAAAAATAAATAAATAAAAAAAATACACACATACGATTTAACGAGATCGCGATTTTTTACAAATTTGTCGGACACTTTTTAAATGGCCGGTTTGTAAAAAAAAAAAAAAAATAATAATAAATAAATAAAAAACGAAAAAAAAATCCTACACACAAACTTAGCTGACTGAATGATTTTGAGTATTCGTCTACTTTTTGAAAATTCAAAAACGAGTCAAGGATGGTTGAAAAAATCCAATTCAAAATAAAATGACCATTTATTCTGGACTTACGGTCGTAATGATAAGAAAAAGGAATGAATGAAGTAGCAAAATCGAACAAAGTCCATGAGTCTGAAGTGCCGAAGAAAAAAGAATCGTGGTTCTCTCAATTTTTCAAACAGGCTCAAAAAAAAAAAAAAAAAAAAAAAACGGACTCGTGGGGACTCCAAAACCTCAACCTAAACCTAGCCGTGAGTGATAATCACACACAATGCTAAAATAATCATCGAACAAGATAACGAAAAAATAAACTGATACATGTTTATTCAAAATACACAACAGATAAGATTTAAAAAAAAAAAAAAAATACAAAATACGAAAAAAAAAAGTAAAACAAATAATTATTATACGATAATAAAGTCGTGTAGTCGAGTACGTTAATCCGTTGGCCAGTCGGAGAAATGCACATTTTAATTCGTATCGTTTAATGGCGGTGGAAGTTTATAATAGCGTCCCTCTCATGAATACGCATTTCGGACCGGGTTTGGAGGGCGGGCGGGGGGGAGGGGGCGAGAGGTTCGCGAGGAGGACGAGGGGGGAGGGAAACGGCGCACGACAGCCACGCTTACAAAGAGTATATAAATTCATGCAAGCCGAAATAGCCCGCCTCTATCCAAGCGGGCATCAACCGCTCGTAACAGCGTCTCTTTATACATGCGACCTTTCTCTCTCTCTCTCTCTCTCTCTCTCTCTTACTCTCTCTCTTCTTTCTCTCTGTCCGCACGCGGTTGCATTATATTATCAACCACCTCGTCTCGCAAAACGAATCTGCGTTTAATCCATTATCTCGAATCGTGAATCGCCGCCGAGTTGGACAAGTGGTTGGACAACCCCGACGGACAATCCCAACCCAACACGATGTCCCCGCGGTGCGAGTGACTCCATCAAATATTAGACTCCGTCTCTCTTCTGTCACTGAAACCCGTGATTGAATAAGTTTTTTTTGGCAAGAGCGAATTGGCACATTTTTAGGAAAAGAAAAAAAAAAAAACAAAAATGATATCTGATAAAATTTTTGTGACTGCTAAACTTTTTTTATCCAAACATATAGTTGCAAAAAAAAAAAAAAAAGAAATTGTCCATACAGGAAGAAATAAACGAGCCGGGCTGTGGAGAAATTTTTTTTCACGATTTAATTTCCATCTGAAGGTAAAAAATTGAAGCGATTGAACTTTGATCCATCGATTCTTGATGATTTGATGAGACAAAGTACAATCAATGTAAAAATATTAACATTATTTCTAAAATAACCTCGGTCATGTTGGACTCTCTCAAACTCGAACCAAGAGTTGAACATCAGAAGTCTTAAGAATGTAGCAAAAAAAAAAAAAAAAAAAAAAAAAAAAAAACCAAAGCATAACCTCCAAAAATAGAAAATAATTTTTCTGCACTAAAAACTATTTGATATCATTTGTAAAAAAAAAAAACCTTTTCCAACTACAATAATATTATTTAGATGGATACAAATTTTGGGGTTCGCATCGTAGCATCGTTATTTCTCAAAAAAAAAAAAAACTTTCCCGACTCACTGATTCGATTGTCCCTGAAAAACAAAAACCACAAAAAACAAAACCCACCCTCCTCATATCCCCATCGAACGTAATTCCACCACAGACCACCAGAATTCTCCATACAAAAATAATGGCGCCCTCGTCTCATACATTCCCAAAATCTTTAATATCGCGTGTACGACGGCCATTCTCGAAACTACAATTTTACCATAAAAAGTGGCTAATATCGGGAAGGTGTTACGACGATATTATGCGACGTGACGTGGTTATGTCGCAAGATATTTTCCTGAAAAACAAAAACAAAGAAAAAAGAAAACACGTAGCCCGTTGGGATTTTTGGGTGTTTCGATGGTTCCCGCAGTAACCTCCAGATGGCTGAGATGGCGCTGCTGCTGCTGCTGCTGCTGCTCTTGCTCGTTTAGTATCGGAACAACGTTTTCTTTCTGCGCGGGTAAAATGCCATAGGCCAGGCCACCGGAGCCCATCGTAAGATTGCTCCTCGGGCCGGGGGCCCCGACGACGGATGACGACGGGCCACCCATTACGAAGCCAACTTTACGACGGACCACGGAGAGGATACTCCTCTCTCGAGTGGCCGTTCTACTTCTTTGTCCCTCGCGGGGATTTCTCTGGCGCGACGTTCGCCATCCGACACAGCCGGTTAGAAACGTTCGAATTATTCGAGATAGCTGCGATAAATCGAATCCCCTTCTCGGCTGCCCGGTCGCCGTGTCTCTTGCCCGGCATCATTTTTTTTTTTTATCGATCCTGTCGACTGCAGCGTCCTGTAGTGTCCTTCCCGCAGGAAACTCCTCGAGAGAATCGTCTGCTTCGGCCCTCGCGAGCGACCTTCGTGCACACGTTTGCTTTTCGCACAATGGCTGCTGGAAAATTGTCACCGCGGTCGAAGCCACGATGCGAACATCGAGAAACACGAGGCAACGTTGTAGTCGGGGGGGGGGGGGGGGGGCGGGAATTCAGTGACCGAACTCGTGAAAAGTTCGAGCTGTCGATGGGACCGAATTTTCGGCAAGACTCAGCTCCGTGCCACGTTTCCAAGGTCATGCCGAAATGTTTTCAAGGCGAAGGGGGTGAATCCCTTGCGGATTGGCCTGGACGCTCGTCGGATGTCAATCCCATCGAGAATCCGTGGGGGCCCCCATGGGCAACGCCGGATTACGAATTCGTGGGACCCCCACGACGGTGAACCAAAATGATGGAACCCCGTGATATTCGGGTGTGGATACGGGAATGAGATGATCGAGCGAAGCTGACGGAAAATTCATTGATTCACGTGCCAGCACGAGTTCGTGGCAGTCGTCAAAGCCAATGGAGGACATATTCATTATCAAACGACACGCTGAATGACTTTGTGCTCGTAACTCGATTCAACTGAACTTTCAATTGTACGAAAACACAGAAACGAAGACTTTGTGTTCACATTGATTCGCACAATATACCGTCAATATCCACATTCATTCCAACTATTTTAGAAGACATGTCGTCTCCTCTCGACTTCCCATCATTTTGGCTCCGTTTCATCATTTATTTATCTTCCAGTTTTTTTTTTTTTTTTCATAATTCCGCCATTCGAAGTTCAGTCGATTGTCTGGGCTCCACGGACAGGACGAGCGAAGCATTGTCAAGGATTTCCCGGGCGTGGCGTTTCGGATCGTCGCGCGCTGCACGCGAGCGATCCAGCAACCAAGTTTGTTAGTCGCGATGAGAGTTGTTACAATGGCGGGACGTTGGATAGCGAATGTAGATACCGGTTGCTGAAAAGTCAGTGTTGTACGAAGACGCTTCGCAACGTTGTAATTAGGAAGAAAAAAATAATCACAATAATGATAGAAAAAAAAAAAAAACGGCGATAGGTTAGCGTGATCGCGTTGGAAAATGAAAAATGAGGGAGAGCAGGCAGGCAGGTATAGATAGCGAGCGCTTTCCAGCCCCTGCGCCTCGTGTGTGCGCACATACCTGGGTTCCTCCACATGACTGCGCAGCCGGGCTCTCATCTGCCCGGCAGCTAGTCTCGCGATCTTGGTCTCAGTCTCAATTAATGCAATTACCTGCTCCCTCGTCTAATTACCTATCAAACGGAGTTATTATTACGTATATATATATATATATGTATACATATATATGTGCGTGTGTGTGTGTGCCACAGCTCGTTCTTGAGACTCTCTAATGAACGTTATTAATTGCTTTATGATTTTCCGATAAAAACATATACCAGCCGCGATATGCAATCAACTTTTAATCCCTGCACGTCATCGCAGCTCCCCCCCCTCCCCCCTCCTCCCAGACGACTGCACTTTGTAATCATCGCGCATTTGGATTTTTCACAACAGTGTTTCGAGATTACTTTGTAATAATTTGTGTATTCATTTAATTAATTTTATTAATTTTATTAATTTTATTTATAAGTGCGATGAACGACGAATTATCAAATATCGTTATTGTGCATCAGTGCTTCTGATTGGGAATTGAATCAACTCAATTTTATCGGTTGGGGATTGAATTGATTCGATTTTAATCATCGATTGTTTTGAATCGTTGATACAACAATTGTCTCGACAGCTCAACTTTGGCTGCGAAATTCATTCTACTTTAGGTATTTTTTCAACGAATAAATGTTGCTTAGCTTATGAAAATTTTTGGGGCCTGCTGTGAAGTCACAAGAATCATCGATTCTGCGAAAAAAAGCATGCTAACAATATTTTTATTCCTTTTGAACGAATTATAATCGTTTTTCTTTTTTTCGGAAGTCGTATCTGTTGATATTTCATCGATTATCATGTCACAACAATATATCAAACAAAAATTATCGTCGGTCATGTTCCACAGTTACAACAATATTCCAAAATCGATCCATCACAAACTCAACTACATCATTATCATTCTCGGTCCCAAGATCGACCCCAACATTCCATAAGATAACCCAAAAACATCAAAAACAAAACAAAACAAAAATCCACACACAAAAAAAAAAATGCATAACGAGTTGACGAATAAAGTTGGGGAGCGTATAAAGAGACGGAAACACGAAGAAAGGCGACTAAATAGTGGCACTCCATAGCCGGAAGTTATTTCTCGGGCTAACCAGATGAAGCGATAGGGACCTCAGGACATAAAGAAAGAGAGAGAGAGACAAAGACAAGCCGCTAGCACGTCGTAAAAGCGAACACTCGAGTCTTCGTCGCCGTTGCATCGGTCCGTCCGTCCGTCGCGTTGCGGGCTAAGTCGTTGATGATGGACTTGGCCGGCGCATAGCCGGTGCAAAGCAGGTGAGATTTCGTCGGTCAGCCTGTGGTTTGGGTCGCAGCAACCCGGGGCACGCGCCTTGCTGGCCCCGAGGCCGATAATAAGCGGGTACCGCGTGCCTGGGCCTCGTCATCGTCCACGGTCCTCGTTCGGCTTCTTCGTCGTTCCCCTCGAAAGGTGTCGCGTCGCGCACCACGCGCGCGTTCCCCCGCATCACGTGTCGTACGGGCATTTTCACGGGGCCTTCCGAAACCCCATCGGACCCCGCGATACACACCGCCACGGTCACTTTCACGGCCTTTCCCACCGTAAGGGATAATACCGGGACCGGTCCCAGCATTATCCCCTGGTTCACCGCGCGGGCGCGCCGTAGCCTTCGCACGCACCGGCCAATTTGATAGATCGACTGATATAACCTTCCAGATAAAACTGACGACGTGTATGAGTGTGTGTGTGTGTGTGTGTGAGTTACCGGCTGGGTCTGAACGACCCCGGGACCGGTAGCGAACGCGGGACAGGTGTAAAACGTTTCCTCACCGTGACCGTAACGCACTAAGCATATATATGTATATATATATATATATATATATATATATATATATATGCTTAGTATATCAACGAGTCACCTTCCCGTATGTCCTCTGAGTTCGCAGGCCAACAGCTGACCGACCGCGATCCGAGGGTCCCCTCTCGATTAACCGACAATTTATAACTTCACCCTTAACCACATTGGTTCAACCCCCCTTTCACGTGCATTCCAAGTAATTTTCTTTGTGCTTGTTTTTATTTTTTTTTTTTAAGACAAATGAATAGTTTGTTGCTGTTTGTTTGTTTTTTGTTTTTTTTTGGTATGGAAAGAAGGAATGTGATGATTGTGTGTGTGTGTTGACGTGAGGATGCATTGGCTCGGGTGGAAATGCGGGCTTGGATAGGTAATCGAATGAGACAATTTAACATGTGTAGCGCACGCGAGTATATGCGATGTACATGGTAATTAATAATTTCGATGAATAGATAGGAATTCGTGTAAATTTTAGTTTAGTTTATTTTTAACAACTTTTAGATGTGTTGTAATAATGGGGACTGGTTTGATGGATCAATAACGAAATTGTGTGATTGAAGTAACAAGGGAAAAGAGTGTTTATTAATTATATGTGGGGTAGGGCATATATAGTGTATATATATATAGACTATACAGAGTCAGGTATAGAGACTATCCATGGACTGTGTATGTCTCCAATCGACATATTATTTATACGTAGACTATATATATATACGTTTTTTACTATCGTGTATATAAATAATTAATGTATAATCTATATATAATTTTTTGAACACGAATTTTCATCATTCTCATTTAATTCGGGGTAAATATTTCGAGGAATCAGATGGTCGCAATTATCGAACAAATTCCAAACGATCGAGCCTCGAAGCGTCGTCTCTCTCTCTCTCTCTCTCTCTCTCTCTCTCTCTCTCTCTCTCTCTCAAAAAAAAAAAATGTCCACCCGCATCGATCACTCGCAAGATGACAACACCCAAAACCGGCGCAATAAATCGTACATACGTGACCCCACGTATGAGACATCATCGTGTTTTCTTTTTGTTTTTTTTTTTTTTTTTTTTTTTGTTCAACTACGAAACGTTTTTGATTTTTCCGTGGTTGTTTGTTACATTTGTTTTTCTGTTTTTTTTTTTTTTTTTCACAAACTTTTAATTTCGTCGTCGTGATGTTTACTCGTTAATGTGCGTATCAGTCGAACAAAGAGCGTGATAGGAAGAGCGCGTGTACGACGAGATGGGGCAAAAAAAAAAGAGTCGTGCGTATATATGTATATAAAAGCGCGGGGCGATGCGAGGTCCGTCTCGTCCGCGATGAGGGCGAGGCCCTCACGAAGCGAATACGTGCACAGTGAGAAGGTAAAAACGCACGACGAACGTGAAGACGAACGTGACGCGGCGGAACGTCCGCGAGCTCGCGGTTCGTCGCGAAGATACTCCCCGGGACGGTATAAAGGAAAGAAACGTTTGTGTGAGAAAGATGGAAATAAAGAAAGAAAGGTAGAGAGAGAGAGAGAGAGAGAGAGGGAGAGAGAATAGGACACAGAGAGTCAGGGAAGAACCGAGCAAAGTCACAGCGACGATGTTACCGGACTCGTACTGACACAGGTCTCCACGCTCGCCCACGACTCTTCGCTTCGTCGCGTAAAACAAAAAAAAGAAAACAAAAAAAAAATAAACAAAAAACAAAGCGACACGCGAAACTATGTATTGTCCTGCGACGAAGAGAAGTCCTGAATTACAATTGAGCATCGTCATCAGGACGAAAGGTGCATGAAAGTCCGTTTCACGGTTTATTCTTCGTTGGTCCGTCTGCGGTCAACTTCACCGCGCGAATTTTTTGCCAAATGCCAAGATTGCGGAAACATTGTTAGCATAGCATTTGGAAAATTATTGGATTTTGATCATGATGAAATTGGGAATCAAAGTGAGACAATTTGAGGAGCTAGGAAACAAACTATATAAGTTTTATATATTGAAGTAGGTTGAAAAGAGACAAAGTTGTTCGATGGTTTTGTGGTGTGGTCTGTTGCACTTGGAGTGTATGATGTGAGGAAACTACTGGTTAAAGTTGTAGCCAGTTGGATTATTTAGATATTATTTAGGTTGTGAGATCATTGGTTCGATGTTGACTTCTATTGACACGTAAAAAAAAGCATAGATGTAGTTAGATTGATTCTACGATCCTGGATTTAAATTAATTTGTAGGATTTCTAGACTTTCTAGGGTAGCCATATTTAATGAGGACCACTTCGACCGTTTTTTGACTGACGTTTGGCTAGCATTGATCAAAAAACGTTGCCACAAAGGCAACATCAATGAGGAACAAGCAATTTTGATTTTTGTTGGTCAGTTGCTTCGGTCAAATTTCGTGAGATTATTTTCCTCTCTTGGTTTGAGAGCGAGAACCCTACTTTACCGATTATTTCGGTTTCCTATTTATTTTTTTATAAATCAATTGCTCAGTTAATTCTTGAAAATTAACGAAGCAATATTTTTTCTATCAATGATGTTCTTGATGAATGAAAATTCGTGAAAAAAAAATTGTTTTTTGATAATTTTGTTGTATTTATAATGTCGAATGACAACTGCTTTGGATTTTCTTGGATCTAACTTGTGTGGGAAGGATCGAACGATGAAAATTAGTCGTCGAGTTTTTGTTCGAAGCGGATAGGCAGCCAAGTTGGACGGTGAGGCACGAGTAGATCCGGGAAAGATGAGTGACGACCCTCCAGCTTGATCTCGGAGTCGTGGCAGCGGGACTATCGCGGTTTCCCACGGGACAAACAGGGTACGAAGGAGTCTCGGTGTCTTCCCCGCAAGTTCCGGGAGCTCGAAAGAGTACAAGTGCGACGAAGAGAGAGCGTTTGAACGAAGATGCCAAAGTGCGAGGGACATGGGACGAGAACTCGGAGCGACGGATGTTGAAAAGCCTGAAGAACGATGGAACACGCAAGATTGTGTGAATCAATGTGAAGACAGGGCGAATTTTTTTTTTTTTTTTCATGATTCCTGAGAGAGACAGAGAGGTAAAACACTGGGCTGTATTTTCGCACAATGGCTGCTGGAAAATTGTCACCGGTCGAAGGCACGATGCAAACATCGAGAAACACGAGGCAACGTTGTAGTCGGGGGGGGGGGGGGGCGGGAATTCAGTGACCGAACTCGTGAAAAGTTCGAGCTGTCGATGGGACCGAATTTTCGGCAAGACTCAGCTCCGTGCCACGTTTCCAAGGTCATGCCAAAATGTTTTCAAGGCGAAGGGGGTGAATCCCTTGCGGATTGGCCTGGACGCTCGTCGGATGTCAATCCCATCGAGAATCCATGGGGGCCCCCATGGGCAACGCCGGATTACGAATTCGTGGGACCCCCACGACGGTGAACCAAAATGATGGAACCCCGTGATATTCGGGTGTGGATACGGGAATGAGAAGATCGAGCGAAGCTGACGGAAAATTCACTGATTCACGTGCCAGCACGAGTTCGTGGCAGTCGTCAAAGCCAATGGAGGACATATTCATTATCAAACGACACGCTGAATGACTTTGTGCTCGTAACTCGATTCAACTGAACTTTCAATTGTACGAAAACACAGAAACGAAAACTTTGTGTTCACATTGATTCGCACAATACTGTGTGTATTTACAAAAACAATGAACGAGGTTGAAGCTCTGAGTGAGAAAAAAAAACGATTTTGAAGAAAACGGATTGTCGAGACACACGATTATGCGTATGACGTTCTTGGAGCTTCTGTCGCGGTGATCGTTTTGCGGTCATCGATGCGCATCGAGGAACAAACATCGCGATCGTCATCGTCGTCGGCGATGAATAAGCCAACGTCGCGGGCAGACCGAGCGAAGAAATACGGATTTTCTTATTTCTTGCTTGCTTGGGATGTCTTGTCCCACGTAAACGCACGGAGGCGACGGAGACGACGACGACGACGACGACGACGACCGAGACGAGTGACGAACGGATTATACTCCGGGCCTCGTGCACGTGAGCCACGACTATACGTGATCCACCACGGTCCTTTCGTTCATGATGGGTGCAACAGGCATTTTTACGACCTTGGCGTCTTTCGGTTGAATTTTCTGACAATGAAATCTCGTCGCACAGTTCGGTCTCGTTTCAAACTCGGGAATCGCAATTTTTTCGTCTCTGTTGAATTTTCAATTGGTTGAATGATAAAAAAAAATGAATGAATAAATAAATGATGTGGGGACTTTATACCGAATTATTGATTGTGGCTGAGTTTTTGAGATGCTGGATTTTTGTTGGGTCGTGATAAACGCATTGGAAAATGTAATCACCGATGGAAAATCCAGAGTTCCGTGCTACTGAAAAATAATTAATAAAAAAAAAAGAAAATAAATTAAAATAAAATTAAATCATAATGAAAATAAATATTAAATTAATTTTTGATCGAATAAAATATGAAATTAATAAAAATGAGAAAAATGAAATTTAAATGGAAACGAAAATCAAGAATTAAACAAAAATAGGAATCAAATTGAAATTAAGTGAAAAAGAAACGTTAAATTGAAATTGAAAATTAAAATTAATTTAAATTCAAGTCAAGATGAAAAAAAAATCATGAAACGAAAAAACAAATTTCGGAACACAATGTTTATCGAATAAAAATTCGTTGCCAGGTTTTCAGACGCATCACCGAAATAATGAAATTCGCGAATCCATTGCAAACGGTTTGACCTTTAACCCAAAACCAACTCACGATGTCTGCTCATCGAAAAAAAATTATAAATTGTTTTTGTTTTTTTTTGCTTTTTCATCCTTCAATTCCATTCTCGATAATTTCACACACTCGAGCATCACCTCAAAAAGCTTTGATCGTTGGTGTACTCATCAGCGTCTCCTCCATCTATTTTGGTTACGTTCCAATCGCATTGTTTCTCGGCCATCCAAAATCCCGAAGTGGAATATCGGTAAGTCGTCGACGAATATAACAATAGCCCGTGGTACGTGACCCTGTGATACCCGTCTCTTCACCGTCGTCGATCAACGTGACGCGAATTCACGATGTCTTAAAAAAAAAAAAAAAAAAAAAAACCGGCCAATGACTGTCTCAAAATCGACACCGACGCTCTTTTCGACATTCCACCGTTTCTCCGACTCCTATCATCGCTCTTTCCCAACAAAAGTCTCGAACAAACCGATCTCGACCTTTGTAATTTCCCCCCCCCCCTCCGCCCCCCATTTTGTCATCGAAATTGGTTCGATAAAATCGTGTTAGCCAACCAGGACAACGACGGAAGAATAATTTCCAAGCGGAAACGATGATAATTGTTGAAAAAGTGTTTGCTACAACGATCGAGGAAAGAGGAAAGTACGGGGGGGGGGAGGGTCGTATCGGTCGTCAACGACGAGATCATGTACGAGTCGCGAAGTCGTTGTTTCAAAAACGAACGGACGGAAAGACAGAACAGGATTGTCACGTCACCGATTCCCACGATACGCCAGCTGCCCGAAAAAAAAAAACGAAAAAACGAAAAAACGAAAAGAAACCATGGTTGGGAGGCCGTTGAAGTCGAGCCTGGGCGCGTGATATCGTCGCGACTGTGGCGCCCTCCTTGTCCGGTTTCTCGGTCATCGGTGACGATTTTCGGTGTAACCAAATTTCGATCTACATGCACGTCGATAACTCATCGACGTTGATTAAATTATTAGTTCCGATAGGACTGTAGTCAATGAAATTATAAGTTTCAAGGACTGCAGTCATTTGAATTATTAGTTTTAGGGACTGCAGCCATTTAAATTATTAGTTTCGAGGACTGCAGTCCTTAATTTCGTTATATAGATATAACACAGACGACTTAAGAATGGCTCTTCGGTATCTGGCAATTTTGTCAGAGACGTTACAACGAACAAAACTTGCGACCTGGGTAGATCCTCGGTAGGAGGCCATATCAGAGACACTCCCTCCCCCCTCCAACCCCTCCACCCCATCCTCCCAAAAAATACCCCACGAAAATTGAGGCGAGGGTGTTTAAAAAAAAAAAAAAAAAAAAAAAATTGCACAACGTTCATCGAGGTCCCCGGAAGTATATATATCTGGTCTTTGTGAGAACCGAGTATAGGCGAAACGACGTGTAGAGAGCGAAGAAAACTTTGAAAAGTCGTCGGGGCCGAGTAAACCTGGAATTGTCGGATAATCCGAGATGATCGTCTAATAGCTTTAGGAATAAGGAATCAACTGGGAAAGGGATGGGGAGGGGAGGGCAGAGCAGGAAGAAGGAGAGGGGAGGAAGGGGGGGGGGGGAGGTGCTGCTCGATATTAGCATAAGCTTCACTTCGTCGGCTAACGAGCGGAAGGGACGAGACCCCAAAAGTGCTACGATGGATCGAACGAAATATTAAAAAAAAAAAAAGAGAAAAAAATAAGATAACGGAAGTCAAGGATAATGACATGAGCTACTAACTTTCACGTGGAATACCATGTCTGGGCTTTTCGGTTCTTCGAACTATTTGCGGTCGTCAACGACATTCATAACCCTTAAAATACGTGCAATACTCTGACACAGTTCAAACAAAAACAAAAAACAATAAACGATATTAAAAAAAAAATTATTCGTACGGCGCACGAGTCAATTCGTCCACAAAATTTTTAATTTAATTTTTTTTTTTAAATAAAAACAGTCTGGAAATCCAAGTAAAAAACTCATATGCAGTCTATATATATAAACCAAAAAAATTCCTAATCCCATATAAAGTTTATACATAATTTTTCACTTGGGTTCCATAATTTTTTCACTTGGATTTTATAAAAAACAAAATATAATAATTTTCCTAGGGTTCTATAATTCTTTCATTCCTCCAAACTACACACACACATAGTACAACCATACATCTATGTATAGTTCTACACAATTATTTATTCACTTGGAAATAAGTCGCGACGCCGGAATCGCGTGCGGAGCACCGAACAAATAGAAAACCAAACAAAAAAAAAAAAAAAAAAAACAAACCTAAAAGATAAAAAATCAAAAAACCAGCGACGGAGTTGAAGATAAAAAAAAAAAAAAAGAAAAATAAGGTAACGCAGCGTAGGTGGTTGACGCGCCCATACAGCTATTGTCCGCGGGGAGCTCTCAGATCGCTCCGAATACATTAAACATGACACGACAACGCGGATGACTGAGTGATTTTTTTTTTTCTTCGTTCTTTCTTTCGCTTTGAGTGCGGCAACGCGGTTGTGGCCCGCGTATATATATATATATATATGTGTGTGTATGTATATATACATACGAGGCCCGGTACGCGAAAGAACCGAACGCGGCATATGTAATTACGTCGGCGATCCCAAAGTATATCCGCGCGCGTTGAAGCAAGCAAGACTTTATATATATATATATATATCGACTCTCGTAACCATAGGTACACACGCTTTGTGTATCTCCTTTATCTATATTCGTCCTATATCTCTTTCTCTCTCACGATATATATATATGTATGAATATATATATATATATATATTTACAACTCGTCCCTTTTTACTCACGCGGTAGGCGTTACCTTATCTCACACGCGTCTCGGTGAACGAGAGCACACGATTTTCACCTACGGACCCGACAAACGGACCCATACACGTTCGCCACACGTGCCGCTAATTCACCTACGTCCAAACCTAACCGCACCAATTGCCCGTCGCTACTTATACTTGCAAAGTTATTTTTGTGCTGGCTTCGAAAAATTTATGCGCCATCGTTATCGGGATAAATAGGTGCGATATTCGCGATTCTTTTTTTTTTTTACAACTTCGTATTTCAACTTCGTTTTACTTTACAAATCCGAATTGGAGAAGGCAAAGTTTGAAGTATGTTTTTTCGGCCACGTTTAGACCTGAATGCTGGGTGAAATTTTTTTTTTTTTTTTTTCATCTTCGTTTTTCACCTTTCGAGCGAGGGTGATGATTTTTTCTTTCGGTTATTTTATACCCTCGCTTCGCATTTTCCCATCTTTCCGAACTTGAAAAAATGGGAAATGACTGCGGATTTTTCAGGGTAAAGTGAAATTGAAAAAAAGAGGACGAGAATTGCTTGTAAATTCATTCTACTTTCAATCTCCTTCGCAATAAATGTGATGTGTTGAAGTGAGTTGAAATAAAGGTGAACATTTCGACTCGGGAAATCACCTTAATGCATCCTAGTCTTCCAAGTAAAAAAAAATATACATAGTCTATATTATAAACTATATGTGGGATTGGGCATATATAGACAACATATATTTGTAGACTGTATATAGACTATATATCGTCTATATAATTTTTTTTTACTTGAATTTTATATGCACAGTTTAAATATTTTTTTCAAATCTCGAGTAAACGTGAATATATATATATATTAGGGTGGGTCAAAAAAATCGACTATTTTTTTTTTTACTTCTTTACCCGATAAGTAGGTTTCTAGACACCTTCAGATAATTCAAAGCAAATTTGAGCTTTTTATTTAAATGTTAAGATCCTCCGCCACGCGGTTTTTCATTTTTTTTGCAGTATCAGAAGAAAAAATTCATATCGCTCTATCAACTGATATTTGAAATAGCTCCCCTTCCATACTCGTAGGAAATTGTCTGCTCTACAAAAAAGATCTCTTACAATTTTTTCGTAAACCTCACTGTTTTGAAGATATTTACGGTTCAAGTTTGATCATTTTTAGACAAATTCCTGTTTTTCTTATGAATTTCGTAACTCGTTAACAAAAAATCATTATGGCAGGCGCAATGCTTAGTTTTGTAGAATGTGCGCTGCTCTACAAAAATGGTTTCTCATGAATATTCGATTGAATTAAGCGTTTCAAAGATATTCATCGTCGAACTTCAATGCACGCCAATTTTAACAGCTTTTGATTAATAATTCGGAAAATTTTAATTTAATTTATGAGTTTCAGGGAAATTTATACAAGTTTGAGTTTTGATCGTAAGATTAACTATTATAGAAGTTCTTTGTTCGAAAATTTATTTGAAACTTTTGTTCTGATAATATTTTTATAAATGTTATCTCTAATAATTAAAAATGACGATCGTGATGTCGTTTTATTTTAAAGCGTGTATTCAGAACGTATTTCAAAACTTTTTTCTACATAGTATACATAGAATTTTTCGTTCTAGGGGATTTTTGCTTTGAATTCCATTAGATTCTAATTAGATTCTAATGGAATTCAAAGCAAAAATCCCCTAAAACGAAAAATTCTATGTATACTATGTACAAAAAAGTTTTGAATTACGTTCTGAACACACGCTTTAAAATAAAATAACATCACGATCGTCATTTTAAATTATTAGAGATAAAATTCATAAAAATATTATCAGAACAAAAGTTTCAAATAAATTTTCGAACAAGGAACTTCTATAATAGTTAATCTTACGATCGAAACTCAAATTTGTATAAATTTCCCTGAAATTCATAAATTAAATCAAATTTCTCCGAATTATGAATCAAAAACTGTTAAAATTGGCGTGCATTGAAGTTCGACGATGAATATCTTTGAAACGCTTAATTCAATCGAATATTCATGAGAGACCATTTTTGTAGAGCAGCGCACATTCTACAAAACTAAGCATTGCGCCTTCCATAATGATTTTTTTTTAACGAGTTACAAAATTCATAAGAAAAACAGGAATTTGTCTAAAAATGATCAAACTTGAACCGTAAATATCTTCAAAACAGTGAGGTTTACGAAAAAATTGTAAGAGATCTGTTTTGTAGAGCGGACAATTTCCTACGAGTATAGAAGGAGGGCTATTTCAAAATATCAGTTGATAGAGCGATATGAATTTTTTCTTCTGATACTGCAAAAAAAATGAAAAACTGCGTGGCGGAGGATCTTAACATTTAAATAAAAAGCTCAAATTTGCTGTGAATTATCTGAAGGTGTCTAGAAACCTACTTATCGGGTAAAGAAGTAAAAGAAAAAATAGTCGATTTTTTTGACCCACCCTAATATATATATATATATATATATATATATATATATGTTTCTTAAATTTTTATAGAGATAGCCGCGAGTCCGCGCGTACGCTAGAAAACCCTCGAAAGATTTATATTCGTCGGAGGTCGAAGCGGCAGCAGCAGCAGCAGCAGCAGCAGCAGCCGGGCCATCCGGATACTCGCGACCGGTCGGCCACAGTCTGCCGCTCGGCGATGTCCACCGAGATAAGCCCCTGGCCGAGCGCACATCCGACAACAGAACAGGAAGCACACAGCGGCCGGAGTCTTCTGGACTCTCAATGACTCCCAACCTTTTTTTTTTTTTTTTACACGAATGCTCTCACATGTAAATTAAACTCTTGTATATGTCCGTCGAAAAAACGCACGTTTCGTTACAAAAAAATCTAACAAAACAAATTTAGAAAAAAAAAAATTTAAGAAAGCAAATATGACCCGAAGATGTAGGACGAGAGTGCGGAAAAATAATTCTAGACTCGGTCCGCATCAAACCCCGATCGATGAATCCAATGACGGAGCGTGCGCGGTCGAAGCTCGACGAAAAAAAAAAAATATATATCATCATAATTTTTTTTTCCATTCTTCGCCGTTCGATCGTGGCGTCGCGTATTTTATTTGGTCCAGACAGGAATTCGGCTAAATGCATTGATTAAACTGCTGACATGGTTCGGAGTTGCCGGTGGGCCAGCCGCGTCTCCGGACAACTCCCGCGGACCCCGTCAACCGCGAGACGGTTTTTGTCGTCGAAACGATCGCGGCGATCGTCTCGAGCCCTTCCTCCCCCCCCCCCCCCGCTTCCCCTCGCAGGAGCTTGCTATCGTTCGCGACAGCGTCCGAACGCGGTCCACACAATTGTAACACGATTTCTTTGGACCGATCTCGTCGAACGGGACACGCCAAACACCTTTTGCAGAAATCGGACAATTAATTGTCAACTTTGAAAATTCGTCTCAACCGATTTTTTTGTTATATCTATTTTTTTTTAATGTTTTTATTTACGTTGTTGATTTATCGAATTAGAGAGATATTTTTTTTGTTATTTTTTTCCACAAACTTAACCTAAAAAAAATAAATAAAAATAAATGAAAATCATTTTCATTTTTTAGGTTATGTTTGCCGGATAGCTGCCAACGATTTTTTTTTCTTTTGGTAGTATAATTTTTGACAATATATATATATGTTTTTCAGATTTTTCCTCCCGACCGTTTCCGTAGAAGAAAATAGAAAATGATTTTCAAAACTTTCAAATGAATGTAGGCATCACAGAGGGTGAATTTAAAAATCGGAAAAAAATATGAAAATTTCGTTGACATAGTCTAGAATCATTTGAAAGGTGGGCAGCAATGATTTTTCTTTGAGGAAGACCCTAATATAAATATATACATGCAGGAGTCCGCGAGACGGACCGGCCGGACGGAGAAGAGCGCGCCGGTTCAGCCGTCGTGGCGGCGGCTCGTGTGCGAGGCTTCTGCGGACGCGTCTCGTTCGCAGGCAAAGCACGACGCGGGTTCGGCATGCATCGCTCACTCCTTCGTCGAGTCAGCCATCCAGTTAGCCATCTATGGAATCGCTCGGATGATTAATGGGTTATAATGGTCAGTGGGAGGAGGGAGGAGGGAGGGGGAGGGGGGGAGAGACGCGAGGTTTTCCCCGCGTGACGGACCACGCCGAGGGTCTTCCCTCGGCAGCAGCAGCCGTCTCGAGCCCCTCGTGCTTTTGCTTTTGCTTTTTCGCTGGGCGAAACAACGCACACGCTTGTGCGCATGCGCGCAGCCTCCGGAGAAGACTTTCGGTCTCTCGCATTCTCGATGACAGACGCGTAAAAAAGCTCGCGATGCACGCTCGCACACGCGATCCGGGCATGTGAGACGACAAGGTCTTCGGTGAGTCGAAGATTCGCGGGGTCCCCGAAAATCTCGATTCTCTCGTTCGTCGTCGTCAATCGTCGCTGATGCGATATTCCGACGATCCGAACGACGAATCTAACGATGCTGTATATTCGATGGAAGAGAGTGGCACAGGTCCCCGCGAACGGACGAGCCAAAACTAGGCTTCGAAAAAAAAAATTTATGAATATATACCGGGTGTCCTATTTTCGTTTTACCGGATTTATCTCGAAAAATACGACTCCCATCGAGTATCGAGTATAATGAAACTTAGAGGGTTCGAGGAGAGACGTACAAAACAATTTTTTGTTTTGGTCCAACATTCAAAATGGCGGTGTTAAGGTGGCTGACATGTTTTTTTGAAATATCATCATGCTTTTTTCTTTCCACCAAAAAATTTGTCGTGTCAAAACTGACAACTTTTGTGGGACATGTTGTTTGATTAATTCAATGTTGGATTAAAAAGAAATAAAATCCTTGGAGTTTTATGATAATTGATACTTGATCGGAGTGGTGTAAGATTAGAATCGAACACCCGGTATATTAAATGACAATGGCATGCGAGAGCTCGGTCGATCGCGGTCACGAATGACGGATTACGGTGACGCTCCTCGACACGATACAAGTCGTTACGTTGATGCGGAATTTCGCGTTTGAAATTCCGTTGGAGTTGCCAAATGTTTTCATTGTACCATTGTGTCGCATCGACGTCGTGAAAAACAATACAGATTAATTGTATTCGTTGGTTCGAATGTTAATGGCAGTGGTTGATCCGTTCGTTGGATGGCAATATAAATTTTCGACGTTGTTTTTTTTTTATTATTTATCGATTTCTGTAGATGATCTCGTTCTTTCATTGAAATTATTCATAATGGGTTTTGAGAATCTAAAGTAATGTGAGTTATTGTCGAATGATACGAAAAATCATAATTATTCGTTAAACATACTTTTTTTTATTATTCGATCATTCTGAAGGTCATCGTAATTATTTGTTAAAATAATGTCACGATTAACTGTAATTATTTGTCAGCAAAAGTTTTTCAATTGTCGCAAAATGCGAGTAATCGTAATTATTTCTTATCAAAAGTTTAATTTGTCGCAAAATGCAAGTAATCGTAATTATTTTTAATTAAAAAAAAAACGTTTTAATTGTCGCGAAATGCAAGAAATCGTAATTATTTTTAATAAAAAAGGTTTCGATTGTCGAACAATGCCAATAATCAATAATTGTCGATCATAAAAAAAAAAATGGAAACAATAATTTAAATTGATTTTCATCAAAAAAATAGTTTCATCCGAATTCGTCCGAAATATGCTTTCGGCCAAACGAATCAACGGCCATCGGGGCTGCAATAAAATCCGGCACGAGATATATAAGTCACCGTAAAAAATAAAGGGTTGTAAGTGGGGTTGGGATGGAAAGCGAGGTTTTTGAGTAAGGGCGCGGAGAATTCGGATCGCATGTTTCGGAACAGTAAGAGCCGTCGGTGAAAAGTAGCAGCGAATAGACCGAAGCGATCTTCTCGCAGCGGCGGGCAATAGCGGTGATTCTCGTGAAATGTGCAATATCTTCCGTGATCAGGGATTATTACGGGCTGATTGGGGGGGTTTGATCTAGCCAGGCCAGTCGTCTACATACACACGCAAATATATGTCAGGGTGGTCCTTATTTAGTTTTTTTTTCATTTTTCTCAATTTTCGCGCTCACGGGGAATAATATATGGTTCAAAATGGATTTTAAAAAATATCCTTGAAATTTGAGGTCATTGTATAATGCCCATGAAGTTGGCCCGGGGTCCAGTGGACCCCGAGTGACCCCAACGGACTGAATAGCAAACTTTGGGAGGCCGGGGGCAGGGTTAAGAATCGAGATAGGGACCTCAGATTTCGAGAATATATTTTTTTAATTTATTTCAAACCATATTATCATTGGGGAGGATGGAAATAAAAATAATACAAAATAAGGGCCACCCTCATTTATGTACATAGCTATGTGTGTGTAGCTATATATATATATATATGTATATATTCACGACGATTGACGGTGAGTCGATCGAAAAGGTCCGCCATAACAGTCGAGACCGCGGCGGGCCGTTCAGCCCAAGCCGTTCTTCACTCTTGTCCGGTTTGTAAATTCCCTCGAATCGTCGTAACTTTTCCGCTCTTCCGAAAAACATCGTCCGTGCGCCATTCGTGACGAGTTGTTCCGAACGTCATCCGCAAAAGAGCTTCGGCTATTGCCGTGGGAAACGATGTTTCTTTCGTCGTTGTGGGTTACACGAAGCCGATTCAAAACGAGCAAACGCCATGCGACCGTCGCTTCGCGGTTTAAAGTAACCACACTTTTGACGTACATTCGACGAGACTCGTTACCCCTCCGAGTCAATGCTACATGTATATATATATATATATATATATATATATATATGAAATATATATGTTTATAAAAAATTCCATATCAATAATTCGGACAGTCTGAACCCTGACCCCCGCCGATTCGGTTCATAATTTTTTATGTCGGCTTCCATTTCGCCCCAAAAATACTCCTGATGTTTTCAAAATAGTTTTCGCATCCCCTCACTGATTTTTTTTCAGAATTTTTGGATCATTTACAACACTTAGAAAAATTAAATACTTTTCTTTATTTGGGGGTAGTTTTGAATTTCTCTGCAAAAAAAAAATCAGAGATGCTTTTGAGATTTTCTATCTATTCTCCTATTCTATCTATTCTCCTATCTAATTTCTATATCTATTATCCTGGAAAATTTTCAAAGTTTTCAAATTCTCAAAATATACATTTTCCATTGATTTATTTTTTTCAATTCCTGAATTAAAATGTATTCCGTAGTTCAAGATGCCAAAAACAAAATTCTCACTCACAGATATAACTAAACCCAATGATAAAATCTCACTGAAGCTTTCAATAAAAAATCATTTCCAATAATTCACATAAAAAAATTCATAAAATATTATTTTCTGCATTCCCTCTCAAATCACTCGAACCTTTTTTCGTTTTTTAGTTTATCAAACGATTCGAAAAAAAAAAATAAAATAAAATAAAATACGACGATTATGTCGTAGAACTCGTCGATGATTATTAGAACGAAGCGGGTTGAAGTGATTAAATTATTAATTCGAGACGGCGATGTGGATATAAATATCGTGGGTAGGTAATCATGTGTGTGTGTGTGTGTGTGTGGTGTGTGTGTGTACGTAAGTTCCAACAATGTATTGTACGAAACGCGTGTCGCAAGTCGAAGCCCGGAGTGAACTCTCATTACCGAACGAAAGACGAGGGTGATCGGGTCTCATGCCCGCATTGCGAAAATAACGTCGTGTTACAACAGTACACTCATACACACACACACACACACACAAATATATAAATATATACAGATATATATCTGTATATATATATATATATAAAAAATACCTGGCAGCTGCGCGGAGGTGTCTATAACAACCTGCGTAATTCCACTGTGAAAAGACGTCGTTTATTCTTGGCATATTGTATCACCGTAAAATTATTGCCAGGCTTAATAATACCAACATCACAAACACGCGAGAGGTCAGGTTCATAATGAAGACTAACGGTAATGACGTTTGCTAATAATACGACCTGAAAAAAAAAAAAATAGAAAGAAAAGCAAAGAGAAGAAAAAAGAAAAATAAGAAAAAATGGCTCAAGTCTCATTTGATGATCTACAACGGAAAAGTCGAGATTATAAACGTGAGAAATTGAAAAAAAAAGGAAAAGAAGAAGAAGAAGAAGAAAGAGAATAATAAGCTGTAAGTAAAAAAAATTGGAATATGTTTCCTCTGAATCGTAATTGCGGTGAACGAAGATTATTCCTCAATGAGGGACCACTTTTCTTCAATCTTTGGCTTCCTCATAGTGAAAGAAGGGGTGAAACAAATATATATTTCAAACTCACTTCAACTTCCATTTCAGACTTAAAAAATTAAATAATTTGAAATATAAATATTGTTTTTTTTTATATTTTGCAACTTTCTGCGTTAAAAAAAAAGGTTTCTTATCACTTAAACGCGATGGACGATGAACATAAAATGTCTCCCTGAAATCCCTCAAAATTAATATTATTTTGACCCAAAATTTGAAAAGAAAAAAAAAATAAATAAATTGCCACGAGTAGAAAAATGATTGTGCATCGATAAAACGTTGCAATAATTTCAAACCCGACAAAAAAAAAAAAAAAAAAAAAAACAATTCTGTTGATGTACATCGATCAGACAACGTGTCAATGTGTTTTTATATATATTTTTTGTAATTTTTTTCATTTTTTTTTTCGTTGAACACTTCGAAACGTGACGAGAGCAGCTGGATCGGCATTAACGCGACGTAAATTCGATTGTTAAATCGTCGAATTGACGAGTTGGTACCGACGGACGTTGGGTTCGCCCGTCGACGAAATTTTCCACCCCCGATCCCCCAAATGGATCGTCATTCGACTCTCGCCCGGGTTCAACCACCCTCGGCGAATGAAATTGTTCCGTCTAATTTGGAACGCACGGGGTTCGGGCTTTAAAATGACGAACAGTCCCTCGAGCATTGGCGGTGTGAGGGTCGCGAGGGTTTGTTCGCACAATCGGAAGTTAGGTTATGCCAAGGCATCGACCGACGAATCACGATGAGTGACGTGGACATTGCGTTCGCTCAGCCTATACGCTTTTTTCGTGTCGAAATTTTTACCCTCGTTTTTCGACTTATTTCAACAATATTTTCGGGGTGTAAGCGGTTAGACGTATGATGAAGTTGAGAACAATTTTCATGTGCTTTTTAACATCATTTGAACTTGGAAATTTGCAGTTGTTGTTTCCCATTTTTCGAATTTGTAAGGTCAAACGAAGGTGAAATAACGAAATAAAATTTTTCACTCTGACTTGGAAGGTGAAATAACAAAAAAAAAAAAATGTTAGCATCACTTTAAAGGTGAAACGAAGGTAAAACGAAGGTGAAATAACGGAAGAAAAAAATTTTAGCGTCACTTGGAAGGTAAAACAAAGGTGAAAAAAAAATAAAAAAATAAATAAATCATTTATTTCATATCATAAATTCTTTTCGGCATTAAAACTATATATCTCCAATATTCCACAATGCAATAAATATCTATAATTCATCTTTGAACAAACAAATATCGAGCAGATTATATGAAGCACAAATAAGCGATATATAATTAAATAAATTGAAAATAATTGTCAAAATCGATTCAAATAAATCTCAAAAACCTGAAAATAATTCGAAAATAAGATGAATTTCAAAATATTGATTAAAAAATGACAATTATATGACTGCGAAGCTTCGTAAAAAGTTGAGTCAAAAGTGTTTTTTCATCCTTAGCTTCGACAATCCGCTCGTGTTACACTTTTCATCGCTGTATCGTTTTTTTTTATTTTTTTTTGCGATGCACGAGCGTGAGTGAAATGCAACACGAAGACGCGGATAAACGCGAAAAGCGTGGAGACGTGGAAATATGCGCACAATAAGACGCGAATAAGACGGGCGTACGAAGCCGTGGCTATCCGCCGGATCGTCGGTACACGAGCGCGGGCGCGCGCGCGCGCGAGCGCGTTAATTATCCCATTACAACCGGGAAATAACTTCCGCGAGTGAATCTCACATGCGTCGAGAGACGCGAGATCTCGACTCGGCCCGGGAAATAAATAAGGGGAGCATCGGCAACAGAGCTTCGTATCGTCGATTTGATGGTCCCCTCCGTCCGTGTTATACATTCACCTCTGCAATTACATGCACAAAGATAATGCATTGGTGCAACGAACAAATGCATTCCTTCGGAGATTGATGTTAACGAGCGGAAAAAAAAAATAGGAAAAAAAAACACCCGGTAAATAAATAATTCGAATCGGAAGAATAATCGTTTGGCGAAGGCAGATTCGGACGTTGCATTTTTTTTTTTTTGGGGTTGCATTATGTCGAATCGTTGTGAGATAAAAATTAGGCAGCGATTTTATTGACGTTATAGTGTTGTGAAAATCAATAAAAAAAATAAATATCCCGGTCGATAAATAATTGTTTATCCGAATAAAAATAATCGTCGGGAAAATGCAGATTCGGGCATTGCATTTTTTTTTTTCTGGGTTTGCATTCTATCGAAACGTTGTAAAATAAATATTAGGTAGCATCAATCTCATTGACGTAAGTGCTGAAAAAATTAATATCAACAAAAACAAAATTAAAAATAAATCTCCTGATCGCTATAAATAATTCGTCGAATCGTTGCAAAATAAATTCCGGAATCGCATATTTTATCCCAAAAAATTGTAGGAATTGAGCAACGTCGATGTAAGTGCGACGTGTAAGATTGAAAAAAAAAAAAAAAAGAAAATTGATTTCTGCAGCCTCTCGAGAGGATGATGTACGTTAATCTGAGAACGAAATCGAGCTAATAAAGCAGTTAGCCAGTTAATGGGGGATATTTCAATAAAATAGTCCCATGGGTCGGTCGACTTCACCCCACGTGCCAACCCCCACAGTCGAAACTCATTGCTCACCAGTGCTGATGCTGATGCTGCTGCTGCTGCTGCTGATGCTGTGGGTGCATGATTAAAAGTATCGGAGCCTCGCGGCGCTGTGTGCCACGAGGGTACGCCGCGGGGGGCTGATTGTCGTCGGGGGGACCGGTGTTCGAGCCGAACGACTGCGGCAACGCTCGCACCACACCCCGCTATTATACCCGGTGCCCCGTCAAACTACCTAATTCGTCGAGGATGTCCTCATTGGCAATTTTTCCGTCGCTATCCTCGGCTATAACTCGTGAAGCTTAATCGGCGTCGCAAACGATATCCCATGATCCGTCGGGAATGTTCGTTCATCGGACATTTTACACGCTCGAAACTTTTAATACGAAAAGCTCAGAATTATTTAAGCTTAGAATTTTTTATTTAGATGACGAGAAAAAAATGGAAAATTAATAAATGGAAAAAAAATAAAAGTTGAATAAAGAGTTGCACGAATCATTAAAAATGATGATGATAATAATAATAATGTCCCGAGAATGTTCGTCATTGAAAATTCCACGCTTGGAATTTTAATACAAAAATCTCAGAATTATTTAAGCTCAGAATTTTTAATTTAGATGAAAAAAAAATAAAAAATTAATAAATGGAAAAAAAAAAAATAAAAGTTGAATAAAGAGTTGAACGAATCATTAAAAATGATGATAATAATGATGATGATGATCGTAATACAAATCACGAATCATCGAATTCAAGTTCGTCACAATCAACAAATAATCCCAACGCAAATGGAATCAAACAAAAAGAAAAAAATATATATATGTGCCAAACCGATATCACTGCGAACAAATGTAAAAATTATGTTACAAAAAATTGTAAATAAATAGTCGACCGTTTAATTTGATCTTGCACTAATGCAATATTTGTTATTTCTCTTCATGCATCGATGCGCCGAGCCTGATAAATATTTTTTTTTTTCAAAAAAACATCAAACCAAGAGTCAAAAGTCACAATAGAAAAAAAAAATAACAAAAAGAGGAAAATCGCGAGGACTCATAAATTATTATTATTATCATTATTTTTATCGACGATAAAGTCCTAATAAAAAAAAACGAAAAAACATCAAACGACGTGGCAAAAGTCGCAATAAAAAAAAATATTGAAAGAGGAAAATCGCGAGGACTCGTAAATTACTATTATTATTATTATTATTATCATTATTATCATATTTTTTTTTTTATCGACGATAAAGTGGAGTCGTAGTCGGCGATAATGGCGACGTGCGGCCAATGGGTCGACTTACGTGTGTACCGACGATAAGCCACGTCCCATTCACGTCTAACTCACGTGCAATTTTTATTTATCTGTGATTTCACAATCGGGCCGGCGTTGGAAACGCGGTTGTGGTGTCAAACCGATTGTCGGAGAAAACGATATATCGCTCGACGGCGAATTCTCCGACCCCCCCCCCCCTTTACCCCCTTCAGGGGCACCCCGACGTCGTCATTATTATTCATGCATACCTCGCCACCTTAATTAAATAATGATTTATGTAATTTATTCCAGACTGTGCGCGAGCTCTCGCGCCCGCGAAGCGCATTTGCCGCTTCGCCAGTTGTGGACTTTGACGAGAGACAGGGAGACAGAGAGAGAGAGAGAGAGAGAGAGAGAGAGACGAGAGAGATAGATGAGACTGACCCGTTCGTTTTGATGCCGATTCCCGCACACGTAACGACACAACAACGTTATTGCGACATATACGATTACGATTGCGTTTTGTCTCACTTTAATTGTCGTTATAAAATTTTTATTTTATTTTTTTCAATTATTTATTATTTTTTTTTAATTTCATTTTTTTTTCCATCTCACGTTTCACCCTCCATTACCCTGGACACCGTTTTTAATGAAAATAAAAATAAAAAAATAAAAAATGACGATCGGTTTGAATTCTTCGCGAGATATACCGATCTTGCCACAAACGACGGAAAAAGCTCATATCATATACTCAGTTTTACTCCGACTATTTGTTTTTGTCCATTCGCAAAATTGCATTCGAAAATAATTGGGAAATAACAAAAAAAAATTTCTACGAGTTGTCGATGCGGATGGCAATTATTTGTTTTTTTTTTTTTTTTAAATCGATTCACGACGGACGTTGTTTTCGCACGCGGCCATTTTCCGCGTTTCTTAACATTTTTTTTTCCTTCTTTTTCTTTTTTTTTTCTTTTCGCACTATCGGCCGGCTCGTTTTTTTGCTTTCAGTCCGACCTACATGCGAAGCAATTTTTTTGTTATTCCTTTCTTCGTTTTTTTTTTCCATTTCGTTTTTTTCCCACCCCTGACGTCACCTCTATTAATCGTTTCGTTGTAGTCACTATTAAAGCCTCGCAAGCACTCTTTTCTCGGACTTACGAGTTTGTACGTGTATGCACGGTCGGGGAGGGAGGGGGATGGGGTTGTAGGTACCGAGAGGACGAAATTAATGTGGCTGGCGTGTTGGGGTCGCAGGCGGGGGGGGGGACGAGTGTTTCGATCACGATGGCGGATCGGTCGGCAGACCGTGTTTTTTTTTTTTTTTTTTCATTTCGTTTCGCTCTTTCATTTTCTTGTATTTTATTTTATCGAGCCCCACCCGCGGCTCGTTATTTTACACAATTAACAATGATATTAACAAAAATTGACTAACAATCATGACATTGATAAAAACGACAATAATAATAATAAATAATAATAATAATAACATCATCGTTCGACAGGATTGGACTGGAGCCCTCGGGGGTCCCCGAACCTTTGATCATCGGAGCCGCCTTCTTAATTCCAAGGGTCCCCTCGCCCTCGCCATTTTCAAGGGCTTGCCAATGAAAACGAAGGAAAAAATGAGGTTCCGGGTCGGAGATTCGAAGAGCCCTGTCAGCAAGTGCACGAACGACACTTAAAGAGTAACGACACCATCATTAACAATGACAATAATAACAATGACAATAATAATAATAATAATAATAATAATAATAATAATAATAATAATAATAATAATAATAATAATAATAATAATAATAATAATAATAATAATAATAATAATAATAATAATAATAATAATAACAGAAATTTTCTGCTCCTAATTATTTCAGAAGTTCTTGAAATATTTCTCCAATAATTAGAATTAACAATTTTATTCGAGCTTACAGCCCCTGAAATCGTTAAAATGTATATCATTCAATGAAAAATAAACACAATAAAAAACAATAACGAATAATAACAATAATAACCAGCTAGATAATAATACACAATAACAATAAATCACAATAATATACATAATAATAAAAATAATAATGATAATTTGAAAAAAAAAAAAAAAAAAAAGGGTTTCTGCGTGGACGATGGGTTAACGCATCGCGTGCGACAACGAATCGCGTAGGAATCGTGGGGCCGTCTCTCCTTGACAAGCGGCCTGTTTAATTGGCGTTGAAACCAACGGTGTGACGGTAACAGCCATAGCGTGGCGTCGCCCGAATGCCTGAATGCTCGAATCTCCCCCCCCCCCCCCCCCGCTGGCCTGGCAGAAACCTAGCAGCCTAGCAGAGGCTAGCTCAACGCGGCCTGAGGGATCCGCCATTGCTGGTGTGTGTTCATGTGGGTTATGCTTAAGTGTGTGTTTGTGTTTTATGTGTGTGTGTGTGTGTTACCACGGGGAACAACCCGGTAATTACCTTCGGCACGCAACTCCCTGCGCCATTCCTGTGCCCCCCTCCCCCTTTATCAAAGCTATATCTATATCTACTTCTTTCGTTGTACAACCTACTGTACCCGGTTCTCTCCTATCTACATTTCATACATCACGCTCATCGCACGTACGTGTTATACACTTTCAGCAACAAAGTCATATTCGTACGTTCGTCGCACACACACACACACACACACACACACACACACACACACACACACACACACACACACACACACACTGTGTACGTAACATGGATTTTCCGCGTTTCCGGTCCCCACATGTGACATCCTCCTCGATTCTTCCCTGCCCCCCGCCCACCCTCGAGACTCACGTGTCCCCGCCTTCGTCGTCCACGAATAGATTACCAGCGATAAGAACCGGCGTTTCTTAGGAGCAATCGCGGTACACCTTGGATATCATATACCGGGGTTATACCTACGTGTTGGTAAACTTGCTTTATTCTGTGTGTGTACAATTTTTCCCGAGCGATCGTGCGTGGAAAATTTTTTATCGCTCGTGTGGAATTGTGAAAAAAATAAATAGGGGATGGAATTTTCGAAAACTGACGACTTGTTTTTGGGGGAGGAGGGAGGCGAAGGGGTTGGTGAGGGTGATTGAGGAAAATTGGAGGTTAGAATGATGAATTTTTGGTAATCGAAACGACGAGTTTGGGACACTTGGTTGATTTCATGTTTTGTACAATTTTTCGCAAGCGATCTCGTGGGTGGAAAAATTGTTATCGCTCGTTGTAACTGTGAAAAATGAATGGGGGGATGGAATTTTCGAGAATTAACGACGATGTTCTCACCTTTTCTCATTGATATTGAGAAAAGTTGAGAAAACTGTGGAAAATTGACGGGGAGATGAAAGATATAGAATATATTTCTGAAGAATGTTAAAATTGTATATTTGACTGATGGATGAAAGTGGACGATTTCAATGAGAAACATTTGATGGTTAAGATTACGAGTGTATCTGACATTATGAGTATAGGAGAAAAATGAGTGGAATATAAGTAGAGACAGGAGAACAGAAAAATGTATTCTATAAAAAAGCGAAAATGGTTGAAGGGCTAAAAATCGTGAAAATGGTGGAAAAAATTAATGAAAACTATATTCATATATACAGTGAAAATAAATTCGAAGAGTTGATTCCGCTGATCAATGAAAATCGACGACCCCATCAGGGCCAATCATTCAACCCTTCAAACCTCAAGTTTACTTCAAGCTACATCAAAATAATATGTCAAACTAACGAAAAAATATATTTTAAAAAATAAGAAAACCCACACACACACACATCATGAGCGTGCCAAAGTCTCTACGGCCAAACTCGTTCAATTCGTAACGCGTTATTACGGCACAGGTTGTAGCGTTTGAGAAGGCGGTCTCCGGTTATCCCGTGAGATCTTGATTGGAGTAAGTCCCGGCAACCCTATTAATTACCTTTACTTAGCGTAGCGAGAACTGGCTACGCTAGATGGAGGTAGTTGGGGAGTGCCGTGATGGTGGCGGGAGGGGGTGAATTTTCGCGGCGACCAACTCGATGGCGGTACCAACAGCAGCAGCAGCACCGGTGGCAGCGGCAATATACAGATGAAACGGGTTTGGGGTAAAAACCACTTAGAGCGAGAGTGTATAAAGCAGCCTAGCCACGAGACCCTCTCGGCGTGTCCCGCTCGCGTTGTGCCGGGGGTTCTCGCAAACCTTACCAACGAGCCAACGAACGACAGACTGTGTGTGTGTGTGTGTGTGTGTATGTATATTAGGGTGGTCCTTAATGGGGGTGTTGACAAATTTCGACAAGTGCACCCCCCAAATAGGTTCGAAATAAATTGATAAAAATATGTGCGAAACCCCAGCACTGTGGTCCAATGAAAAGACGTCCCTGTGAGCTCGTTTTGTTTCCCGTTTGAATAACATGTGATTTTCAGACTAATTCGGCAATTATTTTTTTCGAGTTGTCCCTGAGCACGCAAAAAATTCTTCATTCATACAGGTCTATCGTTAATAGGTATAAACTACTCGTAAATTTTTTTACAAGACCTCACCTGTGTATTATCGATAACGGCGAACCCGATCAACGATGATAACAACTGATAAACCGATTTTACCACAAATTAAAATTTATTTGTGTTTATGTCTTGTAAAAAAATGTACGAGTAGTTATACCCATTAACAAAAGATCCATCCAAAAAAAGAATTTTTCCCGTGCTTAGGGACAACTCGAAAAAAATAATTAGCGAATCAGTCGGAAAATCCCATGTTATTCAAATGGGAGATAAAACGAGTTCACAGGCACGTCTTCTCATTGGACCACAGTGCTAGGGTTTCGCACATATTTTTATCAATTTATTTCGAACCTATTTGGGGGGTGCACTTGTCGAAATTCGTCAACAACCCCATTAAGGACCACCCTAGTAGGTATGTATTTGCTACACTCGCCGTTGGGTTTAGCGATAGAGGACCGAGCGTTTGCGAAGCGCGAGTGAGACGGACGTAAAACGTTAACCGGGGGGAGTGGGGAATATTTAAAAAGTAATATCAATTACATTTGCATATTCCGGCGGGTCCGGAGATCCGCGCGTGGGTCGAGCGGTCCGCCAGCTTGGTTCGCAAACCAAACCTCCCCTCGGTACCGACCTTACCCCCTATCTACCGGTTTCGCAAGGGCGAAGGGAAGGGTCGAGGGTTGCTACCGAACCTCCGTCTCTCGCGTTTTTCTCCGACGCTTGTCACCGACGTTCGTAACCCACAACTATAATGTATATGACTAGCAATACATATCTACGCTATCTCTCTCGTTCCACCTCTAACCTCCTTCGTTACACGTAATACTTCGTGATACATAAATATTCAAAAAAATAAACAACAACTCACCCCCCTCTCCTTTCCGTTCGCTTATTTAGAAGGGTTACAATTTTCGCACGAAATTGGATTTACTTTTCTTCGGTTTCTTTTTTTTTTTTTTTAGGTTCGTGAACTGCCCAAAAAAATTGTTAGATCAGTTCAGAGACACGTCGTATTTTCTTTTCCTACTTTTTTTCGTGGATCATAAATTTTCGAAGCTTTCCTCGTCGTTGATCGTTGATTGTTTTATTCGACAGACTCAAAATTCTGCAAAATAATTCATTTGCTACTATATTTCGTTTTAATCAATTGATTATTTTTTCATGATTATAATAACGAATGAATTATCCAACAAAATAATGTGTAATCAACGATATACAATTAATCTATACAAACAATACTTAACAATTAAAATCTCCATCCGAAAAGTACCTCTTACAAAATAATGCAAAAACGTAAAAAGACAAATAAACGATAAAATCATATCCACGGAAATTAAAAAATCTGTTTTTTTTTTCACCATCAAATAAAAAAACAAAAAAAAAACGTGTCACCGTTATTATTTATTTTCAATCTACCGCCGAATGAACACCAAAGTTTCGAGCATGTGAAAAATAGCAATGGAGAATCATCGTGGGTGTTTGTAAAATGTCGTCGAGTATGAGGGAAAAAAAAAAAATATGCGATGGCGGGTCGACAACGAGGAAGGCGGGACAGGGGGGGAGGGGAGGGAGGGGGAAGATGGGAGAACGATTGTGAACAGAAACGAGCGAGAGACCTCTCCGTCGGAACAGTCAGACTGAGAATTCAGCAAGGCATTCAGCGTGGCTAATTGCTCAAATAATTAAGAAAAAAAAAGAGAAGAAAAAACAAAAAAAAAAAAAAAAGAAAAATCAACGAACCAACACGAAATCCGAGTCACGAAGTTTTTTTTACGTGTGTTAACAGAGTTGCGATACGTGTGCTATTGCTCACGTTTCCGTGCGACGGGTGCTTCAACCACCACCCGCGTTTTCAACCGCGTTTCCATGGGAAGCCGCGGAGAGAGACCCCGATAACGATCGCTTCGTCTCATCGTAATGAAAATAATCACGGTACCGCGACCACGTTCCAACAACGCGTACCCCATTAACCGTGAATCAACTGCGACTTGTTCCGAAACTTCGTTCATTCGCCATTTTTTTTTTTTTATTGTTATAATAATAATCATAATTATTCAACTAAAGATGTATGCGTACATTGTTTTTTTTTTTAACCGTATTTCAAATTGCTGTTTCATTGTTTTATCGAATTTCATGAAAATTCGTGGACTAGTTGCAGCTGGTTTGATAATTTCATAAATAGTCCTGATATTGAATAGTTGCAACTATTAACCGTGAATCAACGTAGTGACTCGATCGAAAACTTCGTCCGTTCGAAATTTTTTATCACAGTGCGCGTTGAATAAATATTTTACAAATTTTTCTACCGGATTTTCAAACTTTACCACCGAAATAAATGAAAATTACAAATACAGAATGAAAAATTGATGAAAAAAAAACGAAATAAGTTTTAACATAAATTTGCTAGGATCGCAATTTCTTTGTGATCAATCTCATTATTCATTTAAAAAATATGTGAGATACTTAACTCGATCGTTTCTTCGTAGAGTTCAAAATTCTCATATTACAGAGTATACAATGTAATAATTCTATTATTATATATGTTGTATAATTATGTACGATGTTATTGAACTATCGACAATTTGACAATCCAAAAAAAACGTCATTTCCGACAATGTTGAAACAATAAACCCGATTCCCAAGCCAGGATCTTTGTGTAAAACTGTCCTTACACAAAAGCTGGTACGAAATAAATCGCAAAATAAATTTATCGTCGCGTAATAATTCTTCATAAAAATGAGAAAAATTAATTATTTTCGGATTCTCGTCAGCCAACGAAGAAGCAAACTGGGATGAGGAGAACTGGGATTGGTCAAACTAGGAAAAGGTTAAGCTGGCCAGAAGTTAAGACACCGCCGTCATCCCCACAAAAAGACTCCATTTAGCCCCACAAGAATAGACTTAAACATTCGCGAACGATATCGTCATTCGTCATTATAGTGGTTTCGCCTCTAAGAGAGCGTTAAAATACAATTTTACACGGTCGAGTAACGTGAACCTGACTCGCGAGTTGACTTATTGCGACGAAACGGGTGGGTTAATGGCGGGAGCGGGAGCAGGACGACCGAGACCGGCTATGAGGCACACCGTTGAATTAAATGAATTAGCCATTAAGCCGCTATTATACGGCAGTGAGGAAAATACGCAGCCGGCGGGGATCCAGCGCGGCTGGTACACATCGGTGCAGCTTCAGGTGGCTCGCATCGCGATCCGGCTTCCCTCTTGCCCCCCCCCCCCGCCCCCCTCTCGTGGCCTCGTCCGATGTACACGAGTCCTCGCTCCGCGTTTACAGGGGTGCATACATTACTTTAGCGTAGTCGCGCGGCGGGTTGTTTCTCCCTTCTCCGAACTCCAAAACGCCCACACCGTGAAGACAGGACAGGTGTGCGACACCCTAGCTTCCGACCTTTCCCTCCGTTTAACCATCTTTCCAATGTCCCCCCCCCCCCCCTGCCCCCCTCCTTCCCACCCCACCTCGTCCTTTATCCACGACTCGCGCTCCCCAACGGGCCACACTTGCTACCAAATTTATCACGAGTCCACATTTTTTATCAAGCAAATTAGGAAAAATAAAAAAATAAATTTGACGGATTTTGGTCACGGTTTGAAAATTTTGTAAATATAAATCTGGGCAAATATTTTTGATTGAATGCAGTCGGGAAATTGTGGTGATAATTTGGTTTGTGATGTTGTTTGATTAGTTGTAATGATGAATTATTATTATTATTATTATTATTATTATTATTATTATTATTATTATTATTATTATTCATAATTCGAAATTCCTGCATGGTTATTTCTTTTTGCGGTTTTTTTAATTGCTAGTTCATTTTCTTATCGAATTTTGAAGGAATTCGTGGACTAGTTGGAATTGATGTGATAATTTAATTAACAGTTTAATATTAGAACAGTTCCAAATAGTCCACATGATTTTTTTTTGAATTCGATGGGACGATCGAATGGCTATTAAAAAATGTCCAAATACGAAATAAAAATATTATATAGTGTCTGTTTGATATAAAATTTTGAGAATTACAAATGTGAATTGAAGAATAAGAGAACTCAATTTTTTCAGCAGTTGACAAGATAAATTATTTTTACATGAACAATATATAAATCTTTTTTTTTTTCAGTAGCCATTACAACTTCCTCGTACAACACGTTTCATGACCATCCATCCACGATTACGAAAATTTCGTTAATTCCGCTAACAAAGATCACAATCGTATTACCGCGAACAAACAACGTGACCTCGCGTGATGAAAATTTGACGCGCACGACGTTGAAAAAAAAAAATGATTGCACGTAAATGCCTCACAACCTTTGGAGAATTATCGACGGAAAACCGTGAAGAACAACATATATATATATATATATATATATATATATATATATATATATATATATATATATATACACACACACATATATATATATATATATATACACATATATATATATATATATATATATATATACATATATATGTATATATATATGTGACAGGATAACATATATCCCCACCCCTTCCCCAACATCCGGCCAGTGTGTAAGCCTCACGTACGTGGGAACTTGTTTTTTCCTCCTCCCCCCCGCCGCAATTTTTTTCGTCAGCGTCTTGTCTCCCGACCGTGCTCGTCACGTCGAAGCCTCGCTCGTCAGGGACATCTGCCTAGATTTCATTTGACTCTAAATAATCTTCTCCCGCGAAGGTTTCTACGTGATGCCACGTAATTTTCCCTCGAGCAACGCAAGAATCTTTTTCTTTCTTTTTCTTTTTCTTTTATTGTGCATGCATTTTCCGTCTCTCTTCATCGTACCACAGGACGTTAGTCGAGGCTCCACATATCCGGTCAACGTCTAAAACAACAGTCATTGACCACACAGTGCACATTAGCTCGACCAATTGAGCCTACAAAAAAAAAAAAAAATGTCATCAAAACTTGCAAGCAACTTTGAAAACGGACAAAACAAAAATTATAAAAAAAAAAAACAAAAAATCAAACAAAGAACTCGTCGTCATCTTTATCCCACCGACGCACTCACAAGTCCTTGGGATCTTTCGTAGGCTAGTCCGACCACCGCTTGCATATTTGCAGACGAAGTAAAAGCGCAGCATTCGCTGGATCAGCGCTGAGATGAAACCCAGTGTACAAAAAAAAAATATACATGTGTATAAACGCGTGGAAACGGCTCAAACGGAACCAAAAACGAAAAGGTAAGTCCGGAGAAGGTTCCTACCCGCGCCCCCGCTCCAGCACGCACACACAGTCGCCATCTTCTGTATTCCAAGCGTTGCCGTCTCGCAGGCGGAGAGGTTGCGCTGTCGCCATGGCCTCAGGAGGGGAGGGGGAAGCTCGTTCCGGAGTCTCCGTCTCTCCGGGTGCGGCTCAAGAGTCCGCTTGTCAATGCCAGTCATCTCCCGGAATGCGACTTACGTAGCTTGCTTTGTATTCCCGCACGATCTCTCGCCTTCGAACGGTCAATCTCTTCGAGAACGACTTATAACAACGTCGCGGAAAACCAACCAAAGTGCCGAAGGATATTTTCCACAGCCCCACAGCATTATACGCCTCACCCGGACGACATATCCGTCATCATCATCGTCCGTCAGGGCGACCGTTGATCCGCGACCAAAAAAAACGAACCATCGTCATATTCATCCGGCATCGTGTCATCGAATAATCGATTTTATCGTCCATAAATTTGGGAAAAGCATTCTGCTAGCGTAAAGTCCATGAGTAAGATTGTCCGAAAGTGAAAGTTGATCCCCCATAAAGCTTGGATTCGATCGCTACCAGCATCATCAACTCCGTCAGCATCTTTGGACTCCACGTTTGTTGTCGTGAGTGAACCACGTGGTTGGATGACTTTGGAGAATCGTCGATAACTTTTCACAATTGTAAAGATTGACATATCACTGAATTGTCAACCTGCTCTTCACTTGCACTTTTCGAAGGATTGATGATCAATGGTTTGGTCAAACTTTTGCGAAAACAATCGTTGACCGGTCTATCCGCATATGACCACGTGGTTGTCTTCCGAGCACGTGGTCCAGGGGGTTCAAAGTCCTGCGCCACGTATGCCCCCTATCGATGCTGGGTCCCGACGACCCAGTGCAAAGACTTGCAACGCGACACCACTAACTCACCTCCCAACAAGGTCAAACGAAGAATCACCGCGATAACCACGTGGACAACGGATGAAAGACGAGAACTAGCGAAAGGACAAGCTTGACGTAGCGCGGAAAACGTTTTGGGAAATGGCAAAGGTCACGCGTATCGAGAGAGAGACGAGCGTGAGCGCGTGATGGAACGACTAGTCCGAACGATGACGAGCTAGCACGTTGACTAGCAAGGACCAGAAGGGTTCCAGGCTGACAGGGCGAGTACTGCGAACCTAGGATCCTCTCCATAACCATCCGCGGTAAACGTTTGGCAAAGGCGTTGAGATACCGAGGCGGCCGAGGCATAGCCTAGGTTTGTGAAGAGAGCACAGAGCCGGGAACACTGCCGGGCTCCGTCGACTACGTCGTCGCCGTTACCGCTTCCACACCGCGCGCCTCCACCCCGGGTAGGGGTAGCCGACGTCCGTCCCGGAGTCTTTCCTCATCTGCAAGTCGTATAACCGAGCTAATTATCAAGTTAATATGGCCATTCTGTATGGAGGGCCCCCGGGAGAGCCGGGCGAACGGACGAACGCAGCCCGCGGGGAGCGAGTGCCCGGCGCGACGGTCTTACCGCCTGCGCTCGAGAGAAAGGGATAGGAGAGAAAGATGAAGAACGCGGGAGAACCCGGGTTTGGGTGGACGGCGCGGTAGGGGTAGGCGGAGAACCCGGTTTGCCGGCTGAGGAGAGACTGAGACCATCCCGGAGTACATTGATATTATAAGTTGCTTCAATCGCTGTATTCATTTGTAAACTAACCAGGCTAAATGTATTCACGGGGAGACCGCGAGGCGGCGCGACGATAGGCGGAGCAACCGGGTCCGCTGGCCCACGCTACCACGGCGCCCTTCCTTCCTTCCTTCCTTCCTTCCTTCCTTCCTTCCTTCCTGACATCGTTCTGGGTTTCGTGTTCCTTCTTCGTTGGGCTTCTTCCTCCTTTCGACAGTCTGGTCACCCCGTTCCAACTAACTCTGTATCTTCCTTCCTCTCTCCTCATCGTTGCCTCACTTCCCTCTTCGTCTTCTGCCCCCCCCCGTCAACCTCGCCATTGTCAGCAGGTACGTCTCGCCTCGATCCTCACTTCACCTCCCCTCTCATGTATGTTTCATGTTTGGACGAATATGCGGATCCGATCCAATCTCAGGATCTCCGGTGTTGATCTGCGACTGACGCTATCGTGGCTGATCCAGAAGCCTGTGGGCAGTGTGGAACAAACGGGTTCAACGATGATCAACCATTTCCCAAAATTCTGTTAAATTCCGTATTTTAGATTTCGAACGTTCAAAGCGTTTTACAATCTCTCACGTGGTGAGAATGTCGCCCGGGAAAGAGTAAAACTTCGTTGTGCAGAGTTCTTGGCCCAGCCGGCAAAAAAAATATGGATGCATTCGGGGGTGGAGGGAAAAAAAGCGCGGGAAAGCTTATTCAACGAGACGCTGCATTACCGTTTCATGTATTCAGATTTTTCTTCCTTTTTATGCCTCCTCCGTTGCGGCCGTCGCCGTTACATCCCACGCCCCACCAAATCCCCGCACTCGCCCGGGACTCTTACCTCGGTGCGGTCGCGTGTATTATTATTCCTCGGCAAGTTTTCACCCTCTCCTCTCGCCGTTCCGCGGTTCAACCTACGCTAGGGGCTTGTGGCGAACGCGCTATCCGCCCTCGTTGATACTCTCCCCCCCCCCCCTTCGTACCCTCCTGAGCTCGCAGACGAAGACGAAGGCAGAAGAGAGTCGTCGTGCTTCTCGGTCTTCGGAATAGAGCCCACGGAAAATATGAATGCATAAATGCATAAGTGCTCCTTCCCACCCGGTATAGGAAAGCGCAGGAGACCGCGGCATCGCGCCCACCACTGGCTGCGGTCTTGCCAAGCCTTTCCCAACCCCACCCCCACCCTCTTCCCCGTTTTCAACCTTTCCGCGATTTTCAAATTTCTTTGCCCGCCAGTTCACGTTCTCGTTTGCCGAAATCGAACGGGAAACACGTTATTCACGTTGTGGGTTATTTTTTTTTTTTTTTATTTTTTTTTTGGTCGACGATTGATGCATTTTTCACGGATATAGATTCGGAGAAAAAGAATCGACGATGAACGTCGCGGTTATATCAACAGCGTTATGCGGCAGTCGGGAAATGGGGTTCGAACATTTTTCATGATGAAAGATTTCGTTGGGGCCATCGATGGAATGTATGTAAGTTCGAGCAAACACGTTTTTTCGATTTTTTGCTGTTTGCAATGAAAATACTGGGAATGGAAAAATTATTCGTTCATCCAGAAGTCGAATGAAAATTTATGTACAGTCCTTCGTGCCAGCAAATACGGTCAAACTTAGAAATAATTCTGTCACACGAATTTTTTTCTATTCAATAATTATTCAAGAAATAATTATTGTTTTCAAAAAAAATAATTAAAATTATTGACAAATTATTAAACAGACCTTGCATTAACGTGTCAAGTATTTGTCGTTCAATACACATAAATATATATATCTCAAAATAAATAATTCCGTTTCCTTGTGACAAAAATTATTTCGTAATTCTCGCATCGTAAAATCCGTTTTGTACTTTTCCAAAAAAAAAAAAAAAAACGTAAATTTCGAGCCTCTCGCTCGACTCGCTATGTTCGCGAGCACGGAATGAGAGTACTGAAAAAACGAATGTTTCGCAAATAATGGCGTTTAATAAAGAGTGTCACACACTTCTGTGGGTTATTTGAATATTGTAGCATATTCACTTTTCTTATTGGACTTTGACGACGTCGTCGGAGAACGAAAGATCGCGCGGGGCGGGGGGGGGGGGGGGGGTGGCAGAGTGAGACGAGTGTGGGAAAGCAGGAAGATGGAAAAGCGAGGGTTGGTGAAGACGTTTCACATAGTCACCGGTTTCACGTATACGGTGTAACGTAAAAAAAAAAAAATAAAGAGCGAAAGAGAGAAGCATTGGTAGGTGAGAAAAGTTGCAAGTAGAGTGAGAAAGAGACGATGATGATGGCAAAGATGGTTGGTAGACGATGGTGTAGAGGTGGTGGTCGTGGTGAATCGCACCTTCCCTCATGCATGATTCAGTCGCAGTATCTCATTTCATCTGGTTCCGCGGTGTGCTAAACTATATCTCCTAATGGTAATGCTATTCCTCGAGGCACATATCTCTTTATATTACGTGGCCTGGCTGGCTCATGGCGCGAGAGCGTTTCCTCGCACGAACGATCGGGCAAGGTGGCCCCCAACACGATTCTCCGCGCAGCATCCCCCATATCCTCCTTCACTCCTGTTTTCGTCCTGTTTTCGCCCTCGCTCTTCACGCCCTGCGAAAAATCATTCCCTCCACAGTCTCCGGAGCTTCAACCTTTGGGCTCACATCACACACACAGATACATCGAAACAACTCGCAGCATCACCAACAGCACCGAAAACTCTTGATCCCGAGGACTCTCTCACGGCGCAGTTCAAGAAGTGGAGAAAAACTGCCGGGTATAGTCGTCTTCCACAGAAAAGAAATAAAGAAAGAAATTGTTAGTTCTCGCTGTTTTAAATTACCATTTATTACCGACGCATAAAGCCGCAGGGAGGAGGAACGGACCGGCAAGTCCTCCACCACCGGCCATCTTGTTTTTCCCCAGACCTTGTTCACACAGTTACGCGCCCCGCCCGAGCTCACGAGGGCTTTCAATACCCACAGGCTCGTGGTGAAAACGTAACGATGGCGGATACACACCGACGAAAAATCCACACTGTCATAACCCGAAGTTGTGGTAGCCACGTTGCGGTGAAGCATAATCGTCAGTTTCACCCTCGCCACACAGCAACTCCATCACCTCAGACCACCACATAAAATCTATGATCTCTATATATATATATATGTATGCCCCCCTTTGCGACGGCCTCGTGCGTGTTTTTTCTTTATTTGACGTTTTCTTTTGATTTCGCTCTTTCTCCCATCGTTTCTCTTGTTCGCTCTCCCCCCGCCACCCCCCATTGGACCGAGCGCAAGTCACACAACCCAAGCATAATGATCATTACCTCCGGTATATAATATGTATCGTGACAAGTGAGCTTTCGCTACCATAGCCGCGAAAAAAAGAAAAAAAAACACAAATACGTATAGAACGCGCGTGTTGCCGGGAAATGGCCGGAGATAACGCTGTCACGGGGGGGTGGGTGGCCATTTTTATATTATGACGAATGGATCGTTTTTTTTTTGTCTCTCTCTAGCCGAAACTCCCCAACGGCCACGCGTGGCCACGCTCGAGATCGTTATTTTTCGGATGGAAACAATATCCTCAAGTTTATTCAATTTCTCACAGTCGTAACGGAGGCGCCACTTGGGGGCGGGGATAGTGTCCGTTTGCGACCGCATAGGTTTCCATCGACGATTTCGCACGTCGAACCGTTTGCACGTACCAACGCTAGAAGCTTGCTCATTTGAATTCCGTGTTTTTTTTCTCCCTTCTTTATTCGATCTAAGGTCCGGCGAAAAACGTACGAGACTCCGTAGGGCTGGGACGTACATAGCGCGAGGAAACGGGGCAATCTCGAAAAATGGGAAATAACGTATCGGGCAGTTTGATAATATTCTTCAAGCTTCCATCGGCTTTTCCCGTCGGTTTCGGGGGGGGGGCGGGGGGGTGTGGATCGAGAGGGTGGTAAAAGGGCTGTGCACTAGCGAGACGAGGAGGGTTTCCGTCGATGGTTTCCGAAGAGATCCGAGTCTTTCATATCGCACACGGTGGCTAGCTCGTCTATGTGGAAATGCGATCACTTAAGAGCATCCTCGGAGTATAATTCTCCGGGTCCAAGCCGTACGTTTGGACGGTCAGCCGTGTGCGCCGTCTGTGTTGAAACCTCCAACACGATCGTATATATATATATATATATATATATATATATATATATATATATATATGTGTGTGTATATATATATATATATATATATATATATATATATATATATATATGTGTGTGTATATATATGTGTATTTTTTTATTATCGGTCGACCGGGCGCGATATTCTCGTTGAGACCAGTGGACCGGAGAGTTGCGAAGAATCGTAAGAGACGGTTGAAAAAAGGTCCTCGCCTCGAAGATCGTTGCTCCTGGCACGATGGCTGACCGCTAGACTCCAATGCCCGGCCATCTTTTTGCCCACAGCAGGATTCGCTTCCAGAACTCGGGTCTCTACTTATTTCCAAGCTGTATCTTTCGCGGGGGAGTCGTCTTGGCCTTTGAAGCCGGAGAAGAGCTAACGCGAGGGTGCAGCCTGTTTATTTTGAGGGGGTAGCCGGGTGGCGAGTGCGCGGGAGGCAAGAGGGGGGCGCAAACTCGTCCGAAACGATACTACAAGACCGCGCCGACTATCATACCGAATCTTCTTCGCCCGAGCTCCTTTTATCGAGTGTGGACGGCAGAAGCGATCCTCATGTTTTTACATCGAGGCAATTTTTCCATTTCGCCCCGTTGCGTCCATCGATAGTGCGCTAGCTTCTTTGCTCCTCTGTCCCTCGTTCAAACTACCACCCCCCTAAGCACTACCACGTCGCCCGTGAGTCTCCCATTTCGTTGTGGGGAAAAAGTTCGCGGCCAGAGGTCATGCCTCTCGCCTGGCTGCTCATCCGGGAATTACAAGTGTCCTTTCTCCGTCCATATGCCAACTCGTCCGTGA
The DNA here is from genome assembly GCA_963662125.1 of Diplazon laetatorius. Taxonomy (NCBI): domain Eukaryota; kingdom Metazoa; phylum Arthropoda; class Insecta; order Hymenoptera; family Ichneumonidae; genus Diplazon; species Diplazon laetatorius. The sequence continues at coordinate 3,889,138 of OY759161.1, forward strand.
GACTCACACAACCACACACGCTTTCGCCACCCGCACATCCAATCACAAACGCATTTCGTATTGGAAAAGACAAAAAACGCTAAAGAGAAAGAAAAACGTGGCGAAACAAGCAGCTATATGCTGGTCCAATTTGACTCGGTAATGCGAATGAACTTGGTACGCAGTTGCATTAATGCGTTCTGGCTGGGATAATCCGGAATGCGGTTGGAAGCGTTGACACAGAGTCCGAAGTTGAGGTTCTTTGAGTTTGGAACACAGCGATCAAGTGGGCTATGCGGGGTTGGGTTGGGTTCTGGGCGAGTGAAAGCCGAGCTTTTGGTAGAAATGCTGGTTGGGGATTGGTCGGAACCCGTGGCCGAGTCCTCGTTCACCCTTCCATGCGCCCACCCTTGGCGTGGGCTTCATTATACGATGACCTAAGAAAATCAGGCAGCTTGGGGAGGCGGTTGGCGCTGGTGTAGCTGCTGGTTCTACTTGCGGAAGCAGCTAGGAGGGCCCAAACGTTCATCCTGGAGCCACACGAACGTCTTTGCCTCTCTGCCTCCGCCCCTAGTCGCAGCTAGCGCACTCACACATACACTCTGGAACGATCGGGAGGAGTAAAGAGGATTCTAGCCATCGCTAGCAGTGTGCTACGTCGGGCATCGTTCAACGGAGTACGAGGGAGAGTGCTCTCGTTGCAAAGGAGTGCGTCCAACTACCGTGCCAGGTGGTGGTGGCAGCAGTAGCAGCTCTTGCTCTCTTTCTCTCCAACCAAAACCCTGAAACTCGGCCTGTGGCAGCATCCACGAAGACCGAATACCGCCTTTGCTCGGAAAGCCAAGCGAGGTTTCCCGAGTGCGCTAGGGGGTAACTCATCACTTATGGATACTGATGACTCGCGCAATGAACTCACCCAGGGGTAGCACCAGCAGCTACAGCTATGCGGAGACTCCCACGGAGCAAACCATTCATCCTTCGTCTCTGCCTCTCTTTCTCTTTGTCTCTCTTCTTGCTATGCTTCTTCCGCAACTCTTGCAACGCTCCATCCCTCTTTCTCGTCTTCTTATTCTTATTCTTATTATTTTTCTTTTTTGTTCCTCCATACTCTTCCCACGTCTTCCACCCCACTTTGGTCCACAAGCATCGCGGCTCCGGCACTTTGCGTCTCTTCGTTTTCTCCCTCGGATTCCTTCCACTTCCGTCTCCGACCTCCCGCCCGAATCCCTCTGCTCCCGAGGAAGCTTCAATAACATTTTCTTTCTTCGTGAGACCTGCGTGCGGAAACCCATGGGCATGCCACCATCACAAACCACCGTGGAACCAAGTGCCGATGCATCTGACGTTTCTTCACCACGTTTATACGACTTTTCTTCGGGGTTTTTTTTTCTTTTCTCAGCCTCGTCGAATTGAGCTTCCACTCTATCGTTTCGCGATTTATACGAGTCGTGTGTTTGTGTTCTCCGGATGCTTGGATATCCAACGAGTCTTCGATGAAAACCTTTCCTTCGTTTCCTTCGATGCGAAATCTTATGACAATTTTTATTATGATAAAAATTTGCACGTCCATCGATGAAAAACTGGTGAATGAATTCACGATTGATAAAAGTTTGCCGGTGAACTTTCGTGAAATAATATTGATTTTTTGGTACATTGTCGAAACATTGTTAAACATGTTCACGGATATTTTACTGGCATTATGATTCATCAGACGAGAACGAAAAAATCTGTGGTTATGGCAACAAAAACGAAAGATTGATAAAATGGAAGCTGCGGAATCGTCGAAAAGCTTGGTTGTGATATTCCGAAGAATAACATTCGGACCTTCGGAGGTTGACATTCCCGACGATACCCGAGGATTCGTTTCTATTACCGCAAAATCGTGGAACGGGTCTTGCCGGATCTACAGCAGCAGGAGGGGAGTTAGATTTATTTTCACTCCGTGGCTAACTTTTTTTTATGATCCCGAGTGTGTTACAGAGTCCGCGGCGGTTGTCCCGTCGTTCGAGATGCGCCCCCCCCCCCCCCCCGCACCCCACGCAAGTTCGAAGCGTTTTTTGGGGTAGAGGGTGTCTTTGGATCTGTGCGTGTAATCGTCGACGAGTTATGTCTCGAGACAACCCGAGAGAATGCGTTTTGACAAAGCGAGGGGCATGTGTATAGTCAATGCATATATATGTGTGTGTGTGTCTACATAAATATATATATTTGTGGACTATAGCGGTTTTCTGTACCACTAGCTACCGGTAAATCCACATTTTGCCACATATACATACATAAGGGTGGTCCTTGTATTGTTTTTTTTTATTTTGACGATGCCACAGGAAAATATTATGTAGAACTATTATTAAAAAACATCCTTGAAATTCGAGGTCTCTATCTCAATCGTTAACCCTGCCGCTAGCCTCCCGAAGTTTTTCATTTATCTATCATAGTGTTTTTTATAGTTCAGAATTTTCTTTTATTTATGTCATAAGTTCTGCACTGCAGATAATACTGTAGATTATAAACGATTATTTTTTTCGATTCATTTTATATTGAAAATAGATTTTTTTTCTATTTTGACTGACTGGAAAGAAAATAATTTTATAATACAAAAAATATCCTGAAATATGGAAAACAGTGTGTTAATTAAACGGCGAGCTTTGGGAGGCTGGCGGCAGGGTTGAGAATTGAGATAAGGGGCTTAAATTTTGGGGATGTTATTTTGAAATTCATTTCGAACAATATTATCCTCTGGGGCGGACAAAATAAATAAAAATGAAAAATAAGGACCACCCTAATATATATATTACGTACTGGTAGCATAATGCAGTATGCTCCGGGCGGTTTGTACGTGTGCCGGGTCGGACCTTCGCGTACGAGCAAACCGTCCGAGTCTCCTTCGAGTCGCCGTATAATAAACCCATAAACACCCTTCGCCAGGGCAACCGCGTAGCTCAAACCCCCCCACGCGGTCCCCCATCGCGTATATACCCTCCGTACCTTTCAATACCCACCGAGTGCTTTCTTCTGGATACACGAAATGTCCGAATGTACATACGTAAGCCATTATCCACATACACACATACATCTCGCTACATCTTCGGACGACTCTAACCCCTGTTACTGAAAAAAAAAAAAAAAGATAAATAAAAATAATAATAAATAATAACTCCTCGTGGAAATTGTGGAAATAAAAGAAAAATGGATAAGTGAAAAATTCTGAGTGAATGGCCGGATGGGTAATATAATCATGTGCAAAACGTAGAGAGAATTTAATGGTTCGGAGTTGCAATATCATTTTACTAATAGTTTTTAGGTTTTTTTTGTATCTGTGAGTTAAACAGAAAAAAAAACCGAAATTCGCATAGGACCACTTTGATGTCGGACAGTTGAATTGAGATTTGATGATTATAAATTCACGACTTACTGGAAACCGAATTTTCGTTTGTAGTAGAAAAAAAAATGGTTTTTTTATAAAAAATAATTTTTTTTTTACGAAAAAAAAAAAAAAATTTGGCGAAAATCGATGGGTCGGGAAAATCGATTCTTATGCGCTAATCTTCGAGAGTTGGGTGTGAAAAGGTTTGTAGTGAACGTCGTTTCGTTCGTAGCGAAGCCGAAACCATTTTTTTCCCGACTTTTAGAGGTTTTTAGACCCCCAATTTTGACGAAAATCGAGTCTATCGGTTCGTTCACGTGGAGATGGCTCTGCATGGTCGATCCAACGGTTGATTCACATAGGGATACCCTCGTATATATCTCTGGTAACCGAATTTTTCGTTTTTCCTATATAAGATGATATAACGGTACGAAATCCTTGGGTCGTGAGTCCTGTGAAAAAAAGTCAGGGAATCACGAGCAGACTGACTCGCTTGACTTTTTCCTCGAATTGGCTGGTAAGCTTCAATCACGACACTCGATGTGTCACATTTCGGGACGATACGTCAGAGCGAACAAGTGACCCGAGGCACCCTTATTTCCGAGCGAAATGCGATGGTGTTAGCGGTAAGTGCGAGATCAGAACTGATATCCACGCGACATATATATATAGCACAATGGGGTGTGCTAAAAAAAAAGCCAGATCTTCTTCGAATCTCACGACGACTCATGCATTCGAACTAGATTCCATCAAGCGACATCTGTCAAAATTTCAGCCCAATCGAACTACATTTAGACATTCCGCTTTTACGAATTCGATTTCGCCTTTTATCAACCCTCACCATTTTTTTTTTCTACTCGCTATTTATTTTTCCGGCAAAACAAAAAATTCCGCGGATGACAAATAAGTGCAACACATAGTACCATGGTCACTTGAAACGAAAATATTTTTTTATTCACGATGAAAAAAAAAGTTAATCATTTTTTTAAATCAGTTTTTCGTTATTTTTGTTGAAAAGAAAGTTGTTAACAATTTTTTTTTTAATTGTTAAACGAAAAATATCCCCATTTCAAGTGACCTCAATGCTACGTCTTGCTTTTGCTTTTCATCCCCGAAATGTTTTATTCACCGGAAAAAAAAATTGAGGCTGAAAAAAAAAAATTGGTTGCTTTTGTTAATCAAAGGCAAAATCTAATGGGTGGGTCTCGAAGTTTCGAATTTCCATGTTTCGAAGGTCCAAAGTTTAGAATTTTTTTTATTCGAATTTAAATGTTTAGACCGATCACGGTATCGAAAGTCCATGGATCCGAATGAACAAAGATTCGAGCGGTCAGAGTTTCGAAAAAAAAAAAATTCGAAATGCAATGTATCGAAAGCGCAATTTTTCGACGGGTCACGGATTCGACTCGCCAATGTTTCGACGATTCAATGTTTCGACGGACCAAAAGTTCGAAACGTATATATAGGTATAGTGGAGTAAAGATTGCAAGCGCTGCAATCTTCAAGCGGTTGAACGAGGTGCTACGCCACTATACCTATATATACGTTTCGAACTTTTGATCCGTCGAAGGATTGCCCGTTCGAAACATTGGTGAGTCGAAACATTTATTTTCGAATCGTTGAGATTTCGATATGTTGACCGGTCGGATATGTGATCGTTCGAATTTTTTAAATTCTGTTACATGGCCAGTCGAAATAAAAAAATTCGGAGATTCTATTTTTCGATAAATTAAGATTCGAATAAAAAAAATTCGAACCTATGAGCTTTCGAAACATTAAAATCCGAAGCTTCGAGACCCACCCAATCTAATTCGCGAAAGCGGAACCTCTAAATATCGTCCGATTGGATTCAAATTTGGACGGATGTCTCTTAATAGTATCTGCTTGAAGTGCAGAAGCTGCCAGGGAAATAGAAAAAGTTTTTTTTTTTCAACACCCCCCCCCCTTAAACACATAGAGACGTTTATTGGAAAGCAAGCAAATCTTATCTCAGCCCTCGATCGTGCTGAAAAGATCGGATCCGATAGGCTTTGCTTCTCCATCAGGTATATCAGGATCAGGAACAGTACCGGCGATGCAGTGAGCAAGACGTCGGAAGCCGAAGTCGAAGTGAGAAACCGTTTCCCCCGACGCAATAAGAGTGCGCGGCGCACGAATGCTCGCGAACGTCGAGCGAGCAGCCGCGGCTCGGTTGCCCGATCTTCGTAACGGATAAGAACCCGGTTGAACGCTAATAACGAGTTGAATAATCTCCGGCTAATCGTAACGAATCATCAGCATATTCAATTATTCACGGTCGCCGCGGGGCCAAGATCGTCGTACTTTCTACACCGAACCCGACTGACTGCTGTTTCGTCGTTGCAGGTTCAATCGTTTGCTATCGGTTGCATACACGTTGCAACCAAATCCGTCGATTAGAACTCGATTGCAGTCACAACGACGATTGATTATTTTTTTTTCTTTTTTTCATTTTTGTTCTCTTTGGGAATTTGTTACTGAAATTATCGTGAAATACATTTTGATTCGTCTTTTTCAATTAGATTTTCGAACTTTCACCGATGCTTTTTTTTATGACTTTTATTTTGAGGCTTTGAAAAATTGCGAAAAAAAAAATTTGTAAATAAAAAATGGTATTTTGAATAACTTTTTTTTTAACAATGAATCTGATGGATTATCGTGTAACGATTAATATTTTTTCCGTTTCTGCGATGATTGTGAATAATGATAAATGATTGTGTATTTTTATTTGATTTTATCTTTATTTTTATTTCAATTTTTCATTCCTTTTTACCGGGGTTTATTTTTTATTTTCAATTTTGGGTTATTTTTTTTTTTTTTTTAGTTTTTCATTCGATTTCCAATGTAATCATCTTTTTGTTCTATCGTCAGTTATATCATTTATTCACTTTTAATTTTATCCATCGCATAATTTGAGTCAATTATAAATTTCTTACGCTCATTATTATTATTATTGTTACTTTGCTTTGGCCGCTGGGATGATTTTGGCTCATTATTATTATTTTATAGTTTACATTTTACATTGCGTTAATTGATCTGTAAAGATTTTGTCTTGAACAACTATTGTGTATAAAATTGACTGAATGAGCATAATAATAAAATAAAATAATAATAATATAATAAAATTGCCAATGCATGATAATAAATAACAATCGATCGATAAATCTCTCATTCTCTTAGTTATCGTCATATTTCTCGATCGCTCACAATCGCCGAACCCACGTGCGACGTCTCGCGCGGCGACCTTGACACAATCATCGATAGCGCATGCGCTCGTTGCGCCTCGCGGTTTACGCGAACCTGTTTCCAAACCCGTTTCCACTAGGTCCGACCAGTAGATTTACCACACCGATGCACGCGGACGTTCGATACGGTAGTCCGAGAGATCGTAAAAAAACAAACAAAAAAAACAATAAAAAAAACACATAATCATACGTCTCGAAACATTCGTTGGAGCGTATCACGCTTGGTTCGCGTGTGCGCGCGTGTAATAATAAATGCTGGGACCGGCCTGGAACAAGCCGAATATAATCGATTGCCGGGTTCCCGAGACATTTCCCGATGCCCATGCACGGCCTTGAACGACCTTGTCCCATTTGCAAACGGATCACTCGCCCCAAACAAGGATTATACCCACTGCGCATACCAGTACAACCTCTTTCGCGCATGCAACTTATTGTGAGCCACGCGTGTGATTGGCGAGGCACTGGAATGAATTTGTGATTCACGGGAAGATTGTTTGAAATTGAAGTACACGAGCGTGTTATAAAACGTGTGTCGGATCGTGGGAGGACGTGAGAACTGTAAATGGGATATAAACGAGGCACCATTTGTATAGCTCACTGATCGTGTGCGAGAAACCAACTTTTTTTCTTCGTATTCTGCATCAACAAAAAAAAAAAAGATCCTATGTGATGTTAGAATATCATCTTTATTCCTCCAATTTTTTAATTTTTTAATTTTTCATTTTTGACACTATTAAAATTCTCCATGTCGATTTTACCATAATAATGATTTATTTTTAATGATTGTTTTTGTTTTTTTTTTTTTTTTCAAACAAGATGACTGATTGTTGTGTTCTAAATTGTTTTTTTTTCTTTCAATCATGATAGTTTTAGAATTTTATTAATTTTCGAAACTACTGAAATTGAATGAAAAAAAATTTCGATGCAACATTTTTTTTAGTCAGAAAAAAAAACTATCTTGATATTCATGAAAATATCGAAATCTCCAATTTCAACCAGTTCAAAAAAAAATAAATATCAAATATCAGCGATAAAGATGCCGTTCTCAAAATCACAAAGCATCTTTATTTCTTCCCCCAAGAAATACGAAAACGAAAAACTTTATCCATTGAAAAAAAAAAATGCACATTGCCTGTTTTCTCCAATTTCCGAATTTTCACATTCTTCAGAAAGGACGGAGGATGGGAGAGAAAATTTGAAAAATCCCCAAGTAATATGTTTTCGGGTCTCCCCAAATAGTAAAAAAAAATAAAATAAAATAAAATAAAACACATTTTTTAAAAACATTGACGACCATTTTTAAAGGTATCAGGATTTTGACCCATTCGAATTCAGACATTTTTCCCCACAATATAAACACACACACACATGTATATATACACATATATACATAGATCTATATGTATATATATAAAGCTCGAGCATCGGCATCAAGGAAACAAACAGCCGGGACGCGCACACGATGAATTAAACATAGCTATGCTGTTTAATAATTAACAAGTTCCCATCAGCGGGGGGTGGGGGTGGGGGGGGGGACGTCCTCACGTCCCTCGGAATCGTAGTAGTACAGTCTACGTTACGTTAAGTTCCGTATCGTGCTACACAACTCGTTCGGCCCTCCTCCTCCTCCTCATCCCCCTCCCCCCTCCCTCGCAACGATCTCGACACTTTGAAAACGGCTCGCACACGCGGCGGCGGCGGCGGCGCCCTACTATCTTCCCTCCGCTCGCGAGACTTTGAGCTCCGGGAGACGAGCCGTGAATTACGAATGACGATACAGTTAGCTCGTGAAGATGGTTGAGGAGGGGGGGGGGGGAGGGGGGAGGCGGCAGGAGGCCACTTAGTACGGGCGCGGGTTGTTCATCGTAACCCGCTAATCGCTCGTCTCACCATCTGCATACAACTCGTATTAACGTAGATTCAACATCGATTGTACTAACCCATGCACACACACACACACACCTCTCCTGCCCTTCGCGAACCGGTGAATCTCAAACCATCCGACCGATTAAGGGTGCACGACAGTTGGATAACGAAAAAATAAATAAATAAATAAATAAATAAATAAATAAATAAATAAATAAATAAATAAATAAATAAATAACAAGCAAAATTCAGAATTTTTTCACAGCTATTAGATTTTTTTTTTTCATCAGGAAAAATAAGCTTTAAAAACTTCAAAAGGTATAGCTGTGTGAAATTAAACATGTGTTCTTCGAAAAAATTGAAAAAAAAAAAAAAACTTTCAGGGTGAAATAAATGTCCAAAAAAAAAAAATGCAGATCGATCGGTGATAAAAATCATCGCACAAGTTGAATGTAAACACTCGCAGGTGTTTTCCCACGATTTTACGGAGAAAATTCATAATCCGGTCGAATTATGCACGACAACCCCTATATTTTCATCGTGTGTTACAACCACATTTTAGATCGTCGGCCGGCGTGTGAGAAAAAAAAATCAACCTGTCTTCAAAGTTTGAAGCCAGAATTTCGTTCACATGTTCGTTGATACAACGAGCGAGTAGGTAGGGAGCTGTTTAAAAGCAACCCCTTGACCCGTGACCCCCTGCCACGACCACGTTGTAAAAACTCGATTTGTGATTAACAAGTATTCATATATATATTGGCCTTATGGCAATTTGAGAAAAAAAAATAATGTATACGGCAATATCAGAAATTAAAAAAAAATGTACACCATATTGTCAATAAATATCTCTTACGACTATATATATATATATATATATATATATATATATATATATGAATCGTTACTGCAAGTGAAGTAATAACACAATCACAATTTTCTTTCGATGGTGTCAAACTCAATAAAGAGAAATTAATAAATGTGAAAATAGATGAAAAGTTTTGAAAAGTATTTTTAATGATAAATAAATAAAATAGTGATAGAAATTCACTAAATAATTAGGTTTATGGTAATATTGGACAGTCAGCTTATTTTAAAAACGAAAAGAGAGAGAGAGAGAGAGAGAGAGAGAGAGAGAGGGCCGTGACGCCAGGCCCGTACGGATTAATTAGCGATAAGGCTTCTAATGAGCGACAGGTGAGTCGTCGAAGTAACTCGAGCGACCGTTGCGGTTCCTCGCGGTCATCCCGGACCGCACGCGACGCGTAACCGACGCCGCCTTCCCTCACGCTCGTAATCCACAGTGCAACGCACACGCGGCACAACCCTTTTCCACGTGCGTGACGTCCCTTCGTCTCCAAGACGAAGCGATTTTCGGTTTTTACCATCGTCAAAAAATAAAAGTACCCAAGTAGCGCGTTGGACACGCACATGATAAAGTTCCATATAGTCACTGCAGTAGCCATTGACGAAAGATGCAATCTTCACAAAAACAGCCCTAACGGAAATTTGTTTTATTTTTTATATTTTTCGTAAACTATTTTTGCCACGATGTTCGTTATAATTTTGATCGAATGTACTATATAAAAGCTAACATTCTGAAATTTTTTCAGATTTTTCGAATCGATAGTTTGGAAATTAGAGGGGGTGGGGGGTTAAGCTCAGATGACGACTTTGAAAGCGAATATCTCACGAACGAAGGGTCAAAATGAAAAAGGTCACGGAACGTTTTTGATTGCATTTGAGGAGACCCATCGAAAGACACCTCGCTCGATGGGGTGAGCAAAAAAAAATGTTCGAGTTTACTTTTTAATCTGAGGGAGGGGGGTGAAAAAAAGTTTTTTATTTTTTTTCCTTATCATATGTGTTTTTGGATCATCGATCTGCGTCTGGTGTGGCAAATTCCATCTCGATCGGTGCACAAACTAGAGAATGGGAGAGAATGGGAGGTCTGCGAAAAGGGTTTCTTCGTAGATTTTTGAGGAATCCTGAAAAAAAAAAAACAACGTTGATTCACAAGGAGGAATGATTCGCGACGTGGTTGGGTCACGTTCCAGTCAATGGCCGAGAGATCGGCGGTCGATAAATCGAACGAAACGTTCGTCGCCGAGGCCAGGTGAAAACTTCGCACGACCGTCGTTTGAGTCACGTTCGTTGAATTGTGGGTCACGTGACGAACAGGCGTGAGCGAGGTGCGATACCGTGGAACAATGCCATCGGTGGGCCTCTTCGAGGAGGAATGCGCCATCACTTGCCGCACCCATCTCGTCGATCTGACGATTATTGTACTCGCGACGCGACCCCCAGAAGCCATCACAACTCTCACAATCGACTCGAGTCGGGTCGATCGTTGTTGCGAGAAGACTCAAGTCTTCTCGCAACAACGTGTCAACTATTTTTTTTTTTTTCAACTGTTTATGCAACCCCAAAAAAATCTTAACTAACAGAAAATGACCAAGAAAAGAATGAAGAAAACGATGAAAAAGAAACATATTACTTGCTTCGTTTTCTCACCTTTATTAGGGTGTGTTGAAAAGTGGGAAAGGTTCCTTCGATTCTCATGGCAGTTCCCAAATATAAAGTAGATATTGTGAAGAGACAGCTGTCAAAATTTCAGTCCAATTGGATTGTATTTAGAAGTTCCGCTTTCACGAATTCAATTTTGCCTATAGGAATCATTTTTTTTTCTTTTTTTTTTTCTCATTTGCTATTTATTTTTTCCGGTGAATAAAAAATTCCGGGGATGGACAGCAAGTGCAAGACATACTTGAAATATGGATACTCTTTGTTTTACAATTCGAAATGTATAAAAAAAATTCAATTTGCGTTGGAATCGGTTTATCAGTTGTTATCATAGTTCATCGGGTTCGCAGTTATCGATAATACACAGTTGAGGTGTTGTAAAAAAATCCACGAGTATAGTCATACCCATTAGAGATAGATCAGTGTGAATGAAAATTTTTTCGCGTGCTCAGGGACAACTCAAAAAAATAATAATACCGAATTATTCTGAAAATTCCATGTTATTCAAATGGGAAACAAGACGAGCTCACGAGGGACGTCTTCTCATTGGACCATAGTACTGGGGTTTCGCACATATTTTTATCAATTTATTTCGAACCTATCTGGAGGGTGCACTTGTCGAAATTCGTCAACACCCCCCATTAAGGTCCACCCTGATATACATATATATATACGAATTGGACGGTCTTATTATCGCGGCGGTGCAATTAAAGAAGGAAGTCTCGAAAATTAGCGGGTGGGTAAGTATGGAGAGAGTGGACGGGTTGAGTATCGGAGACGTTGGTCGCGTAGGTGTGGACACGTATCGCAAAAAAAAAAAAAAAAAAAAAAATTCGCCAAGCTGTGCGGCGGGGAGGGGGAAAGAGTGAGAGGGGCGAAGGTAGTCGGCGGCGGTGCTGTTACCGCGGTCAGACTCCGTCTATGGGGAGCGAAGGAGCGAACAAGGAAAGCTTTCGAGCTTCTGAATATGCATGGGGGCCAAACGGAACGCCACGGTCTTAGCGATAAGGGTCTCCGACTTGCTTTGTTTTTTTTTTTCTTTCTCACTCTTATTTTATTCGTCGGCATTATTTTATTTTCGCGCTAACTGCTGTCTTCGCCGATGGTCGGTCGATTTTTTTTTCCTCACCGGTTTTTTTTTATTATTATTATTTTCGTTTTTTTTTTTTTTTTGTATTTTTTTAAGGATACTATCGCGACACTCGGGTAGCTTGTTATCACTCGATGGAGCGAGTTTTGCCGGTACGTTTTTTTTTCCTTTCCGGAGAGATTCTGTGCTATGGAGGAGGGGGGGAGGGGGTCACGTGGGTTGGGGTGCGATAAATTTGATATTATTATTGTGGGAATTTTGGTTAGGAAAAAGGGTTAATTGTACAGGGTGGAGGGGGTGGAATGGCGCAGTTTTGGTGCTGGAGAGGTGTCGCCATGAATTTTAACCTTACTGAACACAAACTACAAACTTATTATTTACGTGAATACATTAATACAATATGTAATAATGATAATAAATATATATAATAAATAGAAATATATTAGAAATATTATATTCGAATATATTAAATAATGGAATAATATAATCATATTATATAGTCATCATCAGTTACTTTTCAAGTTACAATAATTATCATTCGAACATAACTAAAATTGAAAGCAGAGAAAATTATTTTTAAAAAAGTTAAAAGAATATACAAACGAAAAATGATAAAAACTCAACATTTTCATTTTCCTTCTGTGCTTTTTTTCGTTTCTTATATACAAATCGATATATATATATATATATATATATATATATATATATATATATATATATATTTAAATTATAGAACAGATGCATTTGCATCAAGCCTATCCACCAACCCCTACATTCATCGTATAAGCAAAAGAAATAAATAATAATAATTTGAAATTGAGAAAAAAAAAATAATACAAACAATAATATGTTTAAATCAAATAACATCGGATAGGTCATCATTGAAAATAATCCGTGGGTCGAATGAAAAATCCCGCATACGTAACAAAACTACAGTCGACAATTTTTATTTTAGATTTTTCTTTTTTTCGTTATTTTTTTTTTTTTTTTGTTTTCTTTTTTATGACATTGTACGAGCGGGTGTTTCGAGTACTCTCTCGAGCGTGTTGCCTTAATTTTTTAACGATCTACGAAACGAGGGTCCACCCCCTCCCTTGCCCTCCTCGCCCCCTCGACCGTTCGAAGGGATTTTCGCGAGGCGAACGACGTGGCAATTCTCGTGGAGCCCGCGAGAGCGCGACCTCGTCGGGACAGAGACGTGCACGATGAAAAGATTCTTTTGCCAGAGGGATGGTTATAACGTTGAGGGGTCGCGGTGAATCTTGCGAATTGAATTAATGCGACGCAACAGCGAAACGTTAACGTCGCGTTTCGCGTACAATCGGGGGCGCCAGGGGTGGGGGGTGGGGGGTGGGGGGGGGCGTAAAATCGTGAGCGAGCCGTCTGTTCTCCCGGAACAAGAGTGGCTGACGACTCTCTTCCGTGGCTCTCTTCGTACCAACGCCAATGAATATTTTTATTTAATGCCCCATTAGCGTGCCCCGCGAACGAACCCGACCGAGCTTTCGCAAGTGCGATCGACCCCTTCCCGACAAGGACCACCCCCTACCCCCTCCCCTCCTCACTGTTTCCCAGGCTCCGACCTCTTGCGATTCAACTCGGTGGTACAGGAGGACCGTTTGAATCTGGAAATGGAATAAATGGTTTCATCATTGTACTGTGTCATCGTGGTTATTGTTGTCGTGGCTATACCTAATGTCAAATTGTACTTGACAGTTTTGTCAATGTGATGTCGATTCAATTTAATCACGTTGGGGAACATTTTTTTTATTTTAGAAATTCTATCGTCGAATTGCTTTTATGTATCAAGGAAATTGAGGAAAGGATTTTATTTAATCTCAACGTTTTTTTTTTTTTTTGTTTTGTTTTGGAGATATCATTGTCATATTGTTGCAGCCGACCGAAAATAGAGTGATATTCTCTAGACTTATCTTCTGGAAGGAGGAATGCTCTATTTTCGTTTACTTTCCAAAACATCTTCGTTAAATAGGCTATTTGAAGTTATGAAAAAAAAAAATATATTTCCATATTTGACATAATAAGCCCCTTTAAAAGATATACCTCACATGATACATAGAAAAATTCCAATTATCCTCCTTCGCCTTTCCCTCTTCAAATCATCGTAGCCCTTACAATACAATACTTTAATTGAAAAATATTTTTTTTTTTCCAAATATCAAATATTATTTCGTATATCCAAAAGCAAAAAAAGTTTTCAAACTAAAAATCATCCCTCTTCGACTTTTCCTCCTCAAGTTCTCGTAGCCCTTCACAATACAATATAGTTCAATTGAATAATTTTTTTTTTTTCAAATGTCAAATATTATTTCGAATATCAAAAAAAAATTAACATCATCCCCCCGTCGCCTTCCCCTCCTCAAATTCTTATATCTCTTCCTTCTAACGAGATCCAAATGCACATTTGAGGTTATTCCACTGACTATCGACGAGAGCCCGAATAAGCTCCACGGTTTGTGGTTCGACAGAGTCTCGATTGCAAATTGCGAGGAGATTTAGGTTCAAGCCCTCGGCGAACAGTCCCCCCCCCCCCGTCCCCCGCGACTAAAGTGCAACGATAATCAGGACACCGCGGTCTGCACCGACGAAACCCGTAAATTCGTCGTGTGTTAACCTATCACGAGGCTATCGGTCGTATTCAGTGTGGAACAGAGTGGGAGACGATTGCGGTCGGTAACGCGAAACACAAACGATTAACGCTTCGAAGTTCGGGTTTTGAAAAATTACAACCGCAGGACACTTCCGGGTGGACTGGGACTGGGACTTGCGCGCGCGCGCGCAATCGCGAGCTCGCTGGGCTCACGGTGGACAGGAAGGAAACGCGAAATAAATATAGCGAAGGTGAAACGGTTGGACGTTAAAACTGTGGGCAACCGTGGGGGCCAACGAGAAGCAACTGGAACTGGACGCCACAGCCGGCCCCCACAAAGATACATATTTTTAAATATTTTAGTCACGGGTTCGCAATCGCATCGTCACGCAGCCTTGCCACCTTATACCGGGCTTCCATGACCATTACGTACGTTGATACTCCGCTACGTGTACCCCACGACTGTATATATATATATATATATATATATATATATATATATATACCTATCTACACACACACACTTATACAAGCACTAACAACCTGACTTTCGTAGGTTGTGCATTAGACACGGTTACAATCCATTTTTTTTTTTTTTTTTTTTTTTTTTCACTTTTTCAACGACTCTCGTGTACGTCGTTTGAAACTTACTCGTACGTGAAATATAAGGCGAATGGACCCCGGTTAGCATTCAACCTATATATTGTATATTTATTCTAGCCGTTACTCTTTCTTTCCATTTGAATTATATTCAACGAGAAAAAGTGTGTAACTCGAATGGACCAGGTTCAGAATTCAACCGATATATGAGACATTCCGAGATGAATTGAAATTTTCGAACTTCCAAGAAAATATTAATTTTCGAACTTCCAAGAAAATTGAAATTTTCAAATTTCCAAGAAAATATTAATTTTCGAACTCCCGAGAAAATTGAAATTTTTAAACTTCCTAGAAAATATTAATTTTCGAACTACCGAGAAAATTGAAATTTTCCAAACTTCCAAGAAACTATTAATTGTCGAACTCCCAAGAAAATTGAAATTTTCAAACTTCCAAGAAAATATTAATTGTCGAACCTGCAAGAAAATTAAAAATTTTCGAACTTGCAAGAAAATTGAAATATTTTAACTCCCAAGAGAATTGAAATATTTTCGTCAAATTATTTAATTATACGAAAAAGAGTAGTGTACACATTTTTTCAAAATTTCTTCATCGCATTTTTTTCGAATTTTTAAGAATTTCACATTTTTTTGAGTAACGTTGTAAGTATCTTGAAAGCATCACGATTAAATAGAAACATTTTTTAGACAAAAAAAGATGCAGTTTCACATAAACTTTGTGAAAAAAATATTTTTTTTAATTCTAATTTTTCGAGTTTTAAAAATGATTTTATCTTCAGAAAAAAATATAGGAAACTAATTTTTTTCAGACGGTATTGTCAACGACCTGCAACTTAGAAAAATGTTCACGTTTTCGAACTATAACTCACAAACGTAAAACGCAAAATTTGCGTGTTCGTTCATGATTTTTACTCGCTTTATCAATAACTATATGCGAACGATATACGAACAACGTTTTCTTTTCCGTATCACGAAACTCGCTGAGTTAATCGTTGCGAGCCGGGGACCATGCAGGTCTTTTATTAAACAATGTCGGAAGATTTTCGTTGTTGCTATTGTTGTTGTTAATTTTTTTTTTTTTGTCCTTCATATTTTTCCCTCATAACTACCCGCTTGTTTATTATCCACACTTGCAGCCGGTTATAATTGCTTGATAATATGAATTTTTATCTCTTTCGGCGGAAAGCAAAAAAAAGAAAAGAAACGTTTCGCTTGAATATTTATTTTTTTGTTGTCTCAACGTTTTATCATTTCGAACGGTTTGTTTTTATTTTTTTATTTTTCCTTTTCTTGTCGTCGTTTCTATCTGTGAATATGAAAGTTTTCTTGTTTATTGCGTCTTGGGGAGTTTATTCGAGGGTGGAAAAAAATGTAATTAACGTCTTCTCTCGTTTGGTGGAAGAAAATAAATTTTGTTTGTTATTTAGTTTTATCGTTTTTTTTTTTTGTGTAAATAAGATAGTTTTCTACTTCATTGCGTCTCGGGATTTCAATCGAAATTTTATTTGAGAAATCGATTACAAAATTAAGTGTCTCGGGATTTTATTTGAGATTTGATTTGAGAAATCGATTAAAAATTAATTTTGAGGTGAACGACAGTACGTGGTTGAAAGCTTGAGAGTAGAGTGTAAGTTGCAAAAATTCTACGAGGAAACCTCGCGAGAAAAGAAGTGGATAACGAGTATTTTTTTTTTTTTTTTGTGTTCTCTCAAATTTTTTTTCATTACTTCTTTTTTACGTTCGGGCGAACGTTCCGTCGGAACGACGTCGCGAACGGCGGAAGTTTCCCGTGGCCATCTTGTCCTCGTGTTATACATATATATATATATGTGTATATGTATATATATATGAGTCGCCGGGACACGACCATCGCTCACACTCCACAAACGTTGGCCACCAGCTTCAACCGTGGATTCTTTGTCTTGCCGCTCTGATGACTCCTCGCGTTACACCTCTTTTTTTTTAAATTTTTTTTTCATTCCCTCGTCAACTCCTACTTTGCGGGTTGGCTCGCGATCAAACAACGCTCGTCGAGTCCTCGCAATGCGCGCTCGAAACAATTCGTCTCCCGGTCTCTCTCATGCGCCAAAAAATGGATAACGGAAGCGACGAATTATCGTCACGGATAAAATGAAAAAAGAAAAAAAAAGAAATACACACACACACAAATTATCATTATTTACCGATTGTTCAAAATGTTTTTTTTATTTTTTTAAACTTTGAAATTTGATGGCTCAGTTTTTCTTTTTTTTTTTCAATTTTGAAATTTGATGGCTTAATGATTTTATTTTTTTTTTTTTAACTTTGAAATTCGACGGCTTGATGTTTGTATTTTTTTCAAATTTAATTTTACCATTTATCAAGAACATCATTGACAGAAAAATATTGCTTTCTCAATTCTCGCGAAGTAACTGAACAATTAATTAAATTTAAAAATATATATATATAGATAAAACCAAAAAATAACGTCAGTAGGGTTCTCGCTCTGAAACCAATAGAGAAAAAAAAATAATCATACGAAATTAAACCTCTAACAAGATCGTCCTTCGCCAAAGCACGTTGAAACATCATACCTATATAACGAAAAGAAAAAAATAATGAAAAATAAAAATCATCAGAAGAAGAAAACAAAACCTTATTTGTTTTTTATTTTATTTTATTTTTTTTTCAAAGGGTGGTTTGTGAATGAGGAAGAAAGGACGAGAGGTTTACGAAAGAGGGTTGGTAGATGAGGCGGGGAAGATTGGTGGGGCCAGGGCTAGGCGCACAGAGGGTGCACAGCCGGCGATGGTGGAAATGAAGCCGCGAGAAAAGGACACAGAATCTGGAAAAATGCGAAGCCTCCGTCTCTTCGGAATAACATTTCCATACATAAAGAAGAGCCCGTGGCGTTGCTGGCGCGAGTTCCAGCCGAGTTCCAGCGAGTTCCAGCGAGTTCCAGCGAGTGGGTCCCGCCGCGAAAGCGCCCACAACCGAAAGTCCAAGCGCGTAGGCGAGTTTCCCTGGATGTGGCGGCTCCTCCCTCGGTGACCGGCTCGGTCCAGCCGATTTCGTGTCTCCTCGCTTTCAACCCTTGCCAAGCGGTCCATATATATATGTAGCCACGCAACGACGCTGCTAGCCGTCGCGGAGTTTCCTCCCCCACCCGCTAGACCCTTCCTTCACCCTCCCCCACCCTTGCCTGCCGGCTCACACCGGATAACGCCGCTACCGGAATAAATCCAACTAATTAGAGCAGGAAAAACCGCGGATTAATTACACGTCTTCCGGTCTCTGCCCGAGGTTCACCCCCTTCACCCTCTCGCCACCCTCCCACGTCCCTGATGCTCCATCGCCAACGTTCCGGGAAGATGCATTTTCACGTCCACCCCCCCCCCCTCTTCACCTCCCTACCTCCTTCCCCTCGACGCAACTGACGTAACTTTTGCTTTAGTTGTTTCAACCTGGTTTGCTCGCTTCTTGCTCGACGAGATCAACGATAAATCTTGGGAATGAGGGGATGCAACCTTCGTGCACGATAAAGAAGATGCGATTTACTTTTTATCGACGATTTTGCTGGATCATTGGGATGGGAATTGTTGGAACGATGATTTGTTGAAGTAATTCTTGGTTTTTTTTTGGGATTTTGTTTTTTTTTGATAGTATAATTGTGGTTTTATTTGACGTGCGATAATTACTGTATTTTGGGGTTGTGTATATCTTCGTGTCTGCGATAATGAAAAGAATGAAAGACAAGAAATGTCTCAATAATATTTTTGCGATATAATTCAGATTAATTTCAATGAATTATTATTGTTTGAAAATTAGATAAAAATTATAATTCGTAATTATACAGTCGGACAAATATATCAAATATCACTGACGATAGAGTTGTTCACCACAATCGTATAACAAAACAATGTATTTAAATAAAAAATCATTTGCATATTCTCTTCACGAGAAAATACGTAATTTATTTCGAATGACAAGAAAATGGTTTGGACGTCGCACGAATATCACGGCTCGCATCTCATTTTCGTCTCATCTCGCGGGCTTTCGCGCTATTCCCCCACCCGCTGTCCCTGGCGGCGGTACCGCGAACTTCCGTAAAGATTCTCGAATACGAGTGAGGAACGAGATCGTAGCCCATGAGGAATGCCCGTCATTAGACGTGGAGACGGGTTGTTCATCCGTTGTGCGCGGACCGATTTACTCACCGCGATTTTCTCAAACCGATTTGCGACGACGACCTCTCGTGACCTCGACAAAGCGCCATATCTCCCTCGTCGGAGCTCCGTGTATCCATCGAGCATTATCCACAAATCGATGATCAAGGATTTTCACATTTCCACACTTTCCACGATTTTCAAATTTACCCCCTGCATTGCCTGAATTCATTCGAAAGTTTTTGTAATCATTAATTTTTTTTTCGTACGAAAAAGGTTGGAAAAAATCGGCAAAAAAATGTATATTGTAAAAAAATCGATACCACAAAAACGCCCGAAAAAATTTGGCAGCCGGCAGTCCGGCAAACATAACCTAAAAAAAAAAAAATAAAAATCATTTTTTTCACACTTTCGAATGAATTCAGGTAATGCAGCCGGTGAATTAAAAAAAACTCTCTATATATATAGTCTATGCATAGATTATAGACCATATACATGGCCAATGCCATAAACACTTTGTACACAGCCCACACATAATGTTTTTTTGTTGTTTTTTTTTCACTCGGGACCCAAGTAAAAAAATTATATATAATCTATATATGGGATTGGGCATATATAGTTTATACATAGATTATATATGGACTATATATTGTCTATATATAATCGTTATATAAAGTATATATAAACTATATATGCCCAATCCAATACATAGGTTTTCTATAGATTATATATAATTTGTTTTAATTGGGGAGGGATGATCGTGCTTGGATGAACGATTGGCTCCTCCACCATCGCGATAACACACATAAAACATCGCAATATCCGAGTGTGATCTCGAGGCCCGCGAATGTTGTTTGCAAAAGTAAATTTTGAGGAAACGAAAATGCTGATGACGCGCCGTCCGCCGAAACTCTGGCAAATAAAACGGTCGAAGATATATATATACACACACATATATATATATATATATATATATATATATATATATATATATATATATATAGGTGGGTTCTTTTCGAAGAGGCGTGGATGGCGGCAAAGTAAAAAGGGAGAAAGAGAGACGAGAGAGAGAGAGAGAGAGAGAGATAGATAGATAAAGGACAAATACCGGAGATCAAGAGTAAAAGTACGGAATGACAAGGTGGAAGGGCTCGGTGAGTGTTCACGCTGAGAGCATCGGCGAGCCTTGGGAAAGTGCGATCGAGCCAGTGTGACAGCCAAGCTCAATATCCCTTCGTACCAAGCTTCATCCCCCCCCCCCTCCCTCGCCCCCCTTTTGCTGCGGAAGAGTCGCATGGATGGTGAAAAGAGAGAGAGAGAGAGAGAGATGGATAGAATATACGGCGCAAGGTTGTAGTACGAAGAGACGATGCGGAGTAAGGCTTGTGGAATCGTGGGGCCGAGAAGAAGAAGAGAAGGGGAGAGGGGGAGGGGGTAGGGGGGTTAGGGTTTGCGAGAGAGCAGAGGTTCGGAGTGTTTGCGAGCCGCTCGAAAGCTCTCTCTGGGTTCGCGGACCAAGTGCGGAGTACCCGGAGTGCGGAAGGACGGATGGAAGCCTGAAATGCAGATTCCTTCAGGGCGGAGGAAGGGAGGGAAGGGGGGGGGAGAACGTTGGGCGACGACTCTCGAGATTCTCGCCCTCTCTCGATGTGGCGATGGTGTGCTACCATCAACCGTCGCGGTCTCTTCGTCGTACGTTCGTTCGGTTCGTTCGGTTCGTTCGCTTCGTAGCCCCGAAGTAGACGACGACGACGACGACGACGACTAAAACGCCTTACCCCATCGCGCTCCGATGGTTTTCGCGATTGCCACCACGGTATCACGCCTCCGCAAACCCAGACGCGGGTAACCTCTCTCTTCCATTTATACGTATTTGTTTATGTGTGAGTAATATAAATATATATGTATGTTATGTTGGACTGGCCGTTGAAAAAGTAGATTTTTTATTTTTGTTTCGGAATTCGGAATGTTGACCTTGTAGAATTGGAGTTCTGTAAATTTTAGCGAATTATTGTGATGGTTCATTTGAGCCTCTTATTTTTATGATCCTTTTATCTAAATTTAGAGAAATTTAGTTCTACGAGGTTCAACTTAAGTTCAACTTTCGATTTCCCATTGAAAATCGAAACTCTATTTTCTAATGGCCAGTGTAATAGATATATATATATATATATATATATGTGTGTGTGTGTGTGTGTGTGTGTGTGTGTTTATTAGAATGGTACTAAGCGAGGGTCATTTTCAAAAATTAAAATTTTCCATTTAGGTTCAAAATTAGGGGTAATTTAAAAAAAATCCAATTTTCATTAATTTAAAAAAAAATGAATGTTTGCAAAGTCCCTTATCAGCTTATCTCGATATTTATCCTGTGATATGGAACTATTTATTTTTCAAACATTATATATATATATATCTATAACTCTATATACACCGTGAAATGTTTATTGAGTTTATTTATAATAGTTAAAATATCAGCAGGAACAAAATTTGCTCAGTATAGTTATTTTTTTGTAAGAAGGATTGGTACTTTAATAATTTCGAGAGTTTGATAATCAATGAAAACAAAATTTTTCACCACGCACTAATGAAATATAAATTTATAACAAAAATGTGTTATCGCAGTGAGAAAGGCCACGAAGGAGATAGAGGCAAGTGACACCCCCCCCTCCCCCTCACACACACACACAAAAACACATGAAGTTCAAACCCGGACTCTCACAGTCAGATTCCGTCGCTAATAATTCATTTTATGGAAATTCACCGTTCTCCGTCGCGTCCCTTCTCTCCCACGAAGAGCGGGTCAGGAGAGGAGGAGGAGGGGGGTGGGGGGTCAACATATTTTCCCCAAAATTTAGCATGTCCGATTCCGCGCCGATAAATCAAACTGACCGGGCCGCAGGATTTCGGACTGTCCCGAGCTATATATTATATTTCCATCGGGCTGAACACACACTTTCTATATATATATAATATATACATATATACATATATATATATATATATGTAGAACGTCAAGCCAACAAAATCGCCTCCACCCAGTGGCTTTGTCTTCGCCCTTCCTCAGCGTTGATAACGCAAAAAAAAAAAAACAAAAAAAAATCCAAATCTTAAATAAATAAAAAAAAAAAAAAAAAAAAAAAACAAGACAGATCGATTGGAAATTATGCAGTGACGTAACATGACAAGAATATATATTGTCTGTTGGCCATTTAAAAATGTGGACCCTCGGTCTTCTTCCTGTTTACACGATAAGACAAAAAAAAAAACCAAAAAAAAAAATTGCGACACGAGAGATTCAAACGTTGTCAGCAAGCTGAGAAGCGAGTTCGACGATGACGGCGAGTCTGACGTAACAAGATCGACGAAGGGGTGGGGATGGGGTTGGTCGTTTTGCGGTATAAACCGAGAACCGAGTTGGGTACATCGGAAAAGCGTGTGGAAGCTGTGTGGGCGAGACGAAAGAGAGGAGGGGGGGAGGGGTGGAGGGGGAGGGAGTTTCGGCGACGCGGCGGCGTCGAGTCGGTGCACCCCGAGGAGCAACACGGCGTGGAAGAAGAGTAAAAGACGTGAGGAGAGGAGCCCGAAGAAGAGTTTCTTCTTCGGACTGAATAAAAATTATGGAATATGTTGCATATAAAGTGAGTGAAAAAACAGACGGATATGATGAATTGCCCGATGGTACATATATATACGTAAGAGGGTGAGAAGATAACGCCCAGCGCCATCAATCACGGTCCATGGCCGGCAATGACGCGGCCTCTCTCTCTCTCTCTCTCTCTGTATTTTTTTCGCTCTCTTTCTTTTCTTCGCTTCCTCGCTCGCACCCTGATTTTCTCTCTCCTCTCTGTTTTCTTTCCTACCCGCAAATATCTCGGCCTCTCTTACCTACCACCCCCCCCCTCTCACCCCTTTCCTTCCCTCAACCACAAGATCTTTGCTTCACGATGGCTCCGAGCCGAACAACGCCTACACGATTTTTGCACCATTACATTTACTTCTCCCACGCGTTATGATACTTTTTTTTATCGTTTTTTGATTTTTTTTTTGTTTATGCTGATATCGTCGAATTTTCTGGTTTTGAGAAACGCTTTTGGAACGTGATTATTGATTTTATTGGAAGGGATTGCAAGACCACGTTTTTTGTTAATGGGATAAAGTTTGAGGAGAATTTGTTTTTTTTTGTTTGTTTTTTTTTTTTTGCTGAATTATCCAAGCTAGAGTGAATTACTTTAGGGAGGGAGGATATAATTTTTTTTGAATATGTATTTTGTGTATGAGTTATGACGTGTGAGTGGGGACCAAGGGATGTGGCCAAGTGGGGACCAAGAAATTTAGAACGATTAGATTATTAATAATAATTTTTCCAAGTTGGACTGAATATTATAATTTGGATAACATTTATTTTTTTCATAAAATACGTGGGTTATGGTGTGTCAGTGAAGGTTCCAAGCAGCCACAACATGTTTACAACCATAAAAAAGAGAGTTAGCATGTGGCAGCAGAATTGTTTTTTAATTTATTTTCTTATTTTTTTTCACAATTATATCCAAGTTGGACTGAATTATAATCTGGATCACATTTATTTTTCGCACTTCTATACGTTATTACCTCGTGTGTCAGTGAAGGTGCCAAGCACCCAAAAACATGTCCACAACCATAAATACCATCTCACTATATGTGGCACCAGAAAATTGTTTCTCATTGATTTATTATTATTATTTTCACACAATTATCCAAGTCTTATTGGTCTGAAGCTTTGAAGAATACGTTTTTCCAAACAAATGTCGTACGAGCTACTGTGTGTCCGTGCGAGTGTATGTGTGTGTGTGTGTGCGAAGGTTTCCAGCGGTCGAAGGATTTTCAAGAGCGATAAGAAGAACGGAGAAAGGTGCTGTGTGTGGCGCACCGGAGAGGGAGGGTTGCGGCGTGACGGTTACAGTCACGGTAACGCTCACCCCTCCTCGCAATGAGGCGGTATTAACCCGTGGCCGGAGAGTGAGCGGAAGAAAAAAAACAACAATAAAAAAAAAAAAAAAACGGCATAACCGAACGATCCGCGCGGCGGCGGCGGCGGCGGCGGCAGTGTTGTTGCTCCCGCAGTGGCCACTTCTTAAGATGCTATCTCGGAGGTCACGGTGCTTATAATGCGGCCTGCCGCTAACATATTTTTAAGTACCCGGCTTACCGCGGCCGTCCAAACGATACGTTGTTGTTGTTTTTTTTTTTTTTTTTCGACCGAGTTGACCGTGGACGAGTGTGTGCACACACACTTGCACACACACACACACACACACACACACACACACACACACACACACACACAAAGACACGGAGTTTCGGTTTTATTGCCCGGGTATAGGATGACAGGCTGCCCCGAGAGAGACGCCACCTGCCCCTCGCAAGGTGTTCACTCCCAAACTTCATTTATCATGCATCGTCTTTCTCTCTCTCTCTCTCTCTCTCTGTGTCTTTCTCTCTCGTCGTGCAAACGCCGCAACGACATCCCACATAATATCGTGTCCTTGTTGTGCAACGATTGTGTTTCACTCCCTCGCGGCGCCCCCGAAGCTGTGTTAAATTACACAGAGCTTGACGATCCAAAACGTGTTGGCTCATCGGCGATCTTTCGGCTTTTTGCGGTGTTTGTCAACGAGAACTTGATCGATCGCATCCCGTGTAACCGTGAAAACATATATATATATATATATATATCCGTTACAAGGACAATGCAAACAAATTTTTGAGGAAAAGAATGAGTGGAAACGATTTTTTTTCCTTCGTTTGAACGTGAAAACAAATATGTATCAGTTATACAAGGACAATGTAAACAAATTTTTGAGGGAAAGAATAAGTGAAAAACAAATTTTTGACGTTCGGATTTTGTTTGTGAATTGTGGAGAGTCGATGATTGGGATTTTTGCTTTGGGTCGGAGTTTTTTTTCCCTGTTTTGTGGAACTTGGGAAGAGCATGAAATTAGTTTCGCTAATCTATTTTCACTGGTATACCTCATGAATTTTTTTCTTCTCAGTGTAACAATATATTCAAAGTGACAGATTAAATATATCAGATAGATTATTCGCCATGGGAACGTCAATTTTTTTTCTCTTCTACTTTTCAAACCAAATTTGAAAAAAAATATATAAAAAAATCTCCCACAGTTGGTTAGATTCGTGAACCGGAAGCTTTCGGTTGCTAAGCGCCGCCCCCCCCCTTCCCCCTGCAACACTTATCTCAATTTCTCGTCGTTGACACGCATTACGTCCGCGCTAACAACCTCATCGAGGTCCCAACCACAATGGAGTCATTACAGCGATTAGCCTCACGCTATGCGTCGACGTAAAAAACCTTAAAAAAAAAATCCAAAAAAAAAAAAATTGACCGGTATGCGTTCATTCGGTCGTGAAGATCGTTCCGTCATCGTGAATTCGTGCGACAGAGGCTCCCCACAAAACGATTCCCGAGCCTCAGAGAAAACAGGCCGAAGAGCCACGCGCACGCGCGACGACCGTTCGCGCAGGTGAATACATCCCGAGAGCGCAGGTGTAACCGAACGATCGCGAGGGATAACTTTCGGCGATGTATACCGAACACACTGGTGCGTGCGTTTCGGGGCCCGACCTTAGTCTCGTTCGTCCGTGAAGATCGGTTTGCAATCGCAGGTTCAGACCATATACATTAGGGTGTCCGTTATTTCCCAAATTTCGAATTTCTTCTGTCACGCCTCCCAGAAAAAAAGTATACATTAAAAAAAGATTTTTGAGCCTATCCAGGCCATTTTAAAATGATATTTAGGCGTGCCCGAAGGGTTCTGAAGTTGTACATCCCGGTAGCGGGTTGTGCTATATTATCGGCCCCGAAAAATTGTCATAACTTCGTTCGTTCTGAACGGATTTGACTTTTCGACACGTTTTTGAAAAGTTAAGAGTTCGAGCTTCAAATTGGTGTACACATATGGTAGATTCTGGCGGAGAAAAAATTCAAGAAACATTTCCAGGAGAAATATTCGAAGCTTTTATGTATTTTTTTAAACATACATTAAAAAAAAGATTTTTAATTATTTTTTTAACTTTTTAATAATCGTTTTCTTGTTAATATCCGAGAACATTTTATAATATTCTGCAATTATTTGTAATAAATATTGTTTTTGATTTTCATCTTTCGTCAATACATTTACGTATTCTTCGGTGAGCTTGACGTTTCTCTCGGCTATATCGTTCACAACGCGCAAATTCTTTACCACTTCTCGGCCTTCTTGGAACGCTTGTTGTTCGGACCATTTTTCGACATCCGTCGTGAGAAATTCTCGATTAATTTTAAATCTGTCGAAAAACTTTAAGGATTTCTGATCGATGAAGTAATCCAATTCTTTGTCCATCAAATGCTCAACACCACTATCTTTATGGATAATATGTCTTTTTACAGAATCAGTATTCTCGTCTGAAGTAAAGGCGAGGGATTGAACCATTTTTTGTTTTATCTCAATCGAAACTTTCTCGTCGAAAAAAGCTATTGCAGTGCTTTCTGGATTTAAGTACCACAAATGATTGATTAATTTTCTCAGAGCAGCACCTGCTGCAATAGAATCAATTTGTCGGTAGCTCACTAAATTTTTGAGCAGTTGTAAATCGCAGTTCGGTGCTTTCAAAGCAGAAGGTGCTGTATACCAAGCTTTTAAATAAACAAAAGTGACAAACTTGCAAACATCAAGCAGACCTCTTTCTTCGGATTTTGTTAATTTAAAACTTTCTCAAAAAATGTATATTTTGAGAGCATAGATGGCTTTAGCCATCCATCGAGCATGATGATGCGCACCAGGCTTACAGAATCGAATGGCTTCTGAAGCTGTGAAACCTAGAAAAATGCGACTTAATTCCAATAACTCTTTATTAAAGATCTTTATTAAAGAGTTATTGGAATTAAGTCGCATTTTTCTAGGTTTCACAGCTTCAGAAGCCATTCGATTCTGTAAGCCTGGTGCGCATCATCATGCTCGATGGATGGCTAAAGCCATCTATGCTCTCAAAATATACATTTTTCGAGAAAGTTTTAAATTAACAAAATCCGAAGAAAGAGGTCTGCTTGATGTTTGCAAGTTTGTCACTTTTGTTTATTTAAAAGCTTGGTATACAGCACCTTCTGCTTTGAAAGCACCGAACTGCGATTTACAACTGCTCAAAAATTTAGTGAGCTACCGACAAATTGATTCTATTGCAGCAGGTGCTGCTCTGAGAAAATTAATCAATCATTTGTGGTACTTAAATCCAGAAAGCACTGCAATAGCTTTTTTCGACGAGAAAGTTTCGATTGAGATAAAACAAAAAATGGTTCAATCCCTCGCCTTTACTTCAGACGAGAATACTGATTCTGTAAAAAGACATATTATCCATAAAGATAGTGGTGTTGAGCATTTGATGGACAAAGAATTGGATTACTTCATCGATCAGAAATCCTTAAAGTTTTTCGACAGATTTAAAATTAATCGAGAATTTCTCACGACGGATGTCGAAAAATGGTCCGAACAACAAGCGTTCCAAGAAGGCCGAGAAGTGGTAAAGAATTTGCGCGTTGTGAACGATATAGCCGAGAGAAACGTCAAGCTCACCGAAGAATACGTAAATGTATTGACGAAAGATGAAAATCAAAAACAATATTTATTACAAATAATTGCAGAATATTATAAAATGTTCTCGGATATTAACAAGAAAACGATTATTAAAAAGTTAAAAAAATAATTAAAAATCTTTTTTTTAATGTATGTTTAAAAAAATACATAAAAGCTTCGAATATTTCTCCTGGAAATGTTTCTTGAATTTTTTCTCCGCCAGAATCTACCATATGTGTACATCAATTTGAAGCTCGAACTCTTAACTTTTCAAAAACGTGTCGAAAAGTCAAATCCGTTCAGAACGAACGAAGTTATGACAATTTTTCGGGGCCGATAATATAGCACAACCCGCTACCGGGATGTACAACTTCAGAACCCTTCGGGCACGCCTAAATATCATTTTAAAATGGCCTGGATAGGCTCAAAAATCTTTTTTTAATGTATACTTTTTTTCTGGGAGGCGTGACAGAAGAAATTCGAAATTTGGGAAATAACGGACACCCTAATATACATATATATATATACATGCTGTACACATGGACGATGCATGGACGATGCAAAGACTAAATGGCCGCGCACCTGCAACGGAATTTCAAACCATAGACTCGAAAAAAACTAAAAAAGTTGACAAAAAAATTTAAAAAAAAAAGAGAATTAGAAAAAAAAAATTAAACAAACATGTTCGAAAGATGTTACCGTCGAGTGATGGTTGTTGCACACGCGGTTGCGCACATTCCTGGACTCGATCGGCAACTGCCACTTCCCATTGGGAATTTATTCAGCAACGTGTACCGGTTCGTTACAATACAAAGTACCTTTTATACGGGTCATTTGTGTATGCGAAAGAAAAAAAAAAGTCGGTATAAAGAAAGAAAAAAAATGGTAAAACAAATAAGAAAAATTGTGCATCCCAATTAGTGACCGAAGTGACCCTGTGCAAGTGGTGATCACGACCGCACGGCATTCCGTTGGGGTATTAATAATATCCCACCCGTATGACACAACGAGGAGTGAGAAAAGATAAAAATGAAAATGAAAAAAAAAAAACAACAACAACTTCATTAGTATCCATGAAGAGGTGTGAAACTTTTTATACTTTCTCTCTTTCTCTCGATCTCAATTTCTCTCTCTGCCTTCGCATGCCATCTCTGGAATTCACTGTTCAAGAAATTATGCATAAATTATGTATGGGATTGGTCATATATAGTCTATGTGTGCACATAGACTGTGTACAGTCTAAATATAGTTTATAAATTGTCTGCACAGTCTATATACAGACTATACATTGTCTGCATGGACTATATATGGACTATACATTGTCTGGATAGACTATACATAGTCTGCATCGACTATATATGGACTACACATTGTCTGCACAGACTGGTTACATACTATACATTGTCCGGATAGACTATACATACTCTGCATCGACTATACATGGACTATGCATTGTCTAGACGGACTATACATAGTCTGCATCGACTATACATGGACTATACATTGTCTGCATAGCCTACATCCCTACTATACATTGTCTGGATCGACTATACATAGTTTGCGTCGATGATACATGGACTATGCATTGTCTGCATCGACTATACATGGACTATACATAGCCTATGCGCATATATAGTCTACATAGTCTATGCTAGACTATATACACCCAATCTCCTATACAGTTCACACATAATTTTTCTACCCGTGCCAAAATTAAAAAGACATTCATTCATCAACTCATCCATCCTCTTTCTCTTCCTCACTCTCTCTCTCTCTCTCTTTATCTCCCGCTCACAACTCTCCCAAAATCACCGAGCGATCCGACTCCGGGGGATCTCTACCTTATCCTTGGGGATTGTCGGGATCCCGGATGAAAGCTCGCCCCACGCGCGCCCGCGAGCTTGCGATATTTTCGCGTGGTCGGGATCTCGCGCGTCGGCCGGTTAGCCGAAGCGTTGCGCCCGCACGCCCTCGGGGATAAAGCAGCGTCGGAGCGAACGTATATCTCCTCGACGTAGTCGCGGGAGCTTCTCGACGGAGCTTTTTGGGGTCGCGCCTCTCCTCGGCGACTTCCGGCAGGTGGAGCCCGCCCCGAGAGTCAGCGTTGCAGTTCCGGCATCGCCCACGGAGATTCCTCCCTTATCGGTCGCTTCGGTTTTCACGTTTTCGTCGTCAGGCCCGCCTCCCCCTCCCCCCGCCGCTCGCGTTATCCGCGTTCGATCGTTTTCAACCCTATCCACGTCGAAACGTGTCACGCTGCATCCACGCGGACGTGCGCGTACGAGACATGCACATGGGCGGCCTGACGACGTGTCCTCGGTGCTGGACGGACGCGCCGCTGCTGCGTTGCGTGAGAGACCGTGTCCGTTTTCAACGTATGTGCATATACACACACACACACACGTACGCATAGACTCATAGCGCGTTGGCCGTGTGTCTCCCTCCATGAGAAGCTACCGTCGCACACACTCATCCGCACCAGTCGTACCAATTAATCCCCGGCCGGTGGATCACTATCATTCCGTGGCGATCTTTTCACAGTCACGGGTCGCTAATCTCGTGCATCGGCACTTCCGAGTCACCATTGTGTGGCTCCGCCCTACGGAGAGGCTATATGCTACACTACATACGATCGCCGATGCTCGCGTTTAATAATTTTAAACTATAATTCGGATGTATATGACGTCGCGGGAAAACGGTTTTTTTAGGGATTGGGTCGTCGGGCGGATTTATCCATGACGATTCTCACGTAGAAAAATATTTATATATGTATATATATATATATCTATGTATATTCTTATAATTAGTTTTCTAAATTTTCTAAATTATTATATGTGTATATATATATATATATAATAGACTACCCAAGTGAAAAAAATTATATATAGCATTTATATGAACTATGTATAATCTACGAATGAACTATACGTATAGTTAATCCTATGTAGAGTTTTGATGTATAATTTGATACTAGAGTTGATGTATATTTTTTTTACTCGGGTATATATGAGTTATACGTGAGATTCGGCGTATGTAGATTAAATACAGATACTATGTAGGTACTGTATAGTCTATTTATAAACCCCTTTGCCACTACCGAATCCGGTAAATGACATTCAATTAACTTCAAAACATATTCACACATTCGTCTCGTAAACGTCGCTTGTGACACTTTCGATGTGCGACAAACTTTTGAGCTTGCGACGAACCTTGAATTTCGATAGTCGTGAAAATTCGCAGATATAAAGTTTCGTCTATTGAGGTTCGGTGAAAGTTGCTGATATTGATATATGAAGCCAGGCCGAGTAGGACGAGTCGCGCAAAAGTCATAAAAATGAATCGAACGATGTTTCGGTTACACGAAAGTACAAAAAGTAACAAAATATAAAAAAAAAACACACACACACACACACACAAATTTTACATGCCGCAATTAATGGGAAATAAGTTTAACCTCACATAATGTCGACTTTTGAAAATTATAAGTCATTCTTTTCGTAACAATTACTTTCCGATGTGCTCAAAATTCATTAATTGATAACGAAATTATTCATTATTTCTAAATTCGAAATATTTCGTATCAGCTCTTTTCAACAATCACAAAAACAAACAAAGTTAATTGTCTCCAATAACCAATAGCAAACAAATAAAAATAAAAAAAAGTGAATAAAAGCAACTTTGAATAAAAAACAAAATAAAATAAATCATTTGTTTAAAAAAAAATGCAATATTTCCATAATTTTCAAATCGACACTAAACATTCCCTCCCCCAATCTCCATTTCCCTCATCATCAAAATCTTCCAAAAATCTTCCACGATCTCCCAAAACGTCTCCAACAAATTAAAATCACCAAAACTAATTTTTCCCACTCCCAAAAAAATTTTTTAAAAAAATCCCCTGTGAATAATTTCGATCAACGATGTATTTTTTTTTTCACCACCCCGCGTGTTTCCATTACGTCGTTGATTCGTCGATTCGAAATTTACGGAAATGGCGGTAGATGGTTGTGACGAAATCGAACGATGGAACAAGTGGGGAATCAGAAACGGAAGATTGGCCAAGTAGAGACGGCAATGGGTATATGGCTGGTGGTGTTGGTAGTAGGTACGGCATACATACGCGGACAGCGTGGAAGCGGATGGGGGGAAGGGAAGGAGGGGGTGGGGTGGGGGGGGGAGGTCCACCGCGTTGTGCGGCGGTGATTGATTTTTGTCGTCGGGGTTTGCTTGTGTCCCTATCCCACTATCCGCGTTTCTGCGGGCCCGGTGGCCGTGCGGCGAGTCCCGACGTCGGGCGTCCCGACGCCGTCCACCGATTGGCGGTTACCGTCCCCGGGGGGCGGCGCTAATCACCAGACCGTGCACGCCGGAGCTTCGTCAGTCTACTGCACTCGCTTCGAAAGCACTCTACCGTGTATCGGGACACACGCATATACCCACCCACCCCGTCCAACCTCACCTCGCTCTCGTTTCCATCCTCCGCACTCGCACACATACACATAAATACATATATATATCAGGGTCGTCCTTGTTTTGGATTTTTTTATTCTATTTTGACGCTCCCGGGGAATGATAGGCTTCGGAATGTATTTTTAAACATGTCCTTGAAATTTGAGGTCCCTATCTCGATTCTTAACCCTGCCGCAAGCCTCCGGCAAATTCGCTAGTTAAGTTGTATGGAGTTTTTTTTCATGTTTTAGAATTTTGTTTTTATTGTGAATGAAGCTGTGGACTGTGGATGAGACTGTGGATTATGAAGGATTGTTTTTTTTTTTAGTCGTTTTAGAATAAAAATTGAGTTTTTGATAATCAAGTTTTGTGAAAAAACTTTGATGAATAATAATTGTTCAGAAGCTTTAACGAATTCTAGTCATTGATACTATAGTTGCGTGATAGGTTAAGAAGTTTTTTTTTTTTTGGTGTCTTCAGTCATAGATATAATGCATTTAACGATTCACCATTTTTTTAATTACCGAAGACGATGATTAATGACGTTTTTGTTAAAATTCTGCAATCAACAAAATAATTTTTTTTCAATGCTTATGAAATGCTTTTTTTTTCATATTTCAAACCTTTTTCTAAAAATTCACATTCTTCTAATAACCAAAACATAATTTTTAATCTGTTAAAAAAAAAAAAATCTTCAACAAAAATAAATTTATAAAATCAAATCAATTTTTTTTTCATAAAAATTGTCATAATTCATTTCCAATGTAAAACGACTCAAAAGCAATAATTGTCAATAATCCACAGAATCATCGACAGTGCAGAACTTATACCTCACAATAAAAATAAAAATTCTGAAACTTAAAAAACTTCATCACTTAACTGGCAAACTTCATGAGGTTTGCGGCAGGGTTAAAAATTGAGACAGGGACCTCAAATTTTGAGAATATGTTTTTGAAATCATTTCGAACCGTATTATCTTCCGGGAGCGCGGATGTGAAAAAACAGCCAAAACAAGGACCACCCTGACATACACATACAATTACTCGGCCCCGTACCCAATTCTCCGGCTCCATGAGTTTCTCTCTTACTCGAGTTTCTCTATGTGTTTCACATTCCTCCGTGATCCCCGTGTGTCTATATAACGTCCTCTCTTCCTTCCTCTTCCTTCCTCGTCTTGTCGTCGTCGTCGTCGTCGTTTCTGTTTCGTCGTTTCCCCCGTCTCGTCATAGCTGCCACACCGTTGCTCTCGTTATCTCGTCGAGGACACGCTCGGCCAAGTGCAGGCAACAGGATGTTAAGGAGGTTTCCCAACCAGTCTGGTTCTGAGCACTAAAACCCGCGTCTAGTGCTTCTCGCACGGAAATTAATGAATCTACGAGCTTTCAACGGAATAATCGACGTTCGTTAAAAACAGAAAGACAAAAAAAAAAAAAAACAATGAAATTGTGTAACTCAACAATCGTACGATATTTCAACGAGGGTGAAATATTATACGATCGTGGAAAATACTAGATTGGGATAAATTTGCCATTACCTTTAACGATTATCTGGACAAGATTTTTTTTTTTTATGAGAATAAACAGGATTGTGGATACGAGAGACGATAATTGGTTGTTGAACTAGTTTTTCTGTTTTCACCGATAATTGATGATCAATGACGTTTCTGGGGATATAAAATCAATGGAATTGAAATCGGTTTCGATTTCAGTGGGCTGATCGATGAAATTGGATTCACACGAATTGTGAAATATGAAAAAAAAAAGGGAGATTGGATGGGTTAACTCTCTTTAGTGACTCTTCAGTAAAATTAACGGCTAGTCACATTCGAAAAAATCACCCCCCCGCCCCTCAGCAAATTTGAATTGCAGTAAAGAATGTTGCAATAAACAAAATTTTTTTTTTTTTCAGTGCCGAAGATATTTCAAACCTTTTTCCACCAAGTACACATTTTTGTAATAGCCAAAATGTTATTTTTAATGTGTTAAAAAAAAAAAATCTTAAAAAACAAATTTATAGAAATAAATCATTCAAATCACCTTTTTCATCAAAGTTGTCATAAGTTCCTCAGACTCTTGAGTTATTAAAAAAAATTCAAAGTTAACGTGACACATTTTAGGCATCAAAGGATTAACAATAAAATTGTTAATCCATGAAGTTGTCCATGTGTGTGAGTGTTGAGTTTTCATGTTGAATTTGTAAACGTTGAATACCCATAAAACCATGTAGTCCATTGAAAAATTGATGATTATCGATTAATCTAAAAAAATTACAAAAAAAATATAATTATCGTCTCTATCAAATAAATTGAAAAGATTATTAAATCGTACATAAAGCTCATCGACAATATCGCATCACAATAATCAGCAGCATCATCGAAAAAAAAGAGAGAAAAAAAACAAAACAACAGCAACAACAACACCAACAACGGCAAAGTCGTCGGATGGCGGATGATGGCGCGCGTCGGTGGGAACGACAAACGACACCCGCGCCGGCTGTCGGCGCGCGGAGGAAAAGTCACGAACGAAGAGTGAGTAAGAGGGAGCGAGAGAGCGAGCGAGAGAGAAAGAGTGAGAGAGAAAGAGAGGGACGCGATTGTTGAACGGTGGCGGTTAGTACACGAAGCTCGGGAATTCTCGGAGACGTTCGACAACGAGGACGACGACGACGGAGACGGAGACACACGATCGACAGCGCGGCGAAGATGGACGAAGACGGACGAAGCGAGAGAGAGAGAAAGAAAGAGAAAGAGAGAGAGAAGAGTCGGCTCGCGTTACGGCGCCTCGAGCACATCGGGTGGGAGGGACCAATGGACATGCGCGGGTGTGCCGCGACACGACGGCCGCGACCTTCTGGCCACCTCCAGAAACAAAATGGCTACCCCGTCACGCAAGCTCGCTCACAGATGGCGACAGTGGACCTCAATCGCAACGAACCAAACTCTATACGCCATCGTCCAATGATTTTTTTTTTTTTTGCAATAGTGTTTCTTTTTTTCTCTTTTGGTTTTTTTCTTATTGTTTTTTTTTATCTAACCATCATGAACGACTCCGTGTAAACCATTCACTTCTGACTTTATTTGCTGGCGAGATGAGTTTTTTTTTTCGTTGTTTTTTTTTCGTCTTTTTTTTGGTTTTTTCTTCTTCTTCTTTTCAACGACATCGACTCCTCCTCTTTACGGTCTTGTTTTACGATACTAGGTGCGAGCCCCCCCCCTCCTCCTCCTCCCTCTTCATCTTCACCCCTTTTCGCCCCGGAACGCACCGGAAGCTTCGAAGTTACGTCGCGATAATAATAAGTACCGTCGCAAAAGTTTGTTTTTTTACGATCGGTTTTTACGATTTGTTATGGTTCGAGGACGCAAACTGCGATCGGGGTTCGGAGTTTCGTCGATTTTTTTTTTTTTTTTTCGAAGGGACGATGTCGTGGTGCCATACTTTAGCGACACTCTTGAGTTTTCATACGCGTTTTGATTGATTGGCTGATTTATATGTTTCGTGAAGTTTGACATGTGTCTGATCGCACTTTCAAGTTTTGTGATAATTCAAGTGTTACGTTGATTGGCGAGTAATATCATATATCTACACAAACATATATACATATACATGTATGTATATATATATATATTTATAAAAAAAATGCAACCCCTGACTAATATTATTGGAAATCAAAAAAATGTGATATCTTCAAGACTGACCAACGTATCTTCATAAATATAAATTTAAAAAAATATATATCTATATATATATTTATAAATATAGAAAGTAAGAGAGAGAGAAAGAAAGCTGTCCACCGGCTGCCGCGCACCGTCAACCGCTCGGCTGAATGTTTTTAGGACGGTAGATAGGGGGACTCTCGTAGCGCCTCATGCATATTCAACGGCACTCTCAACTCCTCCGTCACGGAGGGAAAGAACACCCCCTATATTCCTGCACCCCCCCCCCTCGTCCCCCCCGCCCGTTCCTCGGCGACCACCCACCCGCCGCAGTTCGACCCCCTTTCAACCCGTATCTCGCGACAGAGAGAATAAGGGAGAGAAAGAGTAAGAGGCCGGTTGGTTGGATCTGTACAGCTATATACATACATATCTTCATATATATATATATATGTGTTATAGCTATATGTATGTTCATACACATACACATACATGCAGATATATGTATTATATATCTATATATACGTGTACGCGATGACGATAGCAAGAGGAAGAAATGTTTGACTCGAATATATAGACGTGCTCACGATTTTCGTATTTCACATTCTTTTGCGATTTTTTGTTACAACCTAGAAAATCAAACAAACACGAAAAAAAAAATAAGGGGGAACAAAAAAACGTTATGGTCAAGTGCGAGTTTGACTCGCTCGCAAAGGGTTGCCTAATATATATATATCTATATATATATATATATTTTTTTTTTTTTTTTTCACATACATTTTTCTTAATCGACGGTTATATTTTTTTTTTCGAAACGGATTAATGACATATGTACGAAAAATAAGGTGAGGGATAATCTGCCAGCTCGCCCTTTTTCGCCGTCGACTCATATCACGATGGAAACTATTTTTTTTTTTTTTTTCGTATAATTTGTCATTCAAGTCTGTAATAAAATTTCCACTTCCAAACTTCATCATCACATTTCAAGACAGTAAAATCACATCTTCCAATTGTCCCAAATCAATTGTAATCGGTCACTCTTTCATATTTTTCCGGAGAAAACCCTAAAAAAACAATTTTTAAATTAAAAAAAAAAAAAAACAACCGATGAACGAAAAATAACAAAAAGAGGGAAGCTTGAGCGGTTAACTCGAGCAAAACTAGCCTGACGATTTCGTGGATATAACCGAAGAGTTATATCCCCTTGAATGGCACAGGGGCGGGGGGGCATAGTAAGGGAGGAAGGGGTGCGGGGGTTGGTTTCGGGCACAAAGGAAGTGAAATGAGTGAAATGACTTGGCAAGGAGACAAGTAGAGGTGCTGCTGGTGGTAGGTGGATTGTGGTTGAGCTCGGTTGTGGAGGAGCGTGCGAGTCGGTCGTTTGTTATCGGAAGGAAGCGCGATGGTGGCAGTTCAAGAGAGAGAGAGAGAGAGAGAGAGAGAGAGAGAGAAGGAACGAGGTGACCTCGCGCGTCGTCCATCGGAGCTACCGCGCGCGCCAGTGGAGTCTTTTGCGTGGCATCGACGTGGCCCGCCTTGACCTCACGTGCCGCTCGATTCTCAGACGACGATAAGACAGCCCTTTTACCAAACCCGTGTGTGTGTGTGTGTGTGTGTGCCGTGTAAAAAGGGCTGTGCGCGCCACCTCGCCACAGCGTCACGAATAAGCCTTCCTGTATATATATATAAATATATGTACGTACAATGTTGTGTATATATATATATATATATATATATATATATATATATATATGTGGAATGTTATATGTATATGTATAACATTTTATACCCCTATAAGCCACTGGTATTCCAACCTACAACATACAAATATGCAACCCGCCACTTTGACTCTCGTGGTTTTACATGTAATTTACCGCGGCGTGGACTTCTCACCGTTTCTTCGAGTTCACGCGGCTACCAAATGCCGCACTTGATATACGATTTTACTTCTTATTATTGTTATTATGATTATTATGGTTGTTATTATTATTATTATTATTATTATTATTATTATTATTATTATTATTATGATTATTATGGTTGTTATTATTATTATTATTATTATTATTATTATTATTATTATTATTATTATTATTATTATTATTATTATTATTATTATTATTATTATTATTATTATTATTATTATTATTATTATTATTATTATTATTATTATTCTTTACAGTCGAGAAAGTACGTGCATAATGCTTCGACCTGGCGCATTGGGCTCGTTGCGGTATAACGCTATTTCATCGATTTTTACGGTGAATAGTTGAAGGAGAAAAAAAATTATTCCTGGACTTTTGAGAGTTGCGGAACAATTTTTTTTTTTTTTTTTTTTTCGTTTTTTATCGATACGATCGTTCCGTAATTTTGAGTTTTATTGTGATTTTTGTTTTGTCGATTATTTTAAGAACGAAGATGTGATGATTGTTTTGTTTTCAATTTTCTGTGTATTTTAATTTTATTTTGTTATTTATTGTATTTCGAATTTTTGTTGAAATTAATTCTACGTAAATTATTGAAATTTTTTTTTATTGTAGATTGAGTAGATCCTTTTTTTTTTTTTTGCAACTTTGATGCAAAAATCGTAATGGTAATAAATTACGATGTTGATAAAATGAGAATTTAAGAAAATGCGAATTTGAAAAAAAATAGGAATTTAACGAAATACACATTTTTTTTAGAAAATATATACGAATTTCAAAAAATACCAATTCGAAAAAAAATACGAATTTAATAAAATAAAAATTTAACAAAATACGAATTTGACAAATTATTAATGTAACAAAATACGAATTTAACCTAATTTGAATTTAACAAAAATTATCAATTCAACAAAATACGAATTCAACAAAACAGGAATTTGACAAATTATTGATTCAACAAAATACGAAGTCAACAAAATACGAATTCGACAAATACACGAATTAAAAAAAAAAAAAAAAACCCCGTCTATCGTTGCATCATTGAAAAATAAGTGAGCGAAATCTTTTTTTTCGTCGAGAGTCGATCGTGAGTTTGCGAAGGTTTGCGCGTGAACGTGAACTCCATGCACGCGGGGGGTTACCGTGCGAAAGTGTTCGGGGTTACGACCGCGATAAATTGTGAAACCGAAGGATTTTGCAGTTGAGAGCTACGGGTTGGGAAACGTCGTGGGTTACGAACACCGAGTCCCCGGGTCTGCGGCTCTGTCGTTGATTCTCCTCCCACATCACCCCGTGGGATTGATATTCCTCATCTTCCCCTTTGATATCCATCCCTCGCGACCGAGCCAAGCACCGGATCCCCCACTCGCCCCCCTCCTCGAGCTTCCGTCTCTTCCGTCCTTCTCAGCGTCGTTTCTCTCCGTTCGCAACCCCCACCCCCAACCCCTCGGTTCGTCTCGCTTCGTTCGAATACGCCGCCGCCGCCGCGGCTGTCACGACTCCTCCGAACGACTCTTCTCTCGACTCGACGACGTTCTCATCCCCTTTGTTCCTCCCCGGGAAGACAGATCGAACCATCCTGTTTACACAGGCATCCGATGATTCGCCAAATTAATTAGTTTTGTTTAGGACGAATCCACCGAACCATCATCGCCCGAAAACCACCCCCCCCCCAAACACCTCCGCTCTGTGAATTACGAGCAGACATTATCATTTTCCCCACCCTCATCGTCAACTATATTCGAATCACGTTTTTTTTCTTTCTATTTATTATTTTAACATATTTTTCGTTTTTTTTTTTATTGAATAGTTGAAATACGAAAACGATTTTATGTGCATGAACCAAAGGATTTGAATATATTTTTATTTTTATAAACGTATAAAGATTATGAAATGTCGAACGATTTTGCTGTGTTTCGTTGATTTCGATGGTTTTTTATTATCATTGACGACTATATCCATATCAATTTTTGTTCCTTTCTATATTTTTTTTTTTCATTTATTTCATTTTTCTTTGCACTTGAATTATTTTGAAAAAATTTGCTGTTTCCGTTTATTTCGCATTTGTTTTATTACCGAAGCAATATCGATGATAAAAATTGACCTGCCGAGTTCACACCGGGGGTCAATTTGATCCGTAACTCGACTTTGATGGAAACTAATTTTTTTGCATAATTCGCATTATTCAATTTCATCATAATATTTATCATTCGCAAGTGCATCATCACATTCTAAGATGGTAAAAACGTATCCCCAAATTTTCCCAAATCAAAGTCCTGCAGGGTCATTCAGACCCAGTGTATAATCCCGAACACAAAGGTCGCTTTGTGTACTTAACGGGTCAATGAGAAATTAAAAAAAAAATACACAAACTCTACAAAAATAATTCAGTCTCCATTTTTCTTCTTCATTCGACCTCGAAACTAACCACCAAAGTAACCTCAAAAAAAAAAAATGTCCCCGACATCTTCGAACATCCTTCGTGACCCTCAATAATAAATCCACATCATCGACATCGAAATCCCTCAAAAAAAAAAAAAAAAAAAAAAAAAACCCCCCAAAAATAAAACGTTGTATCAAGTGATCCAAATGTAAATGCAGCATCCCCATTATTATCAAGTTTGCAACCCTCCGTCCTTCTTCTTCCGCGATTACAGTTTTTCTTTTTTAAAAAAAATTCTTTTTCTCGCCAGAGAGCCAGAAGCAAGAGTTTGCGCGCGGCAAGTGGAGGAAGAGAGCGAGGCAAGAAGAAAAGAAGGGGGAGAGGAAGAGGAAAGTTGCGAGAGGCGCGACAATCAATATTGAGGTGGCGACACAGGGTGCTACGGTGAAGTGCGAGGGTAGGAGGGAGGGGGGGGGGAGGGGGGAAAGGCTGGCCGTCGCGATGGTGGCGTCAGGTCAGACGGAAGTAGAGACAAGGGTGACGAAGTTGGACGGAGAAAGGGGGCGGGGGTGAGGGGTAGGCGGACGTTAAAACGGGGATTGAGAGAATGACGAAGGGGGTGGCGCCTCATATTTTGCTCATTAGCGTCAGCATCGTCGTGACTGACGTCACTGAGAGAGAGGGCGCCCTCACTCGGCGCGGTGGAAAACAGCGAAGGGCGGATATGGAAAGAGGGAATATCATCCATCATCTCGTGGTCTCTTTCAACCGTCGAGGGAAAGCGGTGCCCCTTTGTCGTGGCCTGGTTCGCGATCCGTGAACTGCGTTGAAGCTGTTCTCGGTTGGCACGTTCTCGACGCGACGTACCAGCACAGACCGTTATATCGTCTTCCTCGTTTCCACCCCCGGACAAACGCTTTACACACACTACCCCTCCACCCTCTTCACCCCCCAATTCGGAAAAAAAATATATATAAACAATTGATAGATTAAGCATAAAAGTGGGCATGTTTTTTTTTTTTTTTGGAGATTATTTATTGTTTGCATGTGAACAATCGGGAGTTATAAACATATGATTGTAAGGGTTGTTCTGAGTTGTTCTGGATTTGTTCTATAATTTTCCAGGAGGAGGAAGTTTCCGAAATAAAATGGGGGAGCGGTAAGGAGAAGATTGTTGAACAAACCTATAGAACGACTTACAATTAGAACAGACTTGAAAAATCTGAGAATTCTAAAAATGGGAGGCTAACTTCTTTTACCTATAGAAATTGGCATATGTTTTTTTATACGCAGATTATTTATAGTTTGCCAGAAATAGTTTGCGAAAAATATGAAAATAAAAGAGTTACGAGACTTGACGAAAAATTACAAAAAGTCGATTTTCATAAGTTGAGTATTGAAAAAAATGATAACAGAACATAATTTTGAATATTACGGACGCCAGAAAAATATGAGTAAAGAACAAAAAAAGGTTTTTTTGGTAATTTTTTAAAAATTGAAATGCAAAAAAAATAATAATGATATGATTATAGTAAAATAATAATATGAGATATTAAATGATTAAAAAATAA
This sequence comes from Diplazon laetatorius, assembly GCA_963662125.1. NCBI lineage: Eukaryota > Metazoa > Arthropoda > Insecta > Hymenoptera > Ichneumonidae > Diplazon > Diplazon laetatorius. Next base: position 3,931,176 of record OY759161.1, read on the forward strand.
AATAATAATATGAGATGAATATTGATTTTCCAAACCGATGAAATTCTACGAAAAAAAAATGTATTGTCGAAAGTGAAAATATTCCCACGGTTCAACAATCAAAGGCTTTGCCCATGGGGCATTATGGTTTCATCGTAACTCGTCCGGATTCGTGTGGAATCCGTTTTTAGCGACAGATCGTAAAGCGATTTATGCGTATGACCGGCTGTAACGCCGACAGTAAACGGCAAGTACACACACACACACACACACACACACGATCTGAAGTCTCGCGCGGTTAGTTGCCAAACGCGTTAAAGCACTTTATTACGCAAGTTTATACACGCGATTCCACGTGCAACGCCCTCACCACACCTGCTCGAGTTTCGATCAAAATATCGCAAAACAACCGCCGTGTTGTATATGCGTTTGATTTCTTCTTGTTCTTTTTTTTTCACTCTCTCTTTCTCTTTCTATTCGGCGCATCACGACCGGGATATGGCACGTGCAGACGTAAAAATGCAACGTGCACTCGCAACTCCTTTCATCGTCATTTCACACATATTTAACCGCACTACAATGTTCTTCCAACCATTTGTTTTTCTTTCGTTTTATTTTATTATTTTGTCAATTTAGTGTGGTGCAACTTTTTGTCATGAAAATACTTTATTACAGTTTCCCTTCTTCTTTCAATGTCATCAGTGAAACGAAATTGACACAGGCACTCAAATTCGCATTTCCGGAAGAATAAAAAGAAATGAAAAAAAAAACAAACAAACGAACCATCACACACCTCAGTCAATAATTTTACAAAAAAATCCCGAACAATTGTCTTTTATATATATTTTTTTTATTTTTCCATCTCTTTCCACTCTCTTTCCACATCTTCAAAGTACAGGAAATAATTGTGTCTCGAGCCGGGTTTATTACCCCGGGGATGGATAAGGTTTGTCGGAACATCGGTGAGATGAGAGAGAGAGAGAGAGCACGGTGGCTCGATTTCACCGTGAGCAGAGCTCTAATACGTGGATGCTAATGCGATCCTTATACATATACATATACGCACATACACACACACATAAACATACATATATACACACCTACACATAACAAGAATGGCGTCTGATTTTCGTGTCGTGGTGCAAGTGAGAGAATCGAGGTACAAGCTAGAAGGGGGTGGGTAGGTAGATAGGTAGGTAGGGGTACGTTAAAACGTTAAATTCAAGATTCGAGAGGCGGAACGGCGCAAACATTGCCGTAGAAGAGAGGGTGGATAGCGGGGGGGGGGGATCTAAGAGTAGATAGCTATAGCATCAGCATCAGCATCAGCAGCAGCAGAAGCAGCAGCAGCAGCAGCAGCAGGGGAGACATAAAGGGTAGCTTAGCAGGGTGAGGGGAGGGTGTAGGGAGGTTTTGGGGTGGTCGGGTGGTGCGACGTGGCGCGAACCAGCGACTAGTGACGGAACGAGACCGAGCGAGAGCGAGCCAAAGGGGTGCGAGGCGAGGGGATGGCGCATGGATGGTTGTACGTGTTGCGAAGGGCGAGAACCCGGGGGCGGGGGGGGGGATGAAGGGGGTGGTCGGGTGGATGGGTTGCGCTAGCGGAGAGGCGATCCGATGGGGAACGTGAAATCGGCGCGCGGGGGCGTATTGCCCCGAAGGGTAGTCATAGAAACCGCGCATGCGCCAACGCCCGACAAAGCTTTTTCCCCGAAACGTCCCCGAAGCTTCCACACGTTCGAGCCACCCTCGAACTCTCGCTTTCTCCGCTTTTCCTCCGACTCTGCGACCCTCTTGCATCGAACCCCCCTGCTACCCCCCCCCCCCCCGCCCCCCCGTTCGCGGCCATTCCGTCGCCCACCCCTTTCGTACACGCCATTCCCCAACCCCCTGGCCGTTCACGAGTCCTCAATCCCTCCGCGTTCCATGGCTGACTAGTCCCGTTAATGCGCACTAAACACCCCATGGCACCCCCCACCCCCACCCCCCTCAACCCCTCTCGCCGCGCAACGACCGAGCCCCGAGCTTTACGGCGTGGCACACGCGTGTTTGCTTCGACAAGTGCGCGGGAGATAGCGTTACGTATGCGAAATTGTTCGAAGGCCTTTACCGTCACGAGTCTATATGCAATAACGATCCTTTACTTTCTCGTGTATACCGACACTTTACTCGGGTTTACCGTCACTGTATCTATGTATATATATTCGTGCTTTAATTTTTCTTTTTTGTTTTTTTTTATTTTTATTTTTTTTCAACTTTACTGATTTTCTCAGTATTCGACACGGATTCTCGTGAAGTTTTAAAACCTCTTTGTGAATAACGTGAAAAGGCCGAAGAGGGTTGTCGGATTGTAACGCGTGATGCGTTGCACTTTCAGTGCGAATGCAGGCACGTAGGTTTTTTTTTGCTATCGCGATCGTGTTATCGAGTAGTTGCAAAGTTATCGGAAAACCACAAACTTGAAATCTGTTGCTGATGCACGAACGATTTACCGATTTGTGGCGATGGAAGAGTGTCGATTATGATCAACGTAGGGGAAACAAAATGGGGTAATAAAAAAATTGTTAATAACTGGAATACATTTTTAACTCAAAACCAAAAAAGAAATCATTTAAACGCTTTTTTTTATACACTTTAAAAAATATATATTGAAAAAAAAAAAAATGGGAGAAAAAAATGAGTTAATAGAAATATTATTAATATTCTAAATAAATTGTTATCGTAAAAATAAAACGATATTAATAATCATTGATATATACATTATTTCCTATTCAATATTCCTTTCGAAAAAAAAAAACAAATGTATAATCACAATTATCAATATACTTTTTCTCATCGTTCACGATGCATCCAAAGTATCGACAATTATATTCTCAGTCATCGCATTTCTCCCCCTCCCCCGCCACCCGATTTTTTCTCAAGGTCACATCTCCAAAACCGTTCGAGTCAAGAATCCCCGAGTCAACATTCTGAATCTAACGATTCAGAATTCGTCATAGTCTCCAGTCGGATGATAAAACAAATGTAGGATCATCCGAGACGTTACAGTACCGTTTTTTTTTTTTTTTTTCGTACCCTTATCACTCCGAGCCGGGGGTTCGTGGTTGCAGGTTCATAGGTCCGTAGGTGTCTGTGGTCGTCCTCCAAATTGTCTCAGAAGCAGAGGTCCAGATATTCCGGAAGAAGCTGCGAGGATGGTCCACAACGATCGTGTCTGCAAGTGACGTCTCACAAGTGATCGTCCGAAGAAGAAGAAGAGGAAGAAGGGCAGGGGCGAGGACCGGGCGGGGGAGGTAAAATGTTCGTCCGTAAAAAATGTCGGACTCGCGGCACGTAATCAACACTCGGAAACGTTCGGATAGGTACCGAGGCCCGATATAGGAGGGCCGGGCAATAGAAGAGAAATAATAGACCGTCCAAAGAGGTGCTTGTGTACGGCCGTTATATAACCATATACATATCTGCATACACATATACATAGTTTCATACATATATATATATGCATAGTTGGATGAAGGCGTCGGGTGGTGGCCGCGTGTGCGAAGAGTGTGGAAGGAAACAAGGTGGCACGAGGCGCCGTGGCACATAAGCGGGATAGACCCATAAAAATGCTAATGCTTATCGACCGAGCGAGCGGGGACGACGGTAGTAGCCCCCCCCCCCCCCACCGGTTGGTGTCGGTGTGTTGGTCGGCGGCTCGTCCGGGGGTCGGTTTTGCGTTCGGTTAGTTTCGTTCGTCGGTTCGCCGTTCGTAGCTTGCATGCCATTAGCCTACAGACCTCGGAAACGTAACGCTAGTCAGAGTTACGAGGGCTTCCCCCCTCCCCTCCTCCTCCCACACACACACACATACCGACACGAACCCCTGCGACGTTTACCTCCCATCAATTCTCCCAGATCCTCAATTCACAATTTATTCTAATCGCACGATAAAAAAAAAAAAAAACCGAAAACCGAAAAAAAAATGCTCCGACATCCGGTTTCACGTGTTCTCTCGGTAATAATCGACACCGGATGTCACTCGTAACGTACGATTTCGGTCGTGTGGAACACGAAGATGAGGAAAGTATAGGGGTGCAGGTCGGGAAAAACTATTTTTCACGATTTTCGTGGCGGAAGGGTGAATATCGGGGGGACCCCTGTGTTTTTCTCTTCGTGGATTTGATCCCGAACCCCGAGCAGAATGACAGGATTTTTCGGGTGTAACGTTGAGGCTGGTGCAGTTTTGGGTGAAACACTGTGTGTGTGAGACCTACCGTACTACCAGCCTGTTTTTTTTTTTTTTTTTTTTTTTTTTGGGACGAAGAACGACAGCAGCGCGACTAATCTCCGATACGCGACGATCGGATCCATCAATCTAGATTATAATTAATTGATAGTGGAACCACCCCCTGCGGTGGGCGGCGCAGGGAAGGGGGAGCGAGGGGGGGGGGAGGAGAGTATTTGGACGTGAAAGAGTCGCCTGCAGTCAGGGTCGCGTGGTGTTGGTGTATCGGAGCGAGTATTAGGGAAGGGGGGAGGGTGGGGGGGGGGCTGCTCAGAGCCAGGGGTGACTGTCGGTCTGTCTGTTGTCGACTCTTTATCGCGCCCCCGGTGAGTCGTCTTATGCATCTTTCATGAGGCAGCCATCCAAGGGGTCCACGGGATCCCGAAGCTTCTCGTACTACTACTACTACTACTACTACTACTACTACTACTACTACTACTACTACTACTACTACTACTACTACTACTACTACTACTACTATTACTACGACTACTGCTAGTACAACTACTGCTACGACTACTACCACTACTACTACTACCACTACTACTACTACTACTATTACTAACACTACTACTACTACTAACACTACTACTGCTACTATGACTATTACTACTACTGCTACTACTGCTACTATGACTATTACTACTACT